>CAMZMU010000099.1:41443555-41775588 GCA_947311845.1 Poa pratensis
TACGGTCTCGTGGAGAACCACGACCCCGTCTAGTATATTCCTCCCTTGCATAAAGGCAGTTTGGGTAGGTTTAACCACATGATCTGCAACAGAAATCAACCTAATGGTCGCTACCTTTGTAAATATCTTGAAGCTAACATTCAGGAGACATATAGGCCGATACTGTTGTATCCTCTCAGCCGCCTGAATCTTAGGCAACAAAACGATTTCCCCAAAGTTAAGGCGAAAAAGCTCGAGATGTCCAGCATGCAAGCAGCCGAATAACTCTAACAAGTCGGGCTTAATGGTTTCCCAAAAATGCTGGTAGAACTCAGCTGGGAATCCATCAGACCCAGACGCCTTATTATGGTCCATTTGGAAAACCGCCTTGCTTATCTCTTCTTCAGAGAAGGGTGCGATAAGCAAGTTGTTTTCCTCCGGAGTTACTTGGGTAATATCATCTGTTCTTGTCTCGTCAAGAGTGAAGTTTCCTTCCTCCGGAGCACCGAACAGACCTTTGTAGTAGTCCGTAATATACTCTTTGAGCTTGTCTTGCCCTCGATCAGACCCTCATCCTGGTGAAGAGAGTGAATGAGTTTCCTCCCATGTCTGCCATTGGCAACATTGTGGAAGTACCCATATTCGAATCCCCTTGCAGAATGAATTGGGCCTTAGACCTTTGGTACCATTTAAGCTCTTCTTCCCTCAGCATGTGACCCACTTGCTCATTCGAGTGCCGTTTTAGGTCACTCTCATTTGCTGATAAGGGCCGTGATTCTGCGAGTTTATCAAGCTCATCAATAATGGAACACATGCGCTCTTTTTCTTTTTTAAGCATACCGGTTGTGTGTTTTGCCCACCCACGAAGGAATTTACGCAAATTACGCATTTTATTATTCCATCGTTGGATAGCACTATCACCAACAACCGGCTGAGACCATATCCTTTTAACCAGATCATCAAAACCATCCCGCAACAGCCACCCTAATTCGAACTTGAATTGTGACTTTACAGGAAGTAATAATGTCCCAGTAGACAGGAGTATGGGCGCATGATCCGAAAAGGCCTCAACACGCTCCAAGGCACGAACCGTTACCAATGGATACTTATCCTCCCAACGGGAGTCCATCAGCACACGATCCAGCTTCTCGTATGTTGACTCGGGAAGACTATTAGCCCAAGTGTATTGTCTCCCCGTCATATGAACCTCCCTCAAAGACAAGCTATCGATAACAGCATTGAACAAGAGAGGCCAATGACCATCAAACCTGCCCCTGCTTTTCTCGTGTCGGTATCTAAGCATGTTAAAATCCCCGCCTATGATGATAGGGTAAGGATTATCCTTAGCTAGGTTAACCAACTCTCGAAGAAATGCCGCCTTATGATCCTCTTGGGCAGCTCCATACACGGCAACTAGACTCCATATAAAGTTATCGGATTTGTTACGGATATGGAACTTGATATGAAAATCTCCATCCGAAAAATCCAATAACTCCAAGGTATCTGTTCTAATGCCGAGAAGCATGCCGCCCGATCTACCGCGCGGAGGACAAGAATGCCAAGTAAAATCCACTCCACCTGATAGGCGATCTAGAATGGTACTTGTAAAGTCTCGTCTGCTATTTTCAAATATGCCATTCATCGGGAAACCGTTGGGGATTTTGACTTTTTCGCGTTCTTGCGCGATGTTTGGTTTTTCTTATTTTTAGCAGATTTGGATCTCCGGCCTAAGGCATACAGATCATCAAAAGATCCCAGCCTATCCTCGTCCAAATCCACCTCAGTAACCTCTCCTACGAGATGTGATAGAAGCTGTCCATAAATTGTGTCATTCACCTCATCATCATCTATAGGTAAGGTCACTGTCTTACTCGAAACACTAGGAGAAAACCCTACGACGGTCATACTCTACATGTTTCAAAACGCTAGCCGAAAGCACCACTTCTTTTTCATTTCTGCCTAGACTGACGCCTACCGCCGACAACTTGGAAGATAAAGTAGACGTTGAAAATGACAGAAATGAATGGTTGGTTTTTGACGTACCAGCACCCGGAGTAGAGAACGCCGCCGCTTTGCGACGCATCGCCTTGGCCATAGAATCCTCATCCGTCGCTGAAGTGCCATCCTTCGCCGTCTGGTGACGCCCACTGCGTCTCGGAGTCACCGTAGACAGCGGACGTCCCCCCGCTGGAGTAGGCATGATGGGGGAAGGCGAAGGCGATGTAGCAGCCCTCCCTGCCATTGTGCACGATGTCGGAGACGTCGTTGCAGCCGTCGCCGCTGCAGAGGAGGACAAGGTCGATGTAGTGTCCTCAACCACAGTGTCACGGTCCGGCGTGGCATTGTCCCCAACACCATCCA
Organism: Poa pratensis; assembly: GCA_947311845.1. NCBI lineage: Eukaryota > Viridiplantae > Streptophyta > Magnoliopsida > Poales > Poaceae > Poa > Poa pratensis. The sequence continues at coordinate 41,445,896 of CAMZMU010000099.1, forward strand.
CCATCGGGCAACCAACAAACCCCACTAGAAGCTCACCAGCCGACTGATCCGCCGCAACTGCACATGCCGAGTCAACCATTACGGAAGTGGTGGACTGATGTGCAGACGCCTGCGATCCAGTCAGCTTGCACGCCTCGCCTCGACGTCCTTGTCCCTCCTTGACCAGGGGATCCGGCCCAGCAGGAGCAGCCAGCTGCTGCTGTCCAAGAGCAGGGCATAGGTGTTCATCGCCGGTTTGCACCACCAGCGCAGCATCTGGAGACTGCTGCCCAGCCAGCGTGGTCGCTGTCGTCACATGCTGCACTGCCATTCGGCCCAGCCCAACGCTGCCCGCAGGTTGCTGCAGCGCGCGAGCGGTACGCACGCTGCTGCCGCCCAGGCAAGATGGGCCGCTCCGCTGAATGCCGCTGGTAGTTGATCGCTGAACAACAAAGAGCTTAGCACCACTTGTACCGCTGGTAGTTGATCGCTGATCAACAGAGAGCTTAGCACCATTTGTAGCAGCTTCTTTCCACTGTTGAACCAGCTCCTTACCCCTTGGCGTCTGAGGATTTGGGTTGAACGGAGTGACGGCAATTCCTTGCAGGACATGAGAAGTGGAGGTGCCTTGCGACTGACCCCCCGGTAGCCGGACTTGGATCGATAGCCATGCTAGTAGTCGTATTCCCAGACCCGTCACCTTGTCCTGCTAGGTCACTAGTGCCATCTTCTTCCATACCATTGTCATCAGAACCACCCTTCCCTTTGCGTTGCCACACAAAAGGGACAAAATCAGCTTCAGGTACGTAGTCCTCTCTCTCTGGCCGGAAGGTGAAATCATAGCCCTTAAGCCGCAGCACCCATCCGTCCTAATGAACAGCCCCTCGTCGTCGGAGTCTTTGAAGCACTCCTCCCACATCATACCAACAAGGATCCGGACCACCCCTCGGCGACGGAGTGCGAGCATATCCACGTCGATAGTGGTGCCAATAAGAGAACCGACTGCCCATAAGCCCCAAAAATGCCTCAGCGGGTTTGGAACACCGGTGACATGAACCCAAGTCTGATGAAGCTCTAGCTTGTGCTCCACATTCACCGGCTTCCATTGGCTGAACACAAGCTTGGTGGTCTGAGAAGGAACCCCGAGCTCGATGCCATCGAAGCGCAACAGATCCTCCTTGGACGGGAAGTTAACCGTGTATGAGTCAACACCATTAGGTATCGCTTCCCAACGCCAAGACTGAATGGGGCACAGCCGCGCCACCTGGGATTCCACCTGTTCTGCGGTGGCGGCCGTACCATGCACCTGTACCAAAGCAACTGGAACATCCTTGGGAATCAGATCATCCTTGTATAAGTTATCTGGGAACTGGATGAACATCGTGTCCTTATGCCCCTGACCAGCAACAATCGCTGAGGGCCTTGGAAGCTTCAGAGAGGGACACATCGGCGTCGGATGCTTGGCATTTTCACAGATGAAACAGTAATGCTTTGCTGGACATTCTTTAGTTGCATGTGTGCTTACGGCACACTTCCAACACCAAGACTTAGGTTTTTTAGAACCAAGCACAGCAGCATCAGCATCTGCTCCTTCTTGCACCACAGCATTTGGTGTTGGAACCACAGCACCGGCCACCGGCTGAACCACAGGCACGTCCACCGGCTGAACCACTCCTGGGATCATGTGTTGACCAGCGTGATGTTGAGCCCCGGTCCCGAAGGGAGCTTGTTGATTTTGCTGGAGTGCCCCACCCACGGGCATCAAGGCTTGCTGCTGCACTGGACCAGCTGCTGCGTTGTTCTTCTTCTTCTTCTTCCTTCTTGGAGCCGGCGCCGTCGCGCCGAAGGCGAAGCCCGCCGGCGGCTGTTGAGGGCCAGCCGCGGTTGGTGCGCCCTGCCGCACCGCTCCAGGCTGCCGTGACGCGAACGTCGGAGGGCCAGCGGAGTTACCGAACGCGGCACCACCTCCACGCCCTTGTGCACCCGCAGCTGCAGCCGCAGCCGGCGCCCAGGTCGGAGGACCGCCATGGCCTGGCGGGGGCGCAGCCATCGGAGGCGTCACCGCGGCGACCTCGGCGAACGATCTTGACAGGGATCGGGAAACCCGCGAGCATGGCAATGGCGAGGCCGTCTGGATGATCGGAGAGCAGGCGGGCGGCGGGAGCACTGTCGTGCGTGGATGGAAGCGAGAGGATGGAAGCGACCTAGGGTACCGGTCATCTCTCCACAACCCCTCGAACCAACGGCCCAGATGCGGCCATAGAGATCGACGGCCCACAAGACCATGCGGCTGGGTCCCGCTTGTCAGTGGCGGCGAAATTTGAATTCTCTGATCCTCTTTTTCCGCCTTCCACTCCGTGATGGTCGTCGCCTCGCAACCACCGGACCTCGCCGGCGACGAGGCCGCGTCTCGCGTTCCCGCAGCCGCTGGAAGCTCTGGAAGGAAGTCGCCGAGGCATGGGGTTGGTGTGATCCGTGGTCGAGGAAGAGGACCACGCCATCCCATCCGCATCGGAGGTCTTCGCAACGGCCGCCATGGCGACACCATTCCTTTGGGCACCACAGCCGGCGCCGCCTTCTCAGCGCTCACCGGGGTCACCGTTCCGGAGGACCTGACGTGCACATGCCTCATGGATGCAAAATGTGTCTACCAGCAGCCAGCCGCCCGCACCATAGTTGTCTCCCGTCATCTCATGAAGCCATATACGAATCTGAAACCCTTCTAGATTGACAAGATAGAGCCCCAAATTTGGTGCACATGAGAACTTGAAGTTGCTCTCCACTCCACCAGGCAGCTCAAGGATGAAGAAGCGTTGCGTCGATAAATCTAACCCCAGGGTATACCGACAGTTCGTCAGCAGGAAGACCTTGCCGTTAACAGGAGGTAACACATGTAGAAAGCATGGTGGGGGATACATGGATCCTATCTCTATCATGGAAGTGACCGGGCCACCCCATCCATCGGATCCCAGCATGTTCACCTTTGCACGGACTTGTCGCCCTTCACGTGAGAAACTTACAAAGGTGATGCCGTCATGGCCCCCATCATCGGGCAGGAACATCGTACCAAACGGCGGGGCTGGTGGGAAGACCAATTTGGACTCTTCGGCAAGCAGCGGCGATAGGAGGAAGTACTCGAATCTATTGCAGTTGACATAGTCGATGACGAAGCGGTCGTTCCGGCAGTGCTGGATCCACTGGACAATGTTGCGTCCGGCGGCAAAGGCATTGTTGCAAAACGAGGCCGCACGTCGTGAGAAGGCGGCGAGCTCCGGAAACTGCGGGAGCGGCACAAACTCGTACATGCCAAGCGGGTAGCCTACAGAGAATCCGAGGAGACACGGTGGGTTACGCTTGCGGAAACGGTGTAGAAAGATTGGATCCGAGACATGGAGGAGCCACCGCTGGGAGACGGTGGCCGCGCGAACAAGGTAGTGAGGGAAGGCTAGGCGAGTGAGGATCTCGCGGAGGAGGTCGTCTCCTCCGAACACCGCTGCCGTCGATGTTTGACCATATTTTTGGCCAATCGAAAACGTACGTACACAAAAGATGATTAGGTTTTGGCATTCCTCCACCGCCGGCCCGCACACGAGCTTGCGATCGCGTGGTTGGGACTCGTGAGCACGATGGTATCAATTGTCCTCGATCGTCCTGTCTAGTAGTCAGTAATCGATCGATGGATTGGAACGTAAAGAGATGTGCACATAATTGGCATCCACGTGGAGATGTACTTTTGACAAAACTGAATGAGCTTATTTTTTTTCTTTTTGGCGTCAATGAATGAGCTGATCGACCCTACGACAGATCCACGGGACAAAGAGTAGATACGAAATATTTTCTACCTGGTGGATGCAGGACGTATTCTACGTATTTCGCTGAATATTGTTGGTGTGTTTGCAGACATTATTGAAGACGGGATATTTCAGCGTACCCTCAGCTTAATTATCACTTCGAGTGGAAACACCAATCTCTAAATAGATCAATCCCAACAAGTACATCAGCTACAAATCCAGTTTGGACTTTTCTCTGGAAACTCAAACTGCCGGGAAAGATTAAAATATTTTGTTGGCGAGCAATTCATTTTCTTATTCCTGTGAAAACAGTTCTATCTGACCGCCATATAGGCATAAGTGAACAGTGTCCAATCTGTTCGCAGGGAGCCGAAGATATTATGCACAATAGCACAATGCCGTGCTTTGCTACGGAGAAAACACCATTTTACCACGAAACAGGCGACAAGGTAACATTTTACATTATCTCACCTAGCCTATCTCCTACAAAACTTATCCCACCGCCTCGTCTTTTCCAACTTAAGCTGCCACCTCCACGTCAGATCAAAGCTCGCGGGGGTCTCGCGGGCTTGCTAGTGGCACAGTTTGACAGATCAAAGCTGCCACCTCCACGGCAGCTTATCTGTCTCTCGATGTTTAACAAACTCGTGTGCAACTTTAATTAAGTCACTACTTAGAACAAGATTGCTGGAACTCGAGAAGGAAGAACTTGAAAAGAGGAATCAAATCATACCGGTTACAGTGGTATTATTTCATTTCTTCTTAAAAAATAAAATATTTTGAATTGACAAAACCAAGGGAGATCAAATGTAAAATTCAAAGCATCTCTTTCTCATTTAGAATGATTTTTTTAGCTAATGGGACATTTTATTTATTCATTCATTTTTTGAAAGTATAGCTGTAATACGTGGACACTAGGCCTCAAAATAAACAAGGCCCACTTATTTTACCCCGGAAATATGTAAAGAGCCTCTAGACAATGTTGACCCTTGCTCCAATTAATTGCCTCCCTTCCTCGTCAGTTACTCCGTACAAATCCTGTGGGACCCTTGTCATCGAGCGCAGTGCTAGTGCTACTTCCATTTTGTCGAGCGCCACCACTTCCGTGCCACCTCCCCCGAAGTGGATGGGACTTCAGAAGTGGAGAGTCCAACACAAGCCTAGATGAACCACCACCCTTCCTCTTTGCACCGACGACTAAGCTGGAAAACATGAATCTCTTCCAGCATATACTACTTTGCCTCCCTATGCAGGCATCTGCACCCCCTAGTTCGTGCCGGCAAAACATCCTCTCCGATCATTTGTCCTAAGACGCTTCCGCCAACACCACCGCGAGGAATTATTTTACGACACAAAATGATTTATTTGTTACCTATGTAACTTTTTTACATATAATATCCACATTAGTTTTCATTTATAAATTTCAAACTTTTTTATGATTTCCCTCATTTGACAATTTAACGACTGTCATCGATATGTTTTGTTTTCTTTTTTCCCCCTCATTTGACCAGGGATTTCCATGGAAACATGGGCTTTGGTCTCGCAAGTGGCCTCACCAAATAGCAAAGCCATGGGCTTTTTATTGGGCTGGGCAGGGCTGATGCGTTACTCTCTCTATTTTTACACTAGCCTCCCTCTGTTTTCTCCGGTCTCCAGTTCTCCACTAAACAAAGCGGCGGCTGGAGCCGAGCTAGTGAAAGAAGGGCTGCGCCGCCGGCGACCAAAGATTCGAGGTATCAGAGCCTGAGTTCTTGAGAGATCTCACCGGAGATGGGCGACGGCAAGGCGCTCTTACCGGCGGAGATGAAGGAGGCCGCAAGCACGCTGGCAGTCCAGCGGGTTGTGCGGGTGGCCGGTAGTTCGTGGCTGCTGCTCACGCGGTCAAACTACGCGGACTGGGCGTTGCTCATGTAGGTGAAGCTTGAGGCACGCCGTGTTTGGACCGCCGTGCACGATGGCACGGAGGAGCGCGAGACGGACCGAGCGGCGCTGGAGTACGTGCTGCTCGCCGTCCCGCCGGAGATGATCTCCACACTGGCGTCGAAGAAGACGGCCAAGGAAGAGCTTGCCGTTAACAGGAGGTAACACATGTAGAAAGCATGGTGGGGGATACATGGATCCTATCTCTATGATGGAAGTGACCGGGCCACCCCATCCATCGGATCCCAGCATGTTCACCTTTGCACGGACTTGTCGCCCTTCACGTGAGAAACTTACAAAGGTGATGCCGTCACGGCCCCCATCATCGGGCAGGAACATCGTACCAAACGGCGGGGCTGGTGGGAAGACCAATTTGGACTCTTCGGCAAGCAGCGGCGATAGGAGGAAGTACTCGAATCTATTGCAGTTGACATAGTCGATGACGAAGCGGTCGTTCCGGCAGTGCTGGATCCACTGGACAATGTTGCGTCCGGCGGCAAAGGCATTGTTGCAAGACGAGGCCGCACGTCGTGAGAAGGCGGCGAGCTCCGGAAACTGCGGGAGCGGCACAAACTCGTACATGCCAAGGGGGTAGCCTACAGAGAATCCGAGGAGACACGGTGGGTTACGCTTGCGGAAACGGTGTAGAAAGATTGGATCCGAGACATGGAGGAGCCACCGCTGGGAGACGGTGGCCGCGCGAACAAGGTAGCGAGGGAAGGCTAGGCGAGTGAGGATCTCGCGGAGGAGGTCGTCTCCTCCGAACACCGCTGCCATCGACGCGGCAGCCGGTGCCCGTCGATGTTTGACCATATTTTTGGCCAATCGAAATTGGACTAGGACACAAAAGGTGACGTACGTACACAAGGGAATATATGCACCGACGGCAGGTCGATGAATTGGAGTCTTTTTAACTGGATATGAATCGGAAGTTGACTAGGACAGATGCACGGTCGAAGTAGAGAGATGATTAGGTTTTGGCATTCCTCCACCGCCGGCCCGCACACGAGCTTGCGATCGCGTGGTTGGGACTCGTGAGCACGATGGTTTCAATTGTCCTCGATCGTCCTGTCTAGTAGTCAGTAATCGATCGATGGATTGGAACGTGAAGAGATGTGCACATAATTAGCATCCACGTGGAGATGTACTTTTGACAAAACTGAATGAGCTTATTTTTTTTCTTTTTGGCGTCAATGAATGAGCTGATCGACCCTACCACAGATCCACGGGACAAAGAGTAGATACGAAATATTTTCTACCTGGTGGATGCAGGACGTACGTATTCTACGTATTTGGCTGAATATTGGTTTTGTGTTTGCAGACATTATTGAAGACGGGATATTTCAGCGTACCCTCAGCTTATCACTTCGAGTGGAAACACCAATCTCTAATATAAGTTTTAGAATACTTGGTAATTTTGTGAGCCGTCCATCCCCTTAGATCTGACGGTGGAAAAATTATAGCTACCTGAAACTACCGAAAACAAACTACCTGAAACTACCGAATATGTATTATTTTTAATCTGATATTAAAAGGGTATTTAGGGAATTTGTCCCACCGCCCCCAATCTTTGACCCGTGGTCGCCGCCGCCCACTTCTCTTCCCCACTCACTCTTCCCCAAATCGGCCACACCCCTCCCTCGCCGTCGTCGCCGCCGCCGCCCCCTCCCGCGCCGTCGTCCGCCGCCATGCAGTGGGTCAGCCCGCGCGTGTCCTTCAGCCTCGACGGGGACGCGTCGTCGTCGGCCGCGGGGCCGGAGCAGGCGGCGTATCGGGGAAGGGGGCCGCCGTCTCTCGCGTCCCGAATAGCAGACCCCCCGCCCGCTCACCGCCGGCCTCGTCGTTGCCGAGGCAGGTGTGCGAGTGCGAGACCTTAGCGCGGGCGACCCGCGGGAGCCCAAGCTCGGGCGCCGCTTCGACTTGCGCTTCCACGGCGACAGCGGCCTGGCCGTCTACTCCCGCCGCGTCGTCGACCTCAACAGGATGGAGCGGGAGGCTGTAAGGTGCAGCGCCGGGAGGTGCGAGGCCTTCAGAGGCGAGGTCGCCCTCGACCACAGCGTCCTCTCCCTTCTCCTGGATACCGCGTAAGGATTCTAATTCGCTTGTCTTATTTTCTTTATCGGCGATTCAAAGCAGAAACAGAATTGCTAGACCACTCTCACGAGAGCTCTTTTACGGTGCAGGAGGTGTACATGCGGGGCTGCGTGGGGATCCCGGGAAGAGTAGGAGCCAAGAGAGGCCGACGCTGGCAGGTCATCGGCGGCGAGGGCGCTGAATAGGGACGACAGGCTGAGCGTTAATCTCGTGGGCAGCAGCAGTAGCGGCCACCTGCAGCGTCGGCGGACCTCTCCACCTCTCTGGCAGCAGCGGGTGGCGGGCGCTTTGACAACCAGTCGCGAGGAGGAGCAGTAAAGCTGCATGCCAATTTTAATAGTAAGTGATAAGTGATTGTGCTGCTGATTGTCAATGACCTGGACAGGACATATCATAGTAAAGCTGCAACATTTTCTAGACTTCATAGTAAACAAGGTCAACATATCTGGGGATCATGTAGCTCATGAAATCGATAAGTATGGTAGTAGGATGAGTTGTGGGTGTGTGTTACTAGGATCAGTCCGTCCTTGTGTGGATCCTGAACATTGTCAGCTTACTATTTGTAGCGTCTAATTAAGTAGTTGATGCTGCCTCTTTCTGAACGAGGTTTTGCGAGACGCCATTCTGGACAGCTTTGATTTCTCATGTAGTGTTTTCGACTAGTAGTATGCAGGTTCAGGTTGGGATGAGCTTAAGCATATTAGACACGCTGTTAATTTTGTGGCATCATTTTCTTCATTCACTTGGCAAAGAGAAGTTTAGAGGTAATTTAATCCTATGTCTTGTCACACTTAAATTCATTATATCTTAGTGTCCTTGTACCATTCCGTGATCTGTGTTGTTGGATAACTAACTTTGGAAGAGCGACCTAGAGATCATATATAACCACGAACGTTGAGATGCCAATAGTTTTACTTCTCATAACATAAAAGCTTTAAATTGTTTGCAACTTGAAATACTGGTTCTCCTCATAAGTATTGCCATGGATTGAAAACAGTGTACAACATAAATATTCATAACTTTGTAGAACATGGTATGAAGGTGACACATGTTTCAACTGCCCATGTAGGGCTCTTCCTCTTAACTTGCCCTAGAACTCCAACTCTCGTCATGGTGTTAAGTATGGATGCTGCTTCGCCTTTGATTTTGTGCGCTTGCGCGTCACACGTTCTTCGATAGTCTTGGTGGCAAATTGTTCTTTGACCGGGTTAGGTGGAGGTTTTGTTCGAACAGGATCATTCTTCCTCAGACGTCCAGGTTTTCGCTTAGTGGGTTCGTTGGTTTTGTTGGCTTCATCAGGATTGTTGATCTCCATTATGTCGTCGGCTGCACCTTTAGGTTCCTGTGCTTTGCGGGCATCGTAGTCCTCCTTCTGTACAGCAGAATAGATGAAATAGAATGTCAGTTTTGTAGCGTGGAAGGTAGGGATGAAATACATTGTCAGTTGTGTAGCACTAACCGTTATAGGCTTCTTGTACGATTCCATTTTTAGCCGGTTGCAATCTGAACGCACTAGGCTTGAACATATTTTCCAGCTGAAAATGTGTATTTGTTCCTAAATTTGATAGGACACATGTTAGCATATCGGTGAAGCCATATAAAGGTCATGGTTTTTTTTTTTTTTTGCTTACCTGTTTGAAATACTCGGTCATCGAGTTGCCGTCCCATGACATCATGTACTTTAGCGTGTACGCCCCGCAAGAATAGCTGCAATGTAAAGTTGAAGTTTATTAATAATGTATTGTAGGTGAGGAATAATTGAGGAGGATATAATTACCCGTCCATTTGTTGAGGTATGTTAGTGTAGCATCTGGTTTTCCAGTTGGTAATGTTTATGGGGTTAGCTGGTGATACCAAGCCACCCTCGACCGCCTCGTTAATGCACAACTGGATGGCCTGCACCTGATGTACGACAAGTAATAGAATGTTTTTGCGTTAGTTTTTTTGGAGATTGATGTGCCATGTGACCTTTAGAGGCACCAATAGCACGCTTACCAGGGCAGTTTCCTTGGCCTCGTCCCGTAATGCTGGTAGGGAGTTGAGGACCTGAATCTCTTCCTTGTCGAAAAGTGCGACGTCGTAATCTTCATCTGTAAGCCTGTAATCATTGTCGAATACAGGCTTCCGTGGGTGGGAGGATTGATCGAACTGCATGTGTTGCACCTCGTGTTTTGCACTCTGTGTGGCTGTAGTCGCCAGCACCGTCGAATCGTCATACCGAGCAGTTCCTGCGTCGTTGCCATCTCCTAGATCCAGTTCCTATCATCAGCTAGGTAGATAGATCTTGCATGTCCTAAGTTAGTTGTTACCTGTATTTGCATTTGTGTCTGTAAGGGTCGTGTTGATTCACTCGCAGAGATGGATAAGAAAATGCAACGCGAACGTGAGGAGATGGATAAGAAGATGCATTTGGAGCGTGATGAGATGGACAAGCGGATGACAAGAGAACGTGAGGCTGCGGACCAGACTACAAAGCAGGAACGGGAGAACATGTACGGAAATTTGACGCAATTGTATGTAGAGATGTATAAGAAGATGCAGCACGATCGCAACGAGATGGATAAGAAGGTGAAAGAAGAACGAGCAGCAATGGACCGGACGCTGCAGCAGATTCATGACGAGATGGTCAGGAAGTTGAAGCAGGAACATAAAGCTATGGATCAGAAGTTACAACATGAGCGCACGAAGATGGAGTTTTTGAAAATGCAGGCACGTGCGGACATGGAACTCAAGTTACAGCAAGAGCGTAAGGACATGGATTACAAGGCCAAGAGGGAGGATATCCGCAGGGAAGGGAAGATGATGGAAAACCGTGCGATGCTAGGCAGTAAGGTACATTCTTTTGCACGGTTAATTTTTGTGTACCTGAGACAAACATCATCACCATCTTAAAACTGCTGCAGGCTGAGCATGAACAATACCACATGCACCCTGATTTACATCTCAAGCGTGCAAAGATGGACTTGACGAACATGTCTCCATGTGCCGATATGGATCGGAATGTACAATGGGACATGGATTACAAGGCCAAGATGGAAGATATCCGCAGGGAAGGGAGGATGATGGAAGACCGTGCGATGCTAGGCAGTTAGTACCGCTGCAGGCTGATCTTGAAGAATGCCATATCCTTTCGTCAAATCAATCTGATGTCAGCAAGTCACAATCTCCCTGGGTAACTATCTGACGCGCTTAAATATGTGACAACTTTTACATTGTTGTAAATCTAATGCAGCGAGACATACACAGGTAATGTAAGTGCGTGCGATGAGTTCTTGGTTAATGTAACGTTTTATTCTTCAACAGCGACCAGTCTTCTAAAAATATCGATACTTCAGCTTCGAATTTTTGACATGACCTATTCCATTTTTGGACATTTTCGGATCAGACAGCAAATATAAATGATGATGATAATAACAGAACCACTAAATAACAAATCGCTCGTGATAGAAGACAGTCCCATACAGAATTAACAAATCGCTCTTGATCAACAGCACAGAGATGTCGGTACAGTAGGAGACGACTCCATTCCGTGAGATAGTAAAACAACAAAATTATATCAACAATAATTTTTTTTTTTCAAGAGCAACTAGATGGACTGGAGTTCTGGGCATGAATATGTCATGGTAGCGAGCATGCCAGGTGGATAAGCCAGAAGATATAGCTGTCATATATTAGACCTTAACGAAACATGCTTCTATCACAACATCAGAATCCTCTTTGTCTTGGACGCCACAAATCTGTAGGAAATTGTGTCTTGCAACATTTTATATATCTACTACATTGTCTGGAATTAAACTTCAGTGTGGAAGTGTCACGGAAATAACAGAGAATTATTGATGTGGAATTGTACTTAAGGAAATATACTTAAGAAAGCCGATACGGCTATACTGGAACACGGTGTATATTAATACGCTGGAATTATACCCGGGAACAGTATAGAGCGGAATACCAGGTTGTCCATAGGATTGGCTCTATGGATTGTTAAAGACTGCGAGTTTGATTTTGTATTCGAACTCGGCGCATGACTCACACATGCGTGTTGGGACCTAATTGTCGAACAGTAATAGGCTCGGTAAATGACTGTTAATGATAGTGGTTGGTTTAACAAGTCACGAGTCCTATCTGGAAACAGATTGAGTTATCTGGAATTGGAGTCTATATAAAAGTCCCACCCTCTAGTCTCAATATGCATTGTGAGCGGCACCACCGATAAGGCAGAGGAATAGAGGGTAGACCGAATTAGCTCCAACCCTAATTTCTAACATTGGTATCAGAGCCGCCGAGGTGGTGCCGTCGTCGGAAGTCAAATCCGCTGCATAAGCCACGTCGCCGCCGATCCGATCCCGGCCGGAACTCTGCCATCGATGTCTGCCACCGTCGCTCTTGTCTGTTCCGCTGCAAACTCTGATCCGTCTAATCGATCCGGTGGCTGATCTGTCATGCACGCTGCCGCTGCATGCTTGGGCCGTTGGACGCCTCTGCTCACCTGCGCGGAATCCGATCTTCAGATTGATTGATCGATTGGCTGTCCATCGATTTCTCTGCTATCGCTTGTAATCTGTCGCGAGGAAACTTGTCCGCAAGTAATAGTGCTACTGTTCGCGTGGATGGAGGAAGGAAAGCAGGATTCGTGCTGCTGGTCGCGCGGAACGAGGAAGGGTTTTCTTGCTGATCTTGATCAAACGTCTTTCAAGGGAATCGAGGAAGGACAACGAAACCGTGTTGTCCGTCAGAATATCCGCTGCTATTTTTCCTCTGTCAAGTCTACTCAGATCTGATCGTTATGGGAAGTTTAATTTTCAATATACATCTATACCACTCAGATTGAGGAAGAAGGCCAAGAGAAAATCTCACGACACTGGTGCAGTTCTGCAACTCGATCTAGCTACACCAGGAAGATAGGAGAAGGAACGCAACAATTTTTTTTTTCCTTTACCTGAGAATAAATTGGATAGGTACTGTGAAGCCTGATGATGGTGCATACTGAGTTACTGACCAAGGAACATAAGTGCTATGTTGCTGCTATGCGTATAAAACTCCTTCACGACAGGAAATTTCTTTTGGATTCTTTACTGGATTATTGCCGGGGAACTAACATATTGTTGACGTACACCGGAATTTGGTGTTATTCTGAAACTCTGTACAGGAATCTGGTTTCAGGATTATTATAGTACTCTTTGCCGCCGGAACACTCTGGACTTCACCGTCCAGCAGGCCATATGAATGTAGCTGATATTTTCTTCTCGTTGATTACTATTACTACTGTATGCTGACCAAGAAAAAGGAGAAATTAAACCAATGCTCTTGGTGTGTGTTGAGCAAGCAAGATTTCAAGGCCACGATTCCTAGCTTTGGATCGGAATATTTTTATTATCGTTATATCAACAGTGTGCTCCGGAACTTCGTACTTCCAGTTATTTTGATCCGTTGGGGATTTACTATGGTCAACGGATTATGCGGAAAATTATGCATAGTCTGGAAAGGAATTTTGGAGATAAGTCTATTTTTGAACATCGGTTATTTATGGATGAAAGATGTGTATCATCGTGTGGAAAGTTAGATCTTGCTCGTCAGCACGGAGGAAATTGGAATGCACTCTGAGGAAATTAAATTATACTCTTCATTGGATGGATATTTTCCCCTTTGTTTTTTTCAGGTGACGGGATTGATCTTGTCCCGTAATATATTTGGAACTCATCGGAATACTTAATAATTCACCAGAATCCTCTGGCGTAACGACAAGGAGAAGGTATCAAGCATCTTTATATGGAAATTGGCATCACTTATTTTGGAGGAAAAGAGAGAACACTCCATGGAAATGGAAATCAATATTTACTCAACGGTATGTCGAATGTTATTTTGTTTGCACTAAATACTTGTTTATGACTACTTCTCCATATAGTTTGGATTTTACTTGTACGTCATAATTTGATGGAACACAATAGCAACTTATTTATATGCAAACAATTCCAAGTGGAAATAGATATGTCTACTTAGGCATTATTAATTGCTAAATTGGATATACTTGGAATTTGGAAATATTGCAATCAAACTCCCTTGTGGAGGAAAAGTATTATCATTCTTATATTTACCTACGATGAGAAGGAATTTAATCCTCGATCGGAATTTGTTGGTTATGTATGCTAGTTGGAAAAGGAGAGTGGAATTTTTGCTGAATGAAAATTAGTGCATTATGGAATTTAACACAATGGTCTCATTTATCTTGATACACATTGGAAGATTGGTTAACTCCATAGGGAGGAATACTGATAATAAGAAAACATGCTCGGAATTTATTATTGATGGTATTTACGACTTGGTGTTACTCTATAAACAGAATTACGAGTATTGTTAATTCTGGAATTATAAACTTTAAGTGGGAGGAATATAAGTTATGGAATTTATTATGTGACATTTGTGGTATTTGGTTTTTACACTCCCACTAAAGGTTCAATTATTTTTATCTCATTTACGACTTGGTCACATATCAAGGAACATAATTAATGGATTATTAATTCTGGAATTCTAAACTTTTGTGGGAGGATTATGATACTTCATCGGCATATAATTATGGTATTTTTGGACACTCCTACTTGAGGTGAATATATTTATTCTGTTTCATGATTACACTTGGTATGGTTATTTATATCTTTTACAATACAAGTCGGAAGGTTTTTGTTGTATTAATATCGGACACTGAAGTGGAAAATCAGTTCATCAAAGGAATTAAAGGTTTGAAAACTGATTGGTGGGGGATATACACTTCAGGAATATTAACTGAAACTAATGTAATGAGCATGGAATTATTCACCGTTGTCTTATGTCATATACTCCATGGTTAATGGAGGAATACAACTATTGGTTATTCTCTTGAGTATGTGGAAAATTATTACGTACTACTATTTATTGAGTAAGTCATTATTTATCACGGTCACTGTTTATATTTTGTGAACTGGAAGGAATTATTCTATTTATACTTTGTTAGTATGGAATTGGGAAGATTATTTACTACATAGAACACCAACCCTTTATTTTAATGTACATATTCGAGTGGATCAAATGGTATTTTGTTTTTGATCTGGGAATAGGAAAAATGGTGGAAAGTAGGAATTTAGTATTTTGTGATGAAGGGTGTATTTTGTCACACCGGAATATCATATGAATAAACTCAAAGTAAACTCCCAACACTAACATGTTTAGGAAAAGTGGGAGGAATTAACATGGACCATCATATCTTGGCTATTATTGTTTGTTTGTTTTTTAGGAAGTCACTCTGTGTTTTAGAGGAAAAGGTACTAAAATTGTTACTATTATAAACTATGGGTGGAAGTATTGCGGGAAGGAATAAACTCAATGAAGAGGAATAAAAGTTTGGGAACTTGTTGTTTTACCGAATAACCGCAAGCCTATAGGTTGTAAATGTATTTACTTATAAGGAAGTTTTATTCTCTACACAATGGAAATATTTATACTTTGTGGAAACTCTGAAATTTAGAGGAATCTGTTGTTGTTCAATTCTACACAAAGGAAATATTTATACTTTGTGGAAACTCTAGAATTTAGAGGAAAGTGTTTTTTTTTAATTCTTTACATAAAGGAAATAATTATACTTTGTGGAAACTCTAAAATTTAGAGGAGGTGGGAATAAAGAAACGGTTTGCTAATTGAAAAGATCAAGTTATGTTATTGGAACAAGCTTCACATCAATGGTACATCAGGTCATATGGTTTTATTTATGATGGAAGACGATTATATACAAAGGTTAGTGAAAATTGTTTTGTGTTATTACTATATGTGCTAACTATGTTCCTATTTGTTTTATTTAAATATCACATTGATGGAAGTGAAAGCTTGGTTTAACCATCCTGCATTTTGGGAGTGAAATTACATAGAGAATGTTTTTGATATATTTTTCTATGGAAAATTGCAAACCTGTCAAATACCTTTGATGAAGGGAATTCTACTCTATGAGGAATTATATTTAAACTCATGAGGAAAAAAGGAAGAATAATTGTCATACCACAGTTATCGTGGGACATTGTTCATGCGACCTGAACTTAGCCATGCCACTGCAATTGTTGCTATTTTTATTAGCACGGAAAAGGATTTGCTGGAATTTTAGCAAACGGAATATTAATTTCATAAAGATATTTGGAATCACATAAAAGTATTTGCTGGCGCAAGGAAACGTGGATTATTCATTCTTTCATGATTTCAACCTTCAGCTGGGTGTATATATTGACACTATTTTTGGAAATAGGATCTTCGTGAAAGGTAATCTATTTTTATGTTATGTGCTAATATTTACATTTGTAGGTATTTATTGTTTACAATGGAACCATGGCTATTCTTTGTTTACGGAATATGAATAATTTGATGCATGTCAAGCATTGAAGGAAGGTATATGGCTAAGGAAATTTCTTCGTGAACGTAAGGTCATGGAAAGGTGCATCATAACCTGTTACTTTGTGATAATATGACTCCAAAAGTCACAAAGTTTATATGCGTGAGTGCACTGAATGAAGGAATTAACCACTCACCATGTTAATTGCATGGGAATTCACTTAGCTGAAATAAAATGTTTTCAGTCAAGTGGGAGATGTAGGAAATTGTGTCTTGCAACATTTTATATATCTACTACATTGTCCGGAATTAAACTTCAGTGTGGAAGTGTCACGGAAATAACAGAAATTATTGATGTGGAATTGTACTTAAGGAAGCCGATACGGCTATACTGGAACACGGTGTATATTAATACGCTGGAATTATACCCGGGAACAGTATAGAGCGGAATACCAGGTTGTCCATAGGATTGGCTCTATGGATTGTTAAAGCCTGCGAGTTTGATTTTGTATTCGAACTCGGCGCATGACTCACACATGCGTGTTGGGACCTAATTGTCGAACAGTAATAGGCTCGGTAAATGACTGTTAATGATAGTGGTTGGTTTAACAAGTCACGAGTCCTATCTGGAAACAGATTGAGTTATCTGGAATTGGAGTCTATATAAAGGTCCCACCCTCTAGCCTCAATATGCATTGTGAGCGGCACCACCGATAAGGCAGAGGAATAGAGGGTAGACCGAATTAGCTCCAACCCTAATTTCTAACAAAATCTGCTGATGGACGACATCAGAAACACCACCTTCAACATGGATTGCTCTACCCTAATCTGGTGATCTTCTATTAAGCTGCATCAGCCACCTACTCAATGAAAAGGCATGTGAGCAGGATGTGATGAATATGGAATGAAAAATGAGTTGACATAATTATTAGCATACTAACAGAAAGTATTGTCCAAAACCTGAAACTGTATCTTAAACTGTTTTTCATATATGAAACTACACATTAGCATACCTCTTTCAACTTGGGGCATTTACGCCGGTTGTGACCCTGCTCCCTGCAATAGCCACATTTCGATTTTTGTCTTGGTTTTTTCATCTTTGCCCGCAGTCTTTTCTTGGGTGCACCTCAGCCTTGCACTCGCACGGGATCCAAATGTTCAGAACGATTCCAATGGCATGAAACACAACTAATTATCCATAGAGCTAGGAGACAACATAGAGCTTCGAAAATACAGGCACCAAAATAACATAGAGCTAGGAGAAAACATAGGCGTTTGAAAATATAGGCACCAAAATAAGCAGTACTTAGGCCATTTAAAAGACAGGCACCAATCTAATCAGTACCGAAGACAGATGATTATCATGTTCAGTAAGAAACAACGAACAAATTTCCTTGTCAGTTTTACACTACCAAAGATCGATCATTGCAACAAAATTACAAACATATGCAAGTTGGTTTGTTCCAGCCTTACGGGCTTTTGCATATACACTAATTCTGCAGGATACTAGCCACTACAGGTGCAAATATGAAACCACTTAACTTAAATATGATAATATGAACCATTTCGTTTTTACAAATCCTGACCATCTAATACAATTTCAGGCAATTAAAAGGATCAGTAGACCCACACAATGATTTTGATGAACACCACAACGCCATGAACCGCACTCCCAACTACACTAAAGTACTTACAGAGTCGCAGCACGTCGGCAAATGGACGAGTGACCGGAGGGGAGGAAGCGGAAGGCGTCAAGACGGGGTGCACGATCCTCCGGCCGGCGATAGGGCACCTCACTCGCCCGAGAATGGTGGCCTCCGTTCCCGCAGGAGAGGAGAGAGGTGGCCGCCACGAAACCAGCTGTCCTAGAGGGCCTGACGGCGGCTCCGATCCTGCAGTCCTCTACGGCAAGGCGGTGGCGGCGGACCTTGCGGGTGCGACGGCGATCTGGCGATAATCCCGGAGGACTGCAGACTCCACGGCTGCCGCGGATTATCGGAGCTGTGGCGGCGTGGAGAGGATGAGGTGCGACGGCGATCTGGCGCCGGAGAGGTGAATCGGCTGGGAGGAGATGACGCAGCGCACGGTGGCGGCGGAGACGCGAATAGAGGGGAGGAGACGAGCGGATCGAAGGGAGAGGCGTACGGTGGTTCCTGGACATTTACCCTCTTACCCCCACTAATTGAGTTGTAAAAAAAAAAAAGTTACGGTGCTTGGACGGCTGACATTACTTAGAGCGGATCAAGTCAAATCCAACGCCTCAAATAATTTACGTGGAGAACTACCGGAAACTACCACAGGTAGTTTCTCAAGCACCGTAACAGAGCTCCATAGATCAATCCCAACAAGTACATCAGCTACAAATCCAGTTTGGACTATTCTCTGGAAACTCAAACTGCCGGGAAAGATTAAAATATTTTGTTGGCGAGCAGTTCATGGTCTTGTTCCTGTGAAAACAATTCTATGTGATCGCCATATATAGGCACAAGTAAACAGTGTCCAATCTGTTCGCAGGGAGCCGAAGATATTATGCACGCTAGCACAATGCTGTGCTTTGCTACGGAGAAAACACCATTTACCCCGAAACACGCGAAAATGTAACATTTTACATTATCTCACCTAGCCTAGCTCCTATAAAACTTATCCCACGGCCTCGTCTTTTTCAACTTAAACTAATAATGAAAGAAACTTTAAAAGTATAGGATACACCAAAGAGTTACCGACAATCATTAAAATTAATACCACATGATACCTTATGGGATCCGATAAGGTCAGATGGTGTCAAAAATATGATAAAGCTATCACCTTATTAGAACCTAATCGGATCCCATGATACCACATGGTATATGTCAAGGCTATCACCAAACAGCTAATTTCAAAAGTTCAACGCTGAATACAATGTTTTATTAGTACATTTTTTATTAACATATGGTTTTTATTTCATTGTAATTCTTTTTCCCTGAATTTTCATGTTTCTTTTCTTATATCTTCTTTTGTTGCAAAACTTTCCCAAAATCACACTCCCTCCGGTCCACAAAAATTGTGGCACAAACTGTACTGGCCTAGTACAAAACATTTACACCCTGGCGACACAAATTTCAGATCGGAGGGAGTAGTTAATAACTGCTTTTAGGCATGCGAGCTTGAAAGTTTTGGCACTTGAAAAACAATAGGTTTGGTACAGAGGCCAAACTTAGGCATTTTCCAACAGTTAAGTTCCCAAAATAGGATTTCCCTACAATTTAACATTTCTATCTTTTCTTTATGGCAAATGAGATGCCTCGGAATCTGAAGACACCTTGGTCGCAAACAGTAGAACAATCTTTAACTGTATAACTACGAAGATTTGAGAAGCTACCAACGCTGTGCAACACATATCACGCATCGAAATTATCCAAAATAAAAATCCCCACAATTGCCGCCTCACGTATACTAAGGTCTTAAGCAAGAGGAATCTCGATCTTAGTGTGACATGTAGTACCAAAGAACAAGTTGATTTTGTTGTTTTATGGTGATCCGAATCCTATGCACCTGTTGTACTATTAAAGGAGTCATACCAGACTACGGCATGTCAACCGTGCTAAACGTAGCACATCTAAAATTCTGTTTCTTGTCCACCATGAAAGAGGAGCGTCACCAGAGTCGGGCCATGTACATCAAGAAGCGCCGGCAGCGGAGGATCAAGCAGCAGCGCCAGCTACCTCCGACGTGGAAGGGGAGCCTGGAGGGGTACGAGCAGTGGCTGACGAGCATCGAGCTGCGCCGGCAGGGGCGGGCATTGCGCAAGGAGAAGCGCCGGCACCGTCAGCAGCCGTACCAGCTACTGCCTGCGCCGACGACGGGCAGCCTGCAGGTGAACGAGCAGCCGCGGAGGACCATCGAGGAGCGTCGGCAGCGGCGGATCATGTTCAAGGAGAACCGCCGGCAGCAACGAATCATGGAGGAGCGGCAGCCGACGAGGTCGACGAGTTTGGAAGCGAACGAGAAGGTGCCCAGCATGACCCTCGGTAAGAATCCGCACCCGCCGCCGCCCAGCAGCCACAACGGATTGGTCAGAGTCGACACGGAGCCGGATTTCGGAGAAGCGATCCATGCTATGCGCGATTTAAGTTTGTTAGATGAACCCTAATGAACATGCATGGCGTGTTCAACTAGTGGCATCGGTGTCGATCCTTATTAAGCCTTAGTTAGTTAGGCAATAATACTACTATTTGGACGCACACGATGCATGTCATTAGGTGAACTAGTGCCATCGGGTAATCTAGATTTTCTTGTATTTTCTGCAACTCAGATTTTTTGTATTAATTAAGTTAGTGACAGCTTACTAACTTGATCCGCACTATCTCGGCTGAAAGGAACTACTAGCTGAACCAAGAACAATTTCTGTTATGTTGGCATCCCTTGGACCAAGAAGGACGCTGTCCAGACAGGCAGACACCCGTCGAGACACTTAAGAAAATCCATGCATTGATTCCGGGGCATATGAAGATAGAAAAGGCATGCCAAAGAAGTAAAGGAAATTGGGTATATATGCGCGGATCCTGCCATCCTGGCGTTGCATGGGATGCTTGGCATGAACATAGCCACGAGGGCCACCGTAGTGCTATAAAACCGCGCCCCCGGGTCGGTCCTCCTCATCGCTCTCGGGATACGTCAGAGAGTAGCTCCAGAGGGAGACATGGCGGGTGGCGGCACGGAGTATAAGTGCGCCGTGGGCAACCTGGCCAGGTTCACGGAGGAGTACGACCTCCAGGACGCGTTTAGGGAGTTCGGCAAGATCCTCGAAGCAAAGGTACTAAGATGTAGTACTCCCCGATCGTCCCGATCGACTTGGCTCATAGATGATGTTCATCTGCTAGTTTGATAGGTTTTTCTCTTATTCATGGTGCAGGTCATGAGGGACCCAGATACGGGATGTCGCGCCGATTCGGGTTTGTGACGTTCGACGACGAGGAATCCATGTGCGCGGCTGTCGCGGCCATGGACGGCATGAACCTCGAAGGCAACCCCATTACCGTCACTATGTATCGGTCCGGCTCCTCCGACGTGGAATACAAATGCTCCGTGGACAACCTGTCATCATGGACCGAAGACCGCGAATTCCAGGCCGTGTTCAGCCAGTTCGGCGAGATCCTTGAAGCCAATGTCAGCCATACTCTCCCCGACTTGGTTTTCATTGTTCCCTTGGTGACGTTCATGTGATATCTAGTTCTGATAAGTTTGCTGTGGTGCAGATCATAAGGGACCCCGAGACGGGTCGCTCGCGTGGATCCGGTTTTGTGACGTTTGCAAGCAAGGACTCGATGGACGCGGCGATCGCGGCCGTGAACGGCAAGGACCTCGACGGCCGCCGCATCAGGGTCGCCGCCGCCGAAAACTCCATCGCAGGCTACGGGTGCCGTGGTTGACCTAAGCGCGCGCAGGTGATCCCGTCGTCGTCGTCGTCAAGTAATCCATAGTTCTGTTATGTTTGTGATGAATCTGTCGTGCGTGCTTGGTTTCTACTTCCTCCGTTCCTAAATATAAGATGTTCTAGATGTTACACATGTTATCTAGATACATACAATACACATGTAATGTGTCTAGATACATTTATGTACATATGTATATGGACAAAGTCTAAAACATCTTATATTTGGGAACGGAGGGAGTATCTATCTGTGCCGTTATTCTGATCCGGAACTGAGTGTACGTCTGTCTGGGTCACAAGCAACCTGCGAACGTCCAGGTCGTCATGGTGTGTTCCACCTCTGTGCTTTTCAGTACCTGTGTTGAAGTCTGCTCTCGACGCATTTTTTTGAGCATGCAAGCCTTTTCTGTGCACGAACGTATTATGTATTCCCTGCAAATTAACAATGAGCACGGGTAGAAAATGGGTCTTTGGTCCAGACCATTGGCCCCGGTTCAGAGAAAAACCGGGACCAGTGCCTGGCACTGGTCCCGGTTCGAGCTGCCAGGGCCCCGTGGGGCATTGGTCCCGGTTCGGTTGGGGGCATTGGTCCCGGTTCTTGGCACGAACCGGGACCAAAGCTCCAGAGCCGGCCACGTGGCGTTGCGCGGAGCTTTGGTCCCAGTTCTTACCAAGAACCGGGACCAATACCCCTCCCCTGCCTATATATAACCCTCACCCCTCCCCTGTTTTCTTAGTAACATTTCAGGATAGTCAAACAAGGGATACAATGCATGCACGCACTGTTTAGATAAGACTGAAAGTATACATTTGGGAAACAAGAATGTGTACCTGGGGCATCGTCGATTTCTTCCGAACAGTCATGCCGTAAGAAAGCCCGGCAAGCATTTCAACGGTGAGGCAGATCGCCGGAAGAAGCCTAACCTCCCTGATGGTAATGTTATATATGACATGGTCAAGGATTTAGAAGTAATCTTTGGAAAGGGTCCTGGCAGTCTATCTGTTCCGAATGACGCTGACAACCACGTACCCATATGGAAGAAGTGCTCTATATTCTGAGAGCTACCCTATTGGAAAGTCCTAGAGGTCCGGTCTTCAATCGACGTGATGCACGTGACGAAGAATCTTTGCGTGAACCTGCTAGGCTTCCTGGGCGTGTATGGGAAGACAAAAGATACACCGGAAGCACGGGCAGACCAGCAACGTATGAAAGGCCCATACAACAACCAGACGGATAAAGGGCGTCAATACTTAAGCAGATACACTCTTACCAAAGCAGAGAAGGAAAACTTTTTTGAATGCCTGAGCAGTATCAAGGTCCCGGCTGACTTCTCGTCAAATATAAAGGGAATAATAAATATGGCAGAGAAAAAATTCCACAACCTGAAGTCTCATGATTGCCACGTGATTATGACGCAGTTGCTTCCGGTTGCATTGAGGGGGCTTCTACCGGAAAATGTTCGAATACCCATTGTGAAGCTATGTGCATTCCTCAATGCAATATCTCAGAAGGTCATCGATCCAGTAACTCTACCAAGTTTACAGAAGGCTGTGGTCCAATGTCTTGTCAGCTTCGAGTTGGTGTTCCCCCCATCATTCTTCAATATTATGACGCATCTCCTGGTTCACCTAGTCAATGAGATTGCCATTCTCGGTCCTGTATTTCTACACAATATGTTCCCCTTCGAGAGGTTCATGGGAGTCTTGAAGAAATATGTTCATAACCGTGCTAGGCCAGAAGGAAGCATCTCAAGGGGCTATGGAACAGAAGAGGTCATTGAGTTCTGTGTTGACTTTATTCCTGACGTTAAGCCGATTGGTGTTCCTGAATCGCGGCATGAGGGAGACTGAGTGGAAAAGGCACGCTAGGAAAGAAAGCACTGATATGTAGGGACGGGCATTCTTTAACTCAAGCACACTACAGAGTTCTACAAAGTTCCACCTTCGTGGCTCCGTATATCGAGTAAAACAAGAATTATGTACGCTCCAAGAACCCGGGGAAGGCTGACTCCTGGATTAAAGAAAAACACATGGAGACCTTCGGCAGTTGGTTGCGATTACAGCTCATGAATGACACCACTGTCGGAGATCAGCTCTACTTGTTGGCCGCGTCACCATCTTCGACTGTATTGAATTTCCAAGGGTACGAGATAAATGGGAATACATTTTACACGATCGCCCAAGATAAAAAGAGCACCAACCAGAACAGTGGTGTCCACTTTGATGCAACAAACGACGATAGGCAAAAGGACACATACTATGGTCGCATAGAGGAGATATGGGAACTTGACTATGGACCTACTTTTAAGGTCCCTTTGTTTCGGTGCAGTTGGGTCAACATGAATGGAGAAGGGATAAAGGTAGACCAGCTGTATGGGATGACAACAGTGGATCTCAAGAATCTTGGTTGTTACAAGAACCAACCATTCGTCCTAGCCAATGATGTGGCTCAGGTTTTCTATGTGAAGGACATGTCCTCCAGACCGAAAAAAAGAAAAAACAAGCAAACGAATACATCAGACGATGAGCCAAAGCGTCACGTAGTTCTTTCAGGGAAAAGAAACATCGTGGGAGTCGAGGACAAGACAGACATGTCAGCAGATTATGATAAGTTTGATGAAATTCCGCCCTTCACAGTGAGAACTGACCCAAGCATCCCGTTAAATAATGAAGATGCTCCATGGTTACGGACGAAGCGATCATAGGCCAGGGACATACGCGAAGAAGGGTTCATGGCTTTTATGTAAATCAATGTAATGTATTAAACCTTTATGTGATGTGTAGTAATGTATTAAACCTTTATGTGGTGGAAACCATAATACATAGCTCGGGTCCATTTTTATTTAACCATTATACATCACGAACTTTATGTGGTGAAAACTGTTATACACCGCTGGCGTATCCAACATAAACACATAGCGATTGACGTGCTCGTCCTCCTCCCTGATACGGCGACGTACCGGGAAATCTGAAAAAATGAGTGGGAAATTTGATCAAACACCTAGGTAGGGGAGGGAGAGGGCAGCACCCTGGGGAGGGGACGGAGGGCGGTGTGGAGCCTCCTTATATATAAGCAAAACTGACCAAAACACACGGTTTCCCCGTCATACAGCCCTACGTACGGTGCCTCGTGAGTGACTGCATATCAAATGCACCGTAGGGCTGTATGACGGGAATCCGAGTGCTTTGTATACTGCAAATCTTCGCGTGGTTGTGAGACGGCAAATCGGCCTTCGATCCAGACAGCGGCAAGACGTCTTTGATGATCTGCAACCGTCCGAACAAGTGTTGGGGATGTTGCTAATCATCAAAGACCCTTGCCGCTGCTTGGATCCGACCGAGGGGAGGGTTCACCTTCAGCCTCCGCTCTAGGAACTCTTGCCTCTCAGAAATCTTGCTCTCTGCTACCCCTGTGCTGCCAATGATGGATGCTATATATAGGGTCGTGGCCCCTTTAGTCCCGGGTGGTATCACGGCCCGGGACTAGAAACACACCCCTGATCCAAAGGTTCACAAGCCCTCAAAAGAAACACACCCCTGATCCAACGGCTCACAAGCGCTCGAAAGAAACACATGATCCGTGTGCTTCTTCCTTATTGGTGGGATTCCCTTTAGCCCCGGTTGGTGGCTCACAGAGTGATCCAACAGCTCACAAGCCCTCAAAAGAAACACACTCCTGATCCAACGGCTCACAAGCGCTCGAAAAAAACACACGATCCGTGTGCTTCTTCCTTATTGGTGGGATTCTCACTATATATATGTAGTCATGGCCTCCATTGGCATAGCACATCTAAACTCATATCAACAACCTCATCACTCTCCCATGGCTTCCACCGTACCCACTCTAACCTAATCGGAGGCGGAGGCGCTTTCCGGCATAGCCCGGCTACGACGTCCCCGCCGGCTGGAGGCTGAGCACCGGAGGCGTGCCGGTCCCTCCTATCCCTCAAGGTTTGGCACGTCGGGCGGCCATCACGAACCACTACTACCTCGAGCTCACTCCGGAGCAGCGGATGGATCCCCGCTGGCATCCTGACTACCGCCCGACTTGGGACGCCTTCTTCATCAATCGGCGTGAGAGGGCGCTCGCCAGGTACGAGTAGGATGGCCCGCCTCCTTCGAACTTCAACGAGGCTGGCCGTCGGCTATGGTGGAGCGGCCAAACTCTCCAGAGCGTCATGAACTACATCACGGCCGGCGATAACCCCCGCCTGCGCTACCCTCACTTCCAGTCTAGGCGCCCGACGACAGCGCCGCCCGACGACAGCGACGACGACGGCGGCGACTACGACGACTACGAGGACGAGTATTATAGACCTAGGCAGGAGTATGACTAACCTATGGTTTGTCTATGTACCCAAGATTGTTGTCTTTAACTACTTCTGGTCTATGTACCCAAGATTGATGAGTGACTACTTTTCGCATTGATATTACACAAACCATGCAAATTACATTGACAACATAAATTACACAGACAACATAAATTGAAGATACATGGTACTTTACAAATTAGAAAAAGAAAAGTCATCTACCATCGACGCAGCCTCCCGCATCACTCTTGCCTTTCGACGACACAGCACCCTTGTCCTTCGACGACGCCGCACCCTTGCCGCCGTTACTATTCATTGTAAGGGATCGAATTATCGAAAACTATCGACGGTTCTGTGATATAACCACTACTTGTGCACCTTAAAATCATTTTTGAAAAAATTTCAGAGCAAACTATCACACACTTGTAGTTCAAATTTGAATTACTTTCGAAAAATAGGCATAAAGTCGTTTAAGTAGGCGAAATTAGCTAGAAACCGAGAAAATTACCAATATTTGTGGATTATCCATACAATATGGTCTACTTTCTGTGATAATTGGATGGGTGCCATTTTGCACCATATTTGTTGTACTTGTTTCACAAAAAATGTCATTTTTGACAAACGAAAAACAAAAAACGATTTTTAGATAAGAAATTTGAAAAAATAGAAAATGATTTTGGATTATTTATTCAAATTTAAATACTTTTCATGTTGAAAGTCTTTTCAGATTCAAAACCATTTGAAATTCATATTCAAACACCTAAATAAGAAAAAAAAAGGCGGGAACAAAATTTCAGAACTGAAAAGTTCGAAATAATTGTAAAATAGGACTCTTTGGTCCCGGTTGCTAGCAAGAACCGGGACCAAAGAATCCATGGACGCGCGCCGCGATCTGGCATTAAATGACCCACTCTTTGGTCTCGGTTGCTTGCAAGAACCGGGACCAAAGAGGCATTGGTCCCGGTTCTTGCCAGCAACCGGGACCAATGACCCCCTGCTATAACTGCTGGCGCCCTTTCTTCTTCCCCGATTCATTCGCAGAAACGCTAAGGACCGGAGAAGAAGGAGGAGCCTGTGCCGCACGCCGTCAGGCTGCCCAACCTCTCCCTCGACGCCGGTGCCCTCGACGCCCGCACCGCCGCGCCCGCACGCCGGCCGCCCGTGCTGAGAAGAAGGAGGAGCCCGTGCACACCGCGCCGCCCGTGCACACCGTGCGCGCTTCTCGCCGTACGTCGACGCTTCCCCCGGCCTCCTCCACGTACGCGTGGCCCCACGCGCTGCCACACGCCCGCGCCTCCTCCACGCCGGCCTTCCACCTCCGCCATCGCCGGCCTCCGGCCACCTCCGCCACCGCCTCAGCCTCACGCACATTTGAGGTTTTTTTTCCATTTTTAGTAAAGTTTAAATTTTGTTTAGCTTATTATTGTTTAGGTTATTATAGGTTATCAATTTTTAGTGTAGCAATTTTGAAAGTTTAGCAATTTTGAAACTTAGCAATTTTGTTTAGATTATTTTAGGTTATTATTAATGTAGCAATTTTGTTAGAAATATTGCTAAGTCATTTAGATAAAGTTGTTTTTAGTTGCAATGAAATTTTGAAACTTAGCAATTTTGTTTAAAAATTTGCAGTGACATTGCAGTGCGGCAGTACGTGAAGAGCCCGAAGCCGGCCGGCCTCCACGTCCCCGCTCGCGCCGCCCCCTCTCGGTGAGGGTTTAGAAGAAATTGCTATTTTTTAATTGTACGAATATATGAATGTATGAATTAAAGGATTTTTTGCTTAGGTTTAGAAATTCAAACACTTAGGATTTTTTGTGTTAGGGAAACAATTTTGTTCCGACCTTACGAGTTTACGATACGAGTTTACGGGTTTACAATACGAGTTAACGAGTTTACGGGTTTACGATACGAGTTTACGATACGAGTTTACGGGTTTACGATACGAGTTTACGAGTTAACGGGTTTACGATACGAGTTTACGATACGAGTTTACGAGTTTACGGGTTTACGATACGAGTTTACGATACGGGTTTACGATACGAGTTAACGAGTTTACGGGTTTACGATACGAGTTTATGATACGAGTTTACGGGTTTACGATACGAGTTTACGATACGAGTTAGCAAAATTTATGTGTTAGCAAAATTTTTGTGGGTAGATGTATCTTGACATATGGAACAAAGTTACCCAACTAAAGTTTTGTGCATTGTTCTTAATTTGCAGAAACTATGGAACGAGACGAACATCAGGAAAACATCCTCGAGGATATAATCCGCGGGCCGGAAGATATTGTCGATGTCACCTCGGAGTTTTTGAACAACTCCGGTGAGGGAGATGAGTCTCTCAACCGAAGAGACGGCTCCGGTGAGGTAGAACCCGACGGCCGGGGTGAGGGAGAAGTCGGCGAGGGAGAAGCCGACGAGGGAGAAGCCGAAGGCTCCGGTGGAACATTAAATGTTGCAAACTCCGGCGAGGTGCATATACATATATTAATGAAGCCGAAGATTGTATTAATTAAGCCTCTGCTGTCTATATACATATATTAACGCTCTTTCTTCTTTTAGCCCTCCGGATCGAGCAAATCTTCTGTAAGGACAAAACGAGGCCCAGCCAAAAAGTTGGGCGACCAAGAAAGGTACAGGATCGAAAGAGTCGCTGAAGACGGCACACCGACTGCTCCCCCTGGTGTTGCAAAAAAATGGTAAAGCAATGCGGAGTTCTTGTTAGGGACTTCATCCCGATCACCGTTCGAGAATGGCATCGGCCAAAGGAGAAAGGACAGCTATATGTCAGCGATAAGGGCAAAGAAAGACTTTGGAGAAAGCTCATGGTTAATTTCACCCTGCCGGCGCCAGAGGTGGATTCAGATGAGGAGGATCCAGATGAGGCAGAAAAGATTGCCCGGAAAACATGGAGCAAAAAGTCAAGGACTGGGCTCTTAAGAAGATGGCCGAGCTATTCAAGAACTGGAAGAAAAGATTGAACAACCTGTTTGTCAAGAAAAATAAGACTCCAGACTTCGATAAAGGGTATGAGAAGATAAAGGACTACTGGGAAGAATTTGTGGCGTACAAGAAATCGGAGGAAGCTCTGGAAAAGTCTGCAAAAAAATGGCAAATGCTGCTCTAAAGATGTACCACCATACTATGGGGCCTGGTGGCTACGCCCATAACATCCTAAGTGGGAGAAACTTGAGGCGGACCTGCTGGCTAAAGGGATCACTCCAGAGCCACTCGCATGGACCGAACGGGCAAGAAATTGGTTTTACGGGCATGGGGGCACGTTGGACGCAGAAGGGAAGTGCATATATAACAGAACGACACAAAGATAATCCCCTACTACCCATCCAAGAAATTAGAAATGCATTCAAGGATGTTGAAGAGGGACGGTTCATTCCCGATAGAGAGGATGACGAGCTCACACGCGCCCTTGGGAATAAGGAACACGACGGACGACACGAGGCGTGATAGGCTCCAAGCCCAAGACAATTGCGATTCCCGAGCACAGGAAGAAATTTCCTGATAGAAGCCATCAGAGGAGAAAGGAAAGGGAGGCAATGGAAGCACGCGCTGCTGCAGACCGGCTGCGTAATATAGAAGAAGAATTAAAGCTGCAGAAGGAACAAATTGCCGCACTTAGCCAGCAAGGTACTAGCGGCCAATCTCAGCGGCACATGGTAGAAGCTGCATGCGATGGTACCGGTGGCCCATCGAATCGGAAAAGCAGCGTGGCTTCCACGGAGCTCCAGGATGGTAATGATGATGCAGTGGCTCCTCTTCGTCGCTACCCAGTGGATGATATCACGGAGAGCACACCTTGTGAGCTGCATGTGAAAGTTTATAACTTATCCTGAAGGTGGCGGTCGGCTATGCCCTACCAATTGGACCTAATCCAACTTACCATTTCTCTCCGGTTCCAAATGGCTACGCTGTTGTCGGGGTGGATGCAGTGATGAAAGATTTTGAGGAGCTGAAGCTGCAACACCCTGCAGGTGAAGATGGGGAGGTGCTTGAACTTGGAGAAGCCAAGAAAGCGCCATTCTATGGCCAAAGGAATTCATCGTGCTTCCGAACTGGCAGCCAAGGCCATCGACTCCTCACCAGTCTCCAGCGCAACAGTCCTCTTCACCGCCTCAGCATTCTCCAGCGCAGCCGTCCTCTTCACCGCCTCACAAGTCTCCAGCGCAGCCGTCTCCGCCGCCGCGTCACCAGTCTCCAGCGCAGCCGTCTCACAGAAGAAACGGACCAACGCCGCTCCCCCGCTCCCCACTCAGAAGAGAGGTCGCACTCAAAGATAGTCGACATCCCGTCGGTTCCTCCCAAGAGACCTTATGACAGGACTGAAGCGGAAAACGCCGCGGTAGTGGCTGCCTACAATAAGGCTTTTTTTGCACCAAAAAAGCCCGAGCAAAAGAAGGTATATGATGCAAAAACCAAAAAGTGGGCTAAGTCCTTCCTTGAGCAGCCATCCCAGATATCGATGAATCTGCCATCTGACTATGGTCGTGAACTTAAAGCTAGCACGTGCCCAGTCTGAGCAGAACAAGGGAAGAAGTGCAAAAAGCGGGAAACAAATTGCCCAGCTCGGACAGCAGAAAAATCAATCGGTCCCCCCGCTCATAGTGTGTTCCGATGTCGACAAGGACTTCAGAGCCGCTATGGATAAGGACCTGGAATTATTGGACCCCAGAGCCATAGCTGCTGCTAAAGAACTTGGTGTCACTGTATCGCAGGCCAAGGAACAGGCTACCGCCTTGGGTATGAGCCTTGGTCAACTTTTAGGCTATGAATATCGCCAATGTTAGAGATGGCACGGAAATATGTCCAAGGGGAGCCTATGGTCAGTAATGAGGAGCTCACGGGTCTATCAACACATATGCGAAATCTGCATACCTGGTACCTGGTGCACACATCAAAGAAGGACGCGAAAGAGTGGTTTCCGGTGGACGTTAGAGTGGAGCATTTCTTCAAACGTTACATTATACAGGTTCAACTGACTGAACTGTTTCAGTTATTCCAAAAGCGCGCCCTCGACAAATCTATCCTCGCTTGCTATTGTCTGTAAGTGATTTATTTTCGTAATTAAGTCTCTAGCTCAGCTCGTTCATTGCCTGTATTATATTATCCTGACTATATATATATATCCTTTTGTACGCTATTATGCAGAATGAAGATGATGGAATGCAAAAGATCTAGAGTTTTTGAGGTTGGGTTCGTTGACCCATATATCGTGAATTCACATACGTTAGTCAATCACCCCAAAGACGTGGAGGATGACCTGACCACCTTTTTAACCATGCAACATTTCTGTACGGAAATACTATTTCCTTACAACTTCAGGTGAGTGTTTCTGTCTTGTACATATTTTTATTTGGCTTTCTCGATGTTAAGTGTAATTGATGAGCTATGCATGTCTGCTTTATGTAAACGTCCGCAGGTTCCACTGGATTCTGCTAAGCATTCAACCTGACAAGTCCATAGTTGAAGTCCACGACTCATTAAGTTGGGACCAAGCGACGTGGTCCGACATGAAAGAAATGCTCAACAAGTAATTTCAATCATTATCGCATTATATCGCCCTCTTTCGTTCGTTTCCTGATATCAAGTAATTAATAACTCCTTTGTTCATTTTCTTTGCCAAAGCAGGTGTTGGACAATTTTCAAACAGAAGGTAGAAGGTCCATTCAAAGATGAGCTAACTTATAAATCGGTGAAAAGTCCGCAGCAGCCACCGGGGAGTAATTTATGTGGATTCTACGTTTGCGAGTTCATTCGCGAGTTGACCACTGAGCGGAGAACAACTCTTTGAGCGAAATGCGGGAGACGCTCGACCCAGAACTGCGCGTACAGCAATTCAAGAGGAATTGGCGGGATTTCTGCTTAGGGAGGTCATCGATGAAAAGGGAGAACATTATGCTTCGGACGATGAACTACATATGTGATCTATCTCCATGTAATTAAATAGTTGTATTCTCGCAAGAGATCGAATATTAATTATATATGCATCAACGTGTACTGTGTATATAGTAGAGCGTATAATATGCGTACGGAAACGATGGAGAGCACGTCGGCGATGCGAAGAAGGGGGAGACGACGGAGGCACCGGCGAGAGGGAGAGGGGGCACCGGCGAGAGGGGGCACCGGCGGGAGGGAGAGGGGGCACGTCGAGAGGGGGCACCGGCGAGAGGGATACCCTAAACCCTAAATACAAAAAAAAATACTCATTGGTCCCGGTTCGTATTAAGAACCGGGACCAATGAGTCTCCCCCCACGCCTAGCCAGAACTGGCCACGTTGACCATCATTGGTCCCGGTTCGCGGACCAACCGGGACCAGCATTGGTCCCGATTGGCCAGTCCCGGTTGGGCAACCTGGACTGATGTCCAAGCCCAACCGGGACTACAGGTTGTTTTTCTACTAGTGGAGTCGATCTTCTCAAGTAACTTAAGTTCCTAACTGTGGTGGGTTAGTGCTTATGCATAACCCGGCTTATGGGTTTTGGTAAGGAAATACTGCGGTGGAGAAGATCCTGGAAACTGGTTGCGAGACTTTTTTTTTACTTCTGCAGTTTTGACGTAATTGTTATGTTGAGTTATGAAATGTCTATAACACCACTAAACATTGGTATCTTACATATCTACTTTAGTAGAACTGATCAATAAATAAAATAATATGAAAAGGATAATAATAATAATAATAATAATAACATGGTGTCCAGAATCAACATGTGCCATCCAATTCCAAATCATATTTGCATGTAGAAACCATGAAATTTATAATTTCGAATAATTGTAACATTATACAGTGGTGTACGTGTATGAAAATATATTGTTAAACCCGGGATTTCCATGTCCCGCAGAGCACGGAATCCCTTTTTTTTTACCTTTTTAAGGGAACACACCACAAAGTTCCTCTGGGGCAAGAAAATTCGGCGTTATCATCCTTTCCGTTTTCACCGTCAAACATGCTCAGGCGTCATAACGGATCCCATAGTCCTGGGCAACTTACGATGCCGCGATGGTTTTTACTCTGCCGGAGCACATGGCAACAATGACCAGGTACACAATCCCAACAAGAGTTGCATGGTCCAGATTTTGGGATCATGTGAGCTCGGGTGACAAAACGCCCCTCCCATAATAGACCAATAAAATAGTTACATTAATTGCAGAGTTACAAAACTAAAATTGTTGAGAAATATTGACACCATGGTGAACTGAACATATTGTGCCACTTCACCAACTTTTGAAAATGTTATAATCACCATGTAGTCTTAACTTCAACCAGGTGATATCAAACTGCATGCTTACCGTACATGTTCATCGGAGCAGCCATGACGTGGTGTAATATGGAGAAACAAGATATATTTGGATTAGTATGTGAAATCAGACGGGCCCAACAAGGACACCATTAATATCGCGACTGACCCAGAGCAATTTATTCCGTGGTCAAAAGCCTACGCGTGGTAAAAAACCTATGCGTAATTGACCTCGTCAATATCACCTTCGCCCGGATCATTTCGTGGTCAAAAGCCTATGCATAACAGCGACATGTTGGTTCACAGAAAAGTCTTTTTTGCCACTTAGAAAAACGAAAATGATATTTATAAAAATAATTTGAAAAATCCCTTCGGAACCATTGTTTCCTATACCAAGATACACCTATTTGTCGAATATAAAAACATTATCACAAATTATGTCATGGGAATGGTTATAACTTGGTCATTTGGATTGAAACTTTATACATGATAGACCTTTTTGTGAAGATTGTTTTTGAATAATTTGTCAAAAATCAAGTTTACCCTTTTTCATAGACCCTAGTACACATAAAAGGACTCCATGCCAGAGGATATCTTTTTTTGAGCTTTCTTTCAATTGATTTGATTTTATTCGAAAAACGGTCAAAATGGCCACCATGACTATTCATCGAAAGAGGTCCAATTCTCTAAAACTATCGATATTTCTGTGATATAACCACTAGTTGTGTATCTTAAAATGATTTTAAAAAAAATTAAGACCGAACTATCAAACACTTGTTATTCAAATTTCGATTACTTTCAGAAAATCAGCATAAACTCATTTAACTAGGCGAAATTAGATAAAAATCCAGAAAATTCCGAATACTTGGGGATTATCCATCAAATATGGACTACTCTTTGTGAGAATTAGATGGGTAACAATTATTTTTTGTAGTTGGTTCACAAAAAAGTCATTTTTGCCACTTAGAAAAAGGAAAATTATATTTATAAAATAATTTGAAAAATCCCTTCGGAACCATTGTTTCCTATACAAAGATACACCTATTTGTCAAATATGAAAACTTTAGCACAAACTATGTCGTGGGAATGGCTATAACTTGGTCATTTGGCTTGAAACTTATAGATGTTTATACATGGTAGACCTTTTTGTGAAGATTGTTTTTGAAAAATTTGTCAAAAATCAAGTTTATCCTTTTTCAAATCAACTAGTACATATAAAATGACTCCATGCCAGAGGATATCTTTTTTGAGCTTTCTTTCACTTTATTTGATTTTATTCGAAAAGCGGTCAAAATGGCCACCATGACTATTCATCTAAAGAGGTCAAATCCTATAAAACTATCGATGTTTCTGTGATATAACCACTAGTTGTGTATCTTAAAATGATTTTTAGAAAAATTCAGATCAAACTATCAAACACTTGTAGTTCAAATTTGGATTAATTTCAGAAAATCAGCATAAACTCATTTAACTAGGCGAAATTAGATAAAAATCAAAAAAATTCCTAATACTTGGAGATTATACATCAAATGTGGACTAATCTTTGTGAGTATTAGATGGGTGCCAGTTTGCACCATATTTTTTGTACTTGGTTCACAAAAAAGTCATTTTTGCCAATTAGAAAAAGGAAAATGATAGTTATAAAAATAATTTGAAAATCCCTCCGGAACCATTGCTTTCTATACCAAGCTACACCTATTTGTCGAATGTGAGAACTTTATCACAGACTATGCCGTGGAAATTGCCATAACTTGATCATTTGGCTCCATGCTAGAGGTTTTTTTTTCCGTAGCAAGTTTATCGATATTTCTGTGATGCAAAAGATGATATGGATGGCATATTTGAATTCCTCTCATTTTTCTAATTGATTTAGACATTTTATTTGTCAAATTTCGATTTACGTATTTAAAGATATGAATTATTCCATATTAAATATTATTACATAATCATTGTTATTTATTCGAAAAATATTATTACATAATCATTATTATTTATCCAAATAAAGTTTGAAATTTTAAATAATAAAAAAGTATAACATCATGACTCAGGGGTTAATATGATTGATATGATACTAATATCAGTAAGTTCTAACTTCTCATTTGGAAGGAACTCAAAAGTTAAGCGTGCTTGAACTCAGGGGTTAATAATGGCAAGTTTGAGCAGGGTAAGTAATTTGACCTGAGATTAAGTGTATAATTAGAGATTAAGTTTGTGGCTAAGTGCAAAATTTCAGAATAGAGATTAAGTGTGTGGCTAAGTGTATAATTAGAGATTAAGTGTGTGCCTAAGTGTATAATTAGTGGGAAATTAGGATGAGCCACGTGAAGTCCTGAGCTTAGACAAAAAAAAATCCTCTAGATACCTTTAGTCCGGATTGGTAACACCAACCCGGACTAAAGGTCCTCCAGCCCCAGCGCACTGCTTCGCCCAGATGAATAGCCTTTAGTCCCGGTTCGTGGCAAACCAGGACTAAAGGGGGGGGGACCTTTAGTCCCGATTTGGTAGTCCTGGTTGGGAAACCGGGACTAAAGGCCCTTCCCAACCTCGACTGTAGCCCCTTTTTCTACTAGTGACCCCGTGCCTTCGGATTTCTGAGGAGACGAGCAGAGCTGTCACCATTGCGAAAACAGTCCAGAATACCTAGCCTCCGGAAAGGAACCGGAGGGGGAAACCGGAGAAGGCTGCCAACATCTTCACCGCTGCTCCAGAAGGCCAAGGCATCGATCTCCATCACCACCAACACCATCTCCTTCGTCATCACCACCGAATCCCTCACCTGTCTTGTTGTAATTCCAAAACTTGTAGTTATGGATTTGCACTCGTATTCATACCATTGTTTACCGTACCTTCATACCATTATTATGATGATGTCTTGTGCTTTCATGTGTGAGTAGTTTCATTAGTTCTTGGGAAGATGGGGAAATCCTAGTATAATTATTATGTGATAAGATAGATATCATATGGTTTAATACCAATTGCCATGTAGCAACAGTCTACCTCTGTTTACCGTGGATGCGAACATTGATTGCACAGTATTTGCCTTCGGGTCAGAAGTAGGTTGTTCGTGTCAAGATAGGAAAGGAGAAGGACAATGTGCCTCGCTGATGTTAGAAAGGTTGATATCCTTCTTGCGCGTGGGGTTTACCCTTTTTTCTTGGCTTGACATGAGAATGACAAGGATCCACAGAACCTCACCCACATCCAAGGGGTACACCCTTAATTGGTTGTGGCTTGGTCCATGTATGCTGGCGCGCTCTAGGCAACCAAGCAGGGTGGCTTACTTACCGGGGCTAGCAGTGGTTGTGCGGCGCGTGTATGTCTAATAGACTCACTGCACCTCTTTATAAGGGACTCCGTTTCTACGTACATGAACAATATGATATTAAACGTTATGAACTATCTCCGCTCATGAGAAGATACTAGGGTAGAAACAAAACTTCCTAAGAATGCTTTTAGCCTTATTGGAGTTTTTTTTTTTAGATAAAAGGCACATGCCCAACTTTGAATTAACAAAGCCAGCGAGGTTCAATACGGATACAGTGCTGCGGCGTACAGCTTAGCCAAATATAACAAGTGCTGCGGCATACAGCTTAGCCAACATAAAGGAAGCTACAGAGCTAAAGGTAGAAGAGGAAGATCATCCGGTCCTGCTCGGAAGACAGGCCGAGTGCAGCTCCCTAAGCTTTGCGACCAGCCATCTTGCGCCCTCCTTGTCCAGCTGCTTGAGAGGAGGGATCCATGCCTGCATAAAAATCATGGATTTGTATATGATGTCAGCAGGGTGGTTAACACACTTTCGCTCGATAGTGAGCTTGTTTCTCACAGTCCAAAGCACCCAAGCTTGGGCTAGAAAAACAAGCCAAATAAGTCTGCGAGCCCGACCCGAAAAGGTGTTCAAAATAGCAAAGAATTGAGCAAAATTCTGCGGGCACCAGTCACACCCAAGAGTCTGACGCAGGACCGCCCACATAAAAACAGCAGGCGAGCAGCGGAAGAAAATATGAGCGGCATCCTCAACTTCCCCGCACAGGGCACACTTGCCATCGGAAGGCCCCTGCCTTGTGGCAAGCTGAGAGCCAGACGGTAAACGGTCAAGGATAAGTTGCCAGGAGAAAATTCTAATTTTAAGAGGGATCTTGGCCTTCCAAACTTCTTTGAAGTGAGCCACCGACGCACCGGCAGTCAACTTTCTATATATGGAATTGACAGAGAAGGCGCCCGTCGCCTCCAAAGTCCAAGAGATCCTATCATGCTCCTCAACCAGGCTAACCGTGTTGATAACCTCAACAAGCTCAATCCATTGGTTAAAACCAGCCTCGTCTAGCGATCTTCTAAAACGACATTCACCATTAACCGCTCGAGCAACTGAAATAGACTCGTCTTCACACACATTGAAGAGACGAGGAACCGATGACACAAAGGGCCCTCCCCAGTCCACCAGTCCCTCCAAAACTGTGTTTTCTGCCCATTGCGGACCGCATGCCTGGCGCCAAGTTTGAACATGTGCTTAATCTTGTGGAGGCTTTTCCAGAACTGCGACCCCCCTCGGTCCGAGCTTGTGAAAATGTCTCCAGATTGCGTGTACTTGGCACGGATGATAAGTGCCCAGATAGAGTCATCCATTTGATAGATTTTCCAAATCCACTTGAGCATGAGGGCAACATTCATTTGACGGGAGTTCAGCAGGCCAAGGCCTCCACAATCTTTAGGTCTACACATAGCTGGCCAGTTAACCATATGATATTTCCTCTTGGTACCCGCTCCTTCCCAAAAGAAGCGAGATCTGTGAGAGTCAAACTAGGCATGAACCCCTTCCCCAAGAAGAAACAATCCCATGGCAAACATAGGCAGACTGGCAAGGCAGGAATTGGATAAAACTAGTCTACCCCCTGATGAAAGGAACCTACCAATCCAGGGTTCGACTCTGTCCGCAAGTTTCTGAACAAGGAAGCCCATTGATCCGCTGTGAGTTTCTTGTCTGAAATCGGCAGCCCAAGGTAGATAAAGGGGAAGGAGCCTAGCTTGCAGTTCAGCTGCCGAGCTACCCTGATACACACTTCGGGTTGCTGGTCTAAAACAAAGACCTCACTCTTGTGGTAATTTATTTTCAATCCCGACATGTCTTCAAAACACATAAGCAGGAATTTAAGGTTAGCAATGTCCAGGGCATTGTTCTGAATCAGAATGATGGTGTCATCCGCGTACTGGAGGTGAGTGATTCCCCCTGGAACCAGATGCGGTACAACCCCGTGAATATGACCAGCTGAATTTGCCGCAGACAGCATAGCAGAAAGACCCTCAGCAATGAAATTAAACATCAAAGGCGAAAGTGGGTCCCCTTGACGCACCCCGCGTTTGTTGCGAAAGAAAGGGCCCATTTCTCCGTTAATGGAGATAGCGGTTTGTCCCCCAGAAACCAGCTGAAAGATCCGATGGACAAAGCCTGCCTCGAAACCTTTTCTGCGGAGCACCTCCACCAAGAAGTCCCAATTGACCCTATCGTACGCCTTTTCGAAGTCTAGTTTGAGCAAGATGCCCCCTAGCTTCTTGCTCTTTAGCTCGTGCACAATCTCATGAAGTGCAAGAGCCCCATCTAAGATAAAGCGACCCTTAATGAACGCAGTCTGGTTGGGGCTGATAATTCTGTGCGCAATAGGATCCAACCTAGACGCAAAAGCCTTGGAAATGACCTTAAAAACCACGTTAATGAGGGCAATGGGGCGGAACTGAGAGATACTTTCCGCCCCTTGCACCTTCGGGATCAGCGTCAACACCCCAAAGTTGAGCCGCGAGATGTCAATCCTCCCTAGGATGAAATCGTTCAGAATGTGAAGTAGACCATGCTTGATGAGGGGCCAGCACTTCTTAAAAAATGGCACCGGAAACCCATCCGGCCCAGGGGCAGTATCTGTTCATCTCCTTCACTACATTTTCCAGCTCAGTTTCACTAAAGGTGATCGCGAGCAGGTCATTGTCTTCCTGAGTTGCGCACACATGTTCACCCCCCAGGTGTTCTGCGCCAAACCACAGTGTCGCGGAGAGGTTGAGCCCAACAACTCCCTATAAAAGTCATAGATGTGTTCCTGCAACTCCGTTTTCCCAGAGAGCACAGTACCATCCGCCTTAGTCAGGGAGGAGATGTTACATCTGCGGCGCTTCCCGTTCGCAATAGCATGAAAGTAAGCCGTGTTGGCGTCCCCCTGGAGCGCCCATCTAATACGGCCCCGTTGCCGCCAATACTCTTCCTCCAGTCTATAAATTTGAAGAAGCTGATCCTCAAGGTGGTAACGGTAGGCCCACTCATCATCCTCCAGACCCGTGGAATCCCCTTTCCTATCAATGTCCTGGATAGCCTCGAGAAGAGCCACTTTTTTCTCCTTGGAGTCCTTGCCCAAGTTGCGACTCCAGCCCCTCAGCTTTTGTCGCGTTCCACCGATCATGAAGTTCCACCAATCGATAATATCTCTGCCTCCTACCCTCTGCGCTAAGCTCTCCCAAGAGTTTAGCAAGAATTGATGGAATTCTGGCATTTCGAACCACCCAGTTTCAAAGAAAAACCGATTACTCCGGACAAGGGCGCCCTCGCCAGTGTCCAGGATAAGAGGCGTGTGATCAGATCCTAGGCTGGTCTCGGCAACAAGGGTAGTTAGCGGCCAAAGGGCTTCCAGGACAGACGACATAAGAACTCTGTCAAGGACACATCTAACTGGGTTTAGACATCTATTGGTCCAAGTATATCTCGCCCCCGAGCGATGAATTTCTTGCATATCCCAGTTGGCAATATGGGAATTGAACATATTAATCCTAGGCCAGTTTAATCTATCATTGATTTTGTCTGCACTGCCTCGGATCAAATTAAAGTCGCCACCCATCACCACAGGGTGTTGACAACGAGCAATTTTGGCTGAAATCTCATCTAGAAAAGCAGCCGATTTGGAATGATCCGCAGGGCCATACACTCCAATAAAAATGATAATGCGCTTGGAAGGTCTGTGCAAAACCGTGAAACTGAGGAAGTGCTGACCCCTGTCAATACTTCCCACCTCAAAAAGGCTATCCCGAGCTCCCAACAGCAAGCCCCCCGAGTGGCCATTTGCCGGCAGCCAGTTCCAAAAGAATTTCTCCCCCACTTCTAAACTTCTAAGGTCCTGATCCGAAAAATCTTGCTTAATCGTCTCTTGTAAGCACACCACGTCAATCTTATGTTTCCGGAGATACTCCTTAAGCAGGGTTCGGCGCCCCGGCACCCCGAACCCGCGGATATTCAGAAAGAGGCACCGCATTAAGGAACCCCTCCTTTAGCCCGTGCTTGGCGGGTGTACGGCTTTCTAGCGGCAGGTTCATAAATTTTCTTGCGTCCTCTGGTTCTTCTAATTGGACCCGATTGTGGCCCCTCGCCACTCTCGGTTTTCTTCTTCTTTGCCGACCCCGGCGTCACCACCTTTGCCGACCCAGAGGTAGAGGCAGCCCCTGCTGCCCCATCTCCAACGACTTTTGCTTGTCTTCCTCGGCTTGTCGAGCAATTTTTTCTCGGGCAAGAGCAAGTTCAGCTTGAGCCAGTTCGGAGGCCCGAAAGAGAGAGATACTCTCGGCAGGAGAATCCGCCGATTCATGAAAAACGATGCAACTATCTTTTGCAACTTGCATAAAATGCGAATCCGGAAGGGAACTGAAGACAGTAAAATCGGCAAGAGAGGTACCTGTCAGATTCTTCTCTTTGGTGAGTTGCACCGCCCGATCCAGCACCGGTCCCTCCGTGCGTCCTTCGCCTCGCACACTCTTCCTCTTGGTCACAGATGGAATAGGGATGGCTGCGCTTCTTGGTGCTCTGGTGACTGGGACATCAAGCTCTGGGATCACCGTCCCTTGGATTTGGGCCCCTGACTAGATAACTTGTTCCCGCAGAGAGGAGATTCGTCAGTGAAGTCAGGCTGGGGAGAGGATGAGTTTGTCGGAGATCGCACCCTTGCGGCTCTGTCAGCATTCGCCTTGCTGCGACGCTCCCTCAACCGCGCTGCTTCCTGAGAGTCCGCCGTTGGAGAGCTTGGCCTCACATTCTTGTCCCCCTTTAGGATTGAGGCTGAGGAGTCTATGGTACCATCTGGTGAGCGGGGAGCTTGTTCAGAGATATTGATGGTCGCTGCCGATAGTTCACCTTCCGCCGCCATAGCCACTCCTGTTGACCCTGGTGCCATAAGCATTGTTGGCAGCACCCCCTTGCTCTGTTCCATCTGGCTGCTCCTAGAGAGGAAGGACCCGTATTGGTTGATTGGAGGTGGTGCCGAGGCAGCCTTCTGCGTTGGTTTTTCCTGGGAAGGTGTTGAGAAGAATATGGATGGAGATTTGTTCCCACCGCACCCCTTCCCACCCTTGGGAGGAGGCGGAGGTGGGTTCTTCTCCTTCTCCCTGCTTCCTTTGCGTCTCCAGTGTTCGTTGTCCGTATCCTCGTCAGATGACCCGTTCAGGTCGTCTCTCTTCTTTTTGTCATCCTTTGGTGGTGGAGGCGGAGATGGGGAATCAGCATTAGCAGAACTGGGCTTTTCCACCTCCACCCGGACCTTGAAACTCTTGCCATTAACACACATGAAGATATGACTGACCACTTGCTCCTTGGCCTGGCACCCGAAAAGCATCCGAATTGGTTCCTCTGGATCCTCAAGGGTTTGAGAGATTACTTCCATGGGCCGACCCACCGGCCTGGTAGCGATCATCAGCCGGCTGGTGTGACGGTATTCAGGCGGGACCCCATGTAATTTGACCCAGGTCTCGGCCAGTTCCTCAGTAGCTTGATCTTCCAGTGAGCCTTCCATCACAAGCGCCCTAGCCTTTGACGTAGGTAGGCGTTGGCCCCCGCCCCTGCTTGCCATCTGCATCATCTGTTGCGATGGGAAGACCAGAGAAAAGTCGGATTCGCTGATTTGTTTAACTTGCCAGTCCCAGTTTTCTTGCGGAACGAGCTCCTTGAATTCCTCTTCCACTTGCTTCTCAGTGAGGATAGCTTCGTCGACATACAGCGTCGCCGCGTTTTGAGGGCCTCTCTGTACTTCTTCTTCCGGCACATCCAGACACATGAAGCCGATGCCATTGCGACCAAACCCCGCCCAGTAGGGTTCATGGCGCTCTCCCACACACATAGCAGATAGGTGGCCCTTGCGGTTGCACTTGACACAGAAAGATTCGCCGGTGCACTCGGCCTGAATGTGCCCGAGCAACCCGCAGTTGTAGCAGGTAATCTTTGAGGAGTCCGGCTTGGCGAGTTCCAGAGCAGCTGCGGCTCCCATAGCCGAGCTCTCCGGGGCTTGTCTTGGAGGGGGAGGCGGGGGTGGCGGAGGAGGGAGCCTGGCGTTGTTGAGGTTGTTGGTCCTTGTGCCGCCGCGGCCGTACTCACGCCCTCGTGGGTACAGCCCGGGGTTATACTGCTGCCTGGGTCTCTCATCATCCCGGCGACGCCTCGGGGATGGGGTACGGTCCCGCTGCCTGCGGTACTCCGCGTACTCGCGCTCCAGGGACTCATTGAGTTCCCGACGGTTCCCACCGCCGGCATACTCGTCAAAGGACCGCTTTCCCCGGCGGTCGCCGACACCGCGGTCGCGGTCCATCGGGGCGAGGGAGGGGGGAGGTCGGGGTTGGCGGCGGGGATGAGGCGCTTTGCCCTAGCGCGATT
Organism: Poa pratensis; assembly: GCA_947311845.1. Lineage (NCBI taxonomy): Eukaryota > Viridiplantae > Streptophyta > Magnoliopsida > Poales > Poaceae > Poa > Poa pratensis. Next base: position 41,488,660 of record CAMZMU010000099.1, read on the forward strand.
GCGGCGCACGTCTCTTGGGGGGGCAACAAACCCTAATTTCTGATCTAGGGTTCCAGAGGGGAGCCAGCGCCACGCATAAGTAGCCTGAGTGGTGGGCCTGGCAGGGGTTGGGCTGCTGTGGGCCGGTTCGGCCACTGAAGCCACTTGCTCCGCAGGAACCAGATCCAGCCCACCCGAGTCCTGGTTGGCTACCGAGGGCCCAACTGCTTGAAGCGGCCCAACAGGCCCAGCACAGGTCATCGTCCCTCCCCGAAACCCTAGATCTGGGGAGGGTGAGATCGCCGCCGCCACCGATCCCGGCGAGGGGAGCAGCACGTCCACCGCGCCCACACGGAGAGTTACTGCCCCCAGAGATTGCGACGGCGAGATAGCAGCACGCGCCGAAGGAGAACCGAGCGGTGGGAAGTTGTTTTCTGAGAAGATGAGATCTGCGTTTGTCGCGCCCTTCGCGGCACCGCCGTCGCTCCGGCAAGAAGAAGCCTCAGGAGCCGAGGGCGCAAGCTTCGCCAATGGTGTGGCCATCCCTGACCACCCTGGAGCTTTGCTGAGAAAGTCACCGAAGATGGCCGTCGTCGGACCCGAGCGAGGAGAGAGTGACCCTTCGCTCTCCCCATCACCGGCGTCATCCTCGTCGAGCGCCGCTAGGACTTCGAAGAAGGAGCCGAGCTTCCCCCCCCTAGGGGAGAGGTCGTCGCGGGCTCGCCGGAGGACCACGCGCCGAATGGTCTTAGGCCTTATTGGAGTTTTCATAACTATCATCGTTTGCTTGCTCTCTTCTGATAAACACTCTCAACTCAAACAACGTGTATTCCACAATTTTTGTTGCTTTGGATCAGACTAACTTGCAGATACAATCTTTGGATAACCAAAGGAAAGACCTAAGACCATTTCCTTCAGCTCCCTGTGGTTCGACAAACACTTATTTCAAAACTAGTTACAACAACTTATTCACGTGCAGGCATTATCGACCCAACAGCGTTGTACAGTACCTCACAGGCTTGACAACATTGAACACTAACCGAACACCCCCTACACATTCTTACACTCTTGGGGACGTTTTTGGGGACCACATCGACAATGAATACAACAAACACATGGGGGACATGTGGAGCTGTACGGCTCGCCTGCAAGAACAATTTATTACTTGCAAATTGGCATTCAAAATTGTGGGATTACCAACAATAAGAGAATAATAGTGTGCGAGGATGAAAAATGAGAACTTCAAATAGTAACTTATATTGATGCTCATTTATATTTGGACATATCAGTCCATTTTATTATTTACTTTAAGTTATCCTAAGTATAAATCAAATTTGAACTTAGAACAGACAAGTATAGCAAGCATGCAGATATATTCCTGTATAAACACTTCATAGAAGCTTTGAGGTATAATCGCTGTTTAACCTAAATTGTATCTACTGATAAAATCAAAGAGTTATTAAGTTAGTTAACCGATAAGGTGTTATAATATGGATCTGTAAGGCTACAGCGCGTACCTCTCCGAGGGCATCCTTGCTGTGGACACACCCGAGCCTCGTTCAGCGCCCCTCCAGAGGTTGTTGTAATGAACAGAATGATCTCCAGTAGTATAACAAGTAGAAGAGCCACGTTCATGTGGTTCCTCCAAGCCATGGTAAGGGAAAATTAAGGCTGTTGCACCTACCCCTCTCTTCTCCCTCTGGTGTCGCCCACTTTCTCTTGGTCTATAATTAAAGGATCAATAAGAGAGAAAGGAAGTGCAGACACGCCCGAGTGTACTACTTCGAGACGAGACATCCTCCCATCCCCGTAAGAGATATAAGTAAATGAATATTGGTGGTGCAAAAGAATACCCAAGAGGCATGCATATCGAGTGGCCAATTTCACCGCGATTTTGGTCGCCATTTTTAAGGGATAAGGAAATTCTCAATATGATATAGTGGTCCTGTATCATTTGATCCTGCAAGGAAATGTCACGTCACTATTCATTTTATCCTGCGAGAAATGTCAAAGCACCAATGGCCACACGATTTTTTTCACTATTTCCACAGGACTGCACGAACCATTTCCAAAAGATATGGTCAAAGCACCAACCATTTCCACATGACACGGTGTCCTGGTCGATTGTTTAGTGGCACAAGATCATGTCGAAACGACCAGGTATTGATGTATATCGGTTACATCTAACATTCACCTCAGCTACCGGCGTACGTGACCAGCCAGTTGACTCTTAGCGTCAATATGGGAGACCTCTTTATGTAGAGATCATCACCATGTATTATCGTCCACGATTTTTCTATACATGAATCTTCACGGTTGAACTTATGTGATATTCCGTTGGCCTCACCATCACTACCTCTTCTACCGTGTAAGAAAGGGCAATACAAAAGGGACAATTCCTACTAGATCTGACCTGTTGGACTTTGAAAATGTCCCGCATCCTTGGTGGATTTTTCTACATGTTTTTCGAAGATGCACGCTATCATGTGTTTTGTAAAAAAAAAATTGCGAGTTGCCTACATCTTATATCTTATATTTACTAATTGGAGGCCCCATACGAGTTTCCACGTTAATCCTAAAGATTAACAATTTTCATCCGTACGATCAAAATATAATTAATTTGTCTAACGCCGTCGGATTTAAGTTGTTGCCCGACGCATCCCGTATGAACCTCCAACACGATCTGTTCGCGATGAGTTCGAATCCTGTATCCTCCATATTAATTAGCCCTTGATTAAGTAGTACCTCCTCCGCCGCCAGCATGAGGTGCGGCTCACCGTCTCCTTCCGTAAAAAGAACGAAAAAATGGATCCAATCAAATCGATCGTCTCGCCCAATCTCATGGCGGCGAGATTTCTTGCGGTCGTCACCACGTTCGGTACTAGCTTCTCATACCGGGGTAATTTCTTCTGTATAGGTTCAGTTGAATTAAGGGATCAATCAAGGTATGGAAAAGTCGCTTCCGTCTTGCCGTGCGCCACTAGTAGAAAATGGGCCTATGGTCCCGGTTCGGTTGGGCCTTCAGTCCCGGTTGCCCAACCGGGACTGGCCAATCGGGACCAATGCTGGTCCCGGTTGGGCCACGAACCGGGACCAATGGTTGTCCACGTGGCCTGGTTTGGCTGCTCGTGGGGGGACACTCATTGGTCCCGGTTCTTAATACGAACCGGGACCAATGAGTGCTTTTTTTTTTTGGTATTTAGGGTTTAGGATTCGATCTCGCCGGTGCCCCCTCTCGCCGGTGCCCCTCTCCTCTCGCCGGTGCCCCTCTCGCCGGTGCCCCTCTCCTTCTCGCCGGTGCCCCCTCTCCCTCTCGCCGGTGCCTCCGTCGTCTCCCCCTTCTTCGCATCGCCGACGTGCTCTCCATCGTTTCCGTACGCATATTATACGCTCTACTATATACACAGTACACGTTGATGCATATATAATTAATATTCGATCTCTTGCGAGAATACAACTATTTAATTACATGGAGATAGATCAAGCCATCAAGGCATATTTAGTTCATCGTCCGAAGCATAATGTTCTCCCTTTCATCGATGACCTCCCTAAGCAGAAATCCCGCCAATTCCTCTTGAATTGCTCCTACGCGCAGTTTTGGGTCGATCTTCTCCCGCATTTTGCTGAAAGAGTTGTTCTCCGCTCAGTGGTCAACTCGCGAATGAACTCGCAAACGTAGAATCCACATAAATTACTCCCCGGTGGCTGCTGCGGACTTTCACCGATTTATAAGTTAGCTCATCTTTGAATGGACCTTCTACCTTCTGTTTGAAATTGTCCAACACCTGCTTTGGCAAAGAAAATGAACAAAGGAGTTATTAATTACTTGACATCAGGGAACGAACGAAAGAGGGCGATATAATGCGATAATGATTGAAATTACTTGTTGAGCATTTCTTTCATGTCGGACCACAACGCTTGGTCCCAACTTAATGAGTCGTGGACTTCAACTGTGGACTTGTCAGGTTGAATGCTTAGCAGAATCCAGTGGAACCTGCGGACGTTTACATAAAGCAGACATGCATAGCTCATCAATTACACTTAACATCGAGAAAGCCAAATAAAAATATGTACAAGACAGAAACACTCACTGAAGTTGTAAGGAAATAGTATTTCCGTACAGAAATGTTGCATGGTTAAAAAGGTGGTCAGGTCATGCTCCACGTCTTTGGGGTGATTGACTAACGTATGTGAATTCACGATATATGGGTCAACGAACCCAACCTCAAAAACTTTAGATCTTTTGCATTCCATCATCTTCATTCTGCATAATAGCGTACAAAAGGATATATATATAGTCAGGATAATATAATACAGGCAATGAACGAGCTGAGCTAGAGACTTAATTACGAAAATAAATCACTTACAGACAATAGCAAGAGAGGATAGATTTGTCGAGGGCGCGCTTTTGGAATAACTGGAACAGTTCAGTCAGTTGAACCTGTATAACGTAACGTTTGAAGAAATGCTCCACTCTAACGTCCACCGGAAACCACTCTTTCGCGTCCTTCTTTGATGTGTGCACCAGGTACCAGTTATGCAGATTTCGCATATGTGTTGATAGACCGCAGCTCCTCATTACTGACCATAGGCTCCCCTTGGACATATTTCCGTGCCATCTCTAACATTGGCGCAGATTCATAGCCTAAAAGTTGACCAAGGCTCATACCCAAGGCGGTAGCCTGTTCCTTGGCCTGCGATACAGTGACACCAAGTTCTTTAGCAGCAGCTATGGCTCTGGGGTCCAATAATTCCAGGTCCTTATCCATAGCGACTCTGAAGTCCTTGTCGACATCGGAACACACTATGAGCGGGGGGACCGATTGATTTTTCTGCTGTCCGAGCTGGGCAATTTGTTTCCCGCTTTTTGCACTTCTTCCCTTGTTCTGCTCAGACTGGGCACGTGCTAGCTTAGTAAGTTCACGACCATAGTCAGATGGCAGATTCATCGATATCTGGGATGGCTGCTCAAGGAAGGACTTTCTCCACTTTTTGGTTTTTCATCATATACCGGCTTCTGCTCGGGCTTTTTTGGTGCAAAAAAAGCCTTATTGTAGGCAGCCACCTCCGCGGCGTTTTCCGCTACAGTCCTGTCATAAGGTCTAATGGGAAGATTCTTATGAGGTACTGTTGGGAGGGGCGACCTTTTACGTTTCGGTGATCGCTTACCCCTCATAGTACGAGCGGTGGGCGGAAACGGCTGACGCGGCGGCGGAGACGGCTGACGCGGCGGCGGAGACGGCTGCGCTGGAGACTGGTGAGGCGGTGAAGAGGACTGTTGCGCTGGAGAATGGTGAGGCGGTGAAGAGGACTGTTGCGCTGGAGACTGGTGAGGAGTCGATGGCCTTGGCTGCCAGTTCGGAAGCACGATGAATTCCTTTGGCCATAGAATGGTCGCTTTCTTGGCTTCTCCAAGTTCAAGCACCTCCCCATCTTCACCTGCAGGGTGTTGCAGCTTCAGCTCCTCATAATCTTTCATCACTTCATCCACCGCGACAACAGCGTAGCCATTTGGAACCGGAGAGAAATGGTAAGTTGGATTAGGTCCAATTGGTACGACATAGCCGACCGCCACCTTCACGGTTAAGTTAAAAACTTTCACATGCATCTCACAAGGTGTGCTCTCCGTGATATCATCCACTGGGTAGCGACGAAGTGGAGCCACTGCATCATCATTACCATCCTGGAGCTCCGTGGAAGCCACGCTGCTTTTCCGATTCGATGGGCCACCGGTACCATCGCATGCAGCTTCTACCATGTGCCGTTGAGATTGGCCGCTAGTACCTTGCTGGCTAAGCACGGCAATTTGTTCCTTCTGCAGCTTTAATTCTTCTTCTATATTACGCAGCCGGTCTGCAGCAGCGCGTGCTTCCATTGCCTCCCTTTCCTTTCTCCTCTGATGGCTTCTATCAGGAAATTTCTTCCTGTGCTCGGGAATCGCAATTGTCTTGGGCTTGGAGCCAGGTACGCCTCGTAACCGTCCGTCGTGTTCCTTATTCCCAAGGGCGCGTGTGAGCTCGTCATCCTCTCTATCGGGAATGAACCGTCCCTCTTCAACATCCTTTACTGCATTTCTAATTTCTTGGATGGGTAGTAGGGGATTATCTTTGTGTCTTCTGTTATATATGCACTTCCCTTCTGCGTCCAACGTGCCCCCATGCCCGTAAAACCAATTTCTTGCCCGTTCGATCCACTTGAGTGGCTCTGGAGTGATCCCATTAGCCAGCAGGTCCGCCTCAAGTTTCTCCCACTTAGGCATGCTACCAGCGTAGCCACCAGGCCCCATAGTATGGTGGTACATCTTTAGAGCAGCATTTGCCGCATTTTTTGCAGACTTTTCCAGAGCTTCCTCTGATTTCTTGTACGCCACAAATTCTTCCCAGTAGTCCTTTATCTTCTCATACCCTTTATCGAAGTCTGGAGTCTTATTTTTCTTGACAAACAGTTTGTTCAATCTTTTCTTCCAGTTCTTGAATAGCTCGGCCATCTTCTTAAGTGCCCAGTCCTTGACTTTTTGCTCCATGATTTTCCGGGCAATCTTTTCTGCCTCATCTGGATCCTCCTCATCTGAATCCACCTCTGGCGCCGGCAGGGTGAAATTAACCATGAGCTTTCTCCAAAGTCTTTCTTTGCCCTCATCGCTGACATATAGCTGTCCTTTCTCGTTTGGCCGATGCCATTCTCGAACGGTGATCGGGATGAAGTCCCTAACAAGAACTCCGCATTGCTTTACCATTTTATTTTTAACACCAGGGGGAGCAGTCGGTGTGCCGTCTTCAGCGACTCTTTCGATCGTGTACCTTTCTTGGTCGCCCAACTTTTTGGCTGGGCCTCGTTTTGTCCTTACAGAAGATTTGCTCGATCCGGAGGGCTAAAAGAAGAAAGAGCGTTAATATATGTATATAGACATCAGAGACTTAATTAATACAATCTTCGGCTTCATTAATATATGTATATGCACCTCGCCGGAGTTTGCAACATTTAATGTTCCACCGGAGCCTTCGGCTTCTCCCTCGTCGGCTTCTCCCTCGCTGACTTCTCCCTCACCCCGGCCGTCGGGTTCTACCTCACCGGAGCCGTCTCTTCGGTTGAGAGACTCATCTCCCTCACCGGAGTTGTTCAAAAACTCCGTGGTGACATCGACAATATCTTCCGGCCCGCGGATTATATCCTGGAGGATATTTTCCTGATCTTCGTCTCGTTCCATAGTTTCTGCAAATTAAGAACAATGCACAAAATTTAGTTGGGTAACTTGTTCCATATGTCAAGATACATCTACCAAATTGGATTTGACTCAAAATGATCTACCAAATTCTCTACACATTTGTTTTAGTCCAGAAGCTTAATAACCAAGTTTTAGCTACTGACTAAGTTCTTTTACTCTAAAAATTAAATCCTTTTAGGGTTACACAGTGTTGATTATTTGTGACCTAACCCAATTGGATTCAACTTAATTATATTAACCAAATGACAATTAAAATTGTTATAGTACAGAAGTGGCTACAATCTTTATTTGAATACAATCCTAAAATGCTAAAATGCTATTTCCTATACAAAATGCTATTTCCTAACACTAAAATTTCCTATACTAACACTAACACTAAACACTACATTTCCTAACATTTGCTACATTTGCTAATTGGACTAAAATTTGCTAACATTTGCTAAATTTGCTAATTAGACTAATAACATACTAACACACACTACTAAAATTGACTACTAAAATCTTACATTACTAACAACATTTTAGTAATATTAACATGTTAACAATTGCTAAAATTTGCTAACATTACTAATATTACTAACACTACTAATATTAATTTTGCTAGTATGGACTTATACATTTTGCTAACAACAGGAGGCGTCGATCGGGTGGCGCAGGAGACGGTGGCGCGGCGGCGTCGGGTGCGCAGGAGACGGCGGCGTCGTCCGGCTCGAGGCGGGTGGCGCGGGCGCGGGTGGCGGCGTCGGCGGCGCTTCGACCGGAGAAGGGAGGAGGCCACGGCCGGGCGCGGCGAGGACGGCCACGGGCAGCGGCGGCGTGGCGTCGGGGGCGGCGTCGACGGCGTGGGGGCGGCCGTGGAGGGCGCGAGCGGGGGGCGCGCGCGGCCGTGGAGGAGAGGTGGCGCGTGTGGAGGATGTGGCGCGGCCGTCCAGAGCGCGGCGGACGTCGACGGCGGCGGCGGGGCGCGGCGTGGGGCGGCGCGGGCGTCGGGCAGCCTGCCGGCGTCGTTTCGCTCTGCGTCGCGCCTCCGGTCCTTAGTCGATTTGCGTGAATGGGGAAGAAGAAAGAGCGCGAGCAGTTAAGTAGAGGGGTCATTGGTCCCGGTTGCTGGCAAGAACCGGGACCAGTGACCAACCGGGACCAAAGAGTGGGCAGATCAAGCGCGGCATCCACGGACTCATTGGTCCCGGTTCTTGGTAGAAACCGGGACCAAAGAGTTCTTTTTCAAAATTATTTCGAACTTTTCAGTTCTGAAATTTTGTTCCCGCCTTTTTTTTTTCTTATTTAGGTGTTTGGATATGAATTTCAAATGGTTTTGAATCTGAAAAGACTTTCAACATGAAAAGTTTTTAAATTTGAATAAATAATCCAAAACCATTTTCTGTTTTCTAAAATAATTATTCTAACTATACAAACTATTAACCATTTTGCCATTTTCAATTAAAAATGCATTAACTTTATTGCATATTTTGAATTGACAAAACTTTCAACATGAAAAGTGTTTGAATTTGTATAAATAATCCAAAATCAATTTTACATTATTATTGTCATTTTCAATTTAATATGGATAAATTCATATCTTTAAATCCGTAAGTCGAAACTCGACTAATAATACGTATAAATCGATAAAAATTGATTAAGTAAGATTTATGATTAAGTAATAATAATTATTAATTCAGTTAATTCTATTTTTGGTGTTGTAAAATCCCATGGCAAGCAGAAGTAAATGCAGAACAATTTCAGAAAACCTATATTTGTAAGATGAATGTTTGGTGTTGTAAAATGCAAAAGAAAGCTGATAAAAATTATTAATTCATTTATCTTAATGCATTACATAAATGGTTTAATACATTATTACACATGATACAACGTCTCACAAGCGCTTGAAAGAAACACACCCCTGATCCAACATCACCAACATTATTCTACATAAACGGACTTGCTGGCTCGAAGGCCGTAGGATTAGGGGGAACGGCGGGAGGAGCCAGCCCCGTGGGCGGCCGCCCGGTTCTCGCGCGCACGTTTGCGGCGGAGGGCAAGATCCATGGAGGATGAGTCTTTCAGCGCCCAATCCAGATCGGAAGCCTCCTTCGCCTTGAGCTGGTAGGAAGTCTTGGCTCGCTGGACAGGGTAGTCGCGGACAGACTGGAAGGAGGCTTCCATGGCCTCCTGTATCTGCAACCCACAACCTTCTTCCCCGTCGTCGCTCCAGTCGAAGTCGTCGTCCTCCTCCTCCTCCGCGGGAGGAGCGGCGGCGCCTGGTGGAGGTGCAGCGGCGCCAGGTGGAGGTGCGGCGGCACCTGGTGGAGCAGGAGGCCGGTAGCTGGGCATTCCTCTCCACGCCGGGCTCGTGGGCATACGGCGGGATAGACTCCCGCGGTTGCGCCCAAGCGCGCTCTGCCGAGCACGCTCGACCTCGTCCAGAAGGCGCTGCGGCGGGCGTGGCGGATCCATCTCGTGGAGACGATGCGTTCGTGGCTAGGAATGGTGGATTAGGGTTTACCCCGTCGGCGACAATATATAAAGACCTCCAGGGCAGCGCTGGGGGAGGACACGTGCCCAGGGAAGCGCTGGGGGAGGACACGTGTCGTGACCGCAAAGCCCGTCTTTAGTCCCGGTTGGTGTTACCAACCGGGACTAAAGAAGCACACAGATCGTGTGTTTCTTTCAATCGCTTGTGAGCCGTTGGATCAGGGGTGTGTTTCTTTTGAGGGATTGTGAGCTGTTGGATCAGCAGTATCACGACCACTTCGTGAGCCACACCAACCGGGACTAAAGAAGCACACGGATCGTGTGTTTCTTTCAAGCGCTTGTGAGACGTTGGATCAGGGGTGTGTTTCTTTTGAGGGATTGTGAGCTGTTGGATCAGCAGTATCACGACCACTTCGTGAGCCACATGACCCGGTTGGTGTTACCAACCGGGACTAAAGAAGCACACGTACCCTATATATAGCCGCCCTCCTCAGACAAGTTACTCACTCACACAAAACATTCCAGCGTCACTCGGAGAGGCATCTTTGGGCAACCAGCGGCAAGACGTCTCTGATGACCTGCGACCGTTCCAAACGGTTGCAGATCATCAGAGACGTCTTGCCGGACGGTTGTAGATCATCAGAGACGTCTTACCGCTGCTTGGATCGAAGTGGCGCTCAAACTCACGAGCCACCGTCGGGCTGTATGCAGGGGGAACTGTGTTTGGACGGGAGGTGTGGGAGCCGACAACCACCTACCACGCGTGTTTCACCACATAAAGGTTTAATACATTACTACACATCACATAAAGGTTTAATACATTACATTGATTTACATAAAAGCCATGAACCCTTCTTCGCGTATGTCCCTGGCCTATGATCGCTTCAGCCGTAACCATGGAGCATCTTCATTATTTAACGGGATGCTTGGGTCAGTTCTCACTGTGAAGGGCGGAATTTCATCAAACTTATCATAATCTGCTGACATGTCTGTCTTGTCCTCGACTCCCACGATGTTTCTTTTCCCTGAAAGAACTACGTGACGCTTTGGCTCATCGTCTGATGTATTCGTTTGCTTGTTTTTTCTTTTTTTCGGTCTGGAGGACATGTCCTTCACATAGAAAACCTGAGCCACATCATTGGCTAGGACGAATGGTTCGTTCTTGTAACAACCAAGATTCTTGAGATCCACTGTTGTCATCCCGTACAGCTGGTCTACCTTTATCCCTTCTCCATTCATGTTGACCCAACTGCACCGAAACAAAGGGACCTTAAAAGTAGGTCCATAGTCAAGTTCCCATATCTCCTCTATGCGACCATAGTATGTGTCCTTTTGCCCATCGTCGTTTGTTGCATCAAAGCGGACACCACTGTTCTGGTTGGTGCTCTTTTTATCTTGGGCGATCGTGTAAAATGTATTCCCATTTATCTCGTACCCTTGGAAATTCAATACAGTCGAAGATGGTGACGCGGCCAACAAGTAGAGCTGTTCTCCGACAGTGGTGTCATTCATGAGCTGTAATCGCAACCAACTGCCGAAGGTCTCCATGTGTTTTTCTTTAATCCAGGAGTCATCCTTCCCCGGGTTCTTGGAGCGTACATAATTCTTGTGTTCCTCGATATACGGAGCCACGAAGGTGGAACTTTGTAGAACTGTGTAGTGTGCTTGAGTTAAAGAATGCCCGTCCCTACATATCAGTGCTTTCTTTCCTAGCGTGCCTTTTCCACTCAGTCTCCCCTCATGCCGCGATTCAGGAACACCAATCGGCTTAAGGTCAGGAATAAAGTCAACACAGAACTCAATGACCTCTTCTGTTCCATAGCCCCTTGAGATGCTTCCTTCTGGCCTAGCACGGTTATGAACATATTTCTTCAAGACTCCCATGAACCTCTCGAAGGGGAACATATTGTGTAGAAATACAGGACCGAGAATGGCAATCTCGTCGCGTAGGTGAACCAGGAGATGCGTCATAATATTGAAGAATGATGGGGGGAACACCAACTCGAAGCTGACAAGACATTGGACCACAGCCTTCTGTAAACTTGGTAGAGTTACTGGATCGATGACCTTCTGAGATATTGCATTGAGGAATGCACATAGCTTCACAATGGGTACTCGAACATTTTCCGGAAGAAGCCCCCTCAATGCAACCGGAAGCAACTGCGTCATAATCACGTGGCAATCATGAGACTTCAGGTTCTGGAATTTTTTCTTTGCCATATTTATTATTCCCTTTATATTTGACGAGAAGCCAGCCGGGACCTTGATACTGCTCAGGCATTCAAAAAATATTTCCTTCTCTGCTTTGGTAAGAGCGTATCTGCTTAAGTATTGACGCCCTTTATCCGTCTGCTTGTTGTATGGGTCTTTCATACGTTGCTGGTCTGCCCGTGCTTCCGGTGTATCTTTTGTCTTCCCATACACGCCCAGGAAGCCTAGCAGGTTCACGCAAAGATTCTTCGTCACGTGCATCACGTCGATTGAAGACCGGACCTCTAGGACTTTCCAATAGGGTAGCTCCCAGAATATAGAGCACTTCTTCCATATGGGTACGTGGTTGTCAGCGTCATTCGGAACAGATAGACTGCCAGGACCCTTTCCAAAGATTACTTCTAAATCCTTGACCATGTCATATATAACATCACCATCAGGGAGGTTAGGCTTCTTCCGGCGATCTGCCTCACCGTTGAAATGCTTGCCGGGCTTTCTTACGGCATGACCGTTCGGAAGAAATCGACGATGCCCCAGGTACACATTCTTGTTTCCCAAATGTATACTTTCAGTCTTATCTAAACAGTGCGTGCATGCATTGTATCCCTTGTTTGACTGTCCTGAAATGTTACTAAGAGCAGGCCAATCATTGATGGTTACGAACAGCAACGCTCGTAGGTCAAATTCCTGTTGTTTGTGCTCATCCCACACACGTACACCTGGTTCGGACCACAACTGCAAAAGTTCATCAACTAATGGCCGTAGGTACACATCAATGTCGTTGCCGGGTTGCTTCGGGCCTTGGATGAGCACTGGCATCATAATGAACTTCCGCTTCATGCACAACCAAGGAGGAAGGTTGTAGATACATAGAGTCACGGGCCAAGTGCTATGACTGGAGCTCTGCTCCCCAAAAGGATTAAAGCCATCTGTACTTAGACCAAATCTTAAGTTCCTTGCGTCATCTGAAAATGTCGGGAACTCTCTGTCGATTTTTCTCCACTGGGACCCATCGGCGGGGTGTCTCAACTTCCCGTCTTTCTTACGCTCTTCTTTGTGCCATCGCAACAACCTGGCATGCTCTTTGTTTCTGAACAGACGTTTCAACCGTGGTATTATAGGAGCATACCACATCACCTTAGCAGGAACCCTCTTCCGGGGGGGCTCGTCATCGCCCTCAACATCACCAGGGTCATCTTGTCTTATCTTGTACCGCAGTGCATTGCATACCGGGCATTTATCCATGTTCTCGTACTCACCGCGGTACAGGATGCAGTCATTAATGCATGCATGTATCTTCTGCACATCTAATCCTAGAGGGCAGATAGCCTTCTTTGCTTCGTATGTAGTCTCGGGCAATTCGTTATCCTTTGGAAGCTTCGGCTTCATTATTTTCAGTAACTTCTCAAATCCCTTGTCAGAACAACCAGTCTCTGCCTTCCATTTCAGCAGTTCCAGTGTGGTACCGAGCTTTGTGCTGCCATCTTCGCAGTTTGGGTACAGCAACTTTTTGTGATCCTCAAGCATGGCCTCCAACTTTAGCTTCTCCTTTTCTGTATCGCATTCTCGCTTTGCATCAGAAATGACCCCACCAAGACCATCAGCGGGCTCATCTGATGCCCGATGTTCACCTCTTTCTTCTTCAACGTCTTCCATAACAGTATCACCGCATTCCTCAGGGAACATAGGATAGTTGTCATCATCCTCCTCTTCTTCATTGTCTTCCATCGTAACCCCTCTTTCTCCGTGCTTGGTCCAACAATTATAGCTGGGCATGAAACCTTTCCGAATCACGTGGTCTTGAATGGTTCTCGGGTCAGGGTACTCCCTGACGTTCCGACACTTCTCACATGGACAAGGCATAAAATTATTCACTTTGTTTGCCTCAGCCACATCGAGAAATTTATGCAGGCCTGCAATAAACTCGGAACTGCGTCGTTCGCCGTACATCCATCGCATCCGTGCATCCATCTGCATCATATATATAATTAAGTTTATCAAATACCATTACAATAACATCTTGAATAGTGAAATGACCACGGTGCGGGTCGGGCATAGTTGCTAACCACGGTGCGGGTCGGGAATAGAGAAATTTATGCAGGCCTGCAATATTTCTGTATCAATTACAGATGAAAAGGATATAGTTGCTAACCTCGGTGCGGGTCGGGCATTTCATCGAACACATCTTGTGCGTGGCAAAGAGAAAAAAAACTAGCACCTCCACTTCCCACCAATCCAGGAAAAAAAAACAGAGGAGAGAGGGGGGGTGGGGGCAACAATATATAGGCAGGGGAGGGGTATTGGTCCCGGTTCTTGGCACGAACCGGGACCAAAGCTCCGCGGCATGCCACGTGGTCCGGCTCTGGAGCTTTGGTCCCGGTTCATGCCAAGAACCGGGACCAATGCCCCCAACCGAACCGGGACCAATGCCCCACGGGGCCCTGGCAGCTCGAACCGGGACCAGTGCCAGGCACTGGTCCCGGTTTTTGCCTGAACCGGGGCTAATGGCAAACAGTACTCCGGACGAAAAGTCCTTTTTCTACTAGTGGCGATGACCTCCGCGCGTACGGCAGCATAATTTGTGCCCTGCTCTACACACCAGGATCATAGTCTCCATTATGCACTGATCTCTTTTTACTCCTATTTTAATCAGATTCAGAAGATGATAGATAACCTCGGTAGTTGCGTCACCCAACTGCCTCGACCTATTTTAATCAGATTAAACTGCAGGCATGCTACGAGGCTGGCTTGATCATCCGGTTATTTCTTTTGCACATCGTTGCATGCATGTCTGCATGCTCAGGTTTGTTTTATCCCATCTGCATGCACATACAGCTTTTACATTATGAAATAAACAATACGTTGTGATACTCCTAATATTAGCAAATACTTATTCAGTACATTTTATGTAACTCTCTTCATTTCTTTGAAGCAATTATGAAAAGATAGTTATAATAATATGCTACTATGTATTAAAGGAATTTTTAATCGGAAACTCCAAATGAGGCTGAGCTACATGTACCCCATTTTTTCAAAAAAATTTTGAATATGCAATTTTCTGTTTCAAAAAATTCGAAAAAGAAATCCTAGACGGAGATAAATTCGAGGTCTATCATTGTGTAAATTTTGAAGGAAAAAATTGTTATATTTTTACCTGGGGAAAAAGACAAATATGTATAATTGGATTGATGAACAGTACATGGTCAGAAAAATAAAAAATTTGTCAGATTTGTCATTTTCATGTAGCCCAGAATAATACAAATTTTGTCTTGAAACTTCACACAGTAGTAGATCTAGACTTTATCTACAGGTAGAATTTTGTTTCGAATTTTTTGACAAACGAAAATATGGATTCATTTCTTTTTGAAACCGAGCTACATATAGCCCGGTCTCCAAAACGCCGTGCTCAATGTTTGTGTGCTATTGTACCTAAGATTATATGTTCTTTCACTCTGAAATAGCACATAGGTTTATTTGAACTAAGTAGCAGTTGTACCAGTGTAGGTGCGCAGCATGTAAGCATGGAGAGGCAAAGAGGAACTCAACAATTACCAATTCGATATTTCATTTTGAGAAGGTTATTTTTTTAATAGCTTTAATTGTTCAATTTTAGATGTACATAACATTTTTATCTCACAATGAAGATTCTTTAATATTACCTATCTTATGATCATCCCGAAAATTACACACTAGAAATTATGACGCCGATTTAAAATAAATGAATCATCCATATGACCAAGTTATAACACTTACGATCAACTCCAAAGAATTACCAGGGCCGTATGCATCAGATTTGACGCCTCCTGCACCATAGAATGAAATTACTACAGTGAACCATTAGATTAAAAAAAAGGGCTGAAATATTGCAACAATGCAATAATACATCGTCCAGTAAACATGAACATGACATTAATAAGAATATGAATTTTAGTACAACAACTTCATTGCTATACCATCATAAGAAGGCCAAAAAAACAAACCCATAACTCAAAAAAAAAGTCGTGAAATCTTTCCATATCTAAAAGGATGATGATAAAAATAGCCCCAAGCTTTCTAAGTGTTAGAAACTAATACCCTGCTATTCCTTAATCTTAGTAATTCTCCATCAATTTGTTTTTGGCGATCTCTTAAACACATCACACAAGACTACTGTCAATATAATGGTCATGATATGTTAATTGATGCAAAGAATAAATCGACGAATGTTTTCTTCAAGATTGCTATGATTACAGGGTGCTGGAGCATATGGAACCATAGGAACAAAATAATATTCGATGGAGAAATAAAAAGCTTACAGCTTTGTTACAGTTTTTTTGTTGATTCTGTTCATGTAATAAGGCATAGGATTAAACCTAGCTTAAAGGAGGGAATGCAGGCCTGGTTAGACCACTTGTGAACAGTCATGTTGTAAGAGGATCCTTGTAAACAGGTTGTAATTATGTACCAGATGAGAACATGAGAAAATGACGCAGTGGGGGTCTTCCCCACTGTCCTACGCGTCAAAAAAATAAATAAATATATAATGGTCATGAGTATGAGTGTGCCAATGTGCAGCGGGTACACATGGGCCTCGCTTAATACATGTAGGAACATATTGATGCTTTGAAGTAGAATGATTTTGAAGCAGGACAGGCAAACGAACAAAAAGAACTTGGTGGCTTTGTTGGTTAAGTAGGTAACTCACATGCACGTTAAACCATGGTCAACAAAACAATTGAATGTTTTCTATTCTATCTGAGATACAGCCGATCCTCCCCCCTTAACCCTCCGCGCCGCCCCCGTGCGGCGGCGGGAGGGCCGCCCACACCGGCCGCCAGAGCCCCTCCCCTCCGCGCCGTAACCTTCCCCCGCTGTCGCCTAGGGCCGCGGCTGTGCGCTGCACGGCTGTCGCCGGCGGCGGCGGGGATTCTGTCCGCCCTTCCGCCCTAGGGAGCTCGCGCGGGTGGCGATCTAGGGCCGGAGCGTGGTGTGGCCGCCGATGCCACGGCGCAGCTCCATCAGGTGGCGTGCGTGGCGGGTGGCGCTCTTCAGATCTTCTCCGGGCAGATCGGCAGCGGGGCATGGTGACCTCGTTCTTCAGATCCCAGCCGTCTCGGTTGTCGGATCTTGGAGGCGAGGACGGCGGCCGGTGAATGCCGGGCTTTGGCCGGCGACTGCGGCGCCCGTGGGTGTCCCCACCTTGATGAAGGAGTTGCCGCCGTTACCCATCCGCCTCGGATCTTGGAGGTGAGGTCGGCAGCCGGTGAAAGCCGGGCTTTGGCCGGCGACTGCGGCGCCCGTGGGTGTCGCCACCTTGTTGAAGGAGTTGCCGCTGCTAATCACCTCCTGCACTATGTTCTGGGGAAACCCTAGATCTGGTTTACCCGGATCGGACGATGGCGGCACTTTCGGTGTCGCTTTTCCCTCTTGAGGGCATCGTTTTGGAACACGTGTTGCCTGGAGTGGTCTACCGGTGGAGTGGAGCTTCATCGACCATGACGAAGACGGCTGGTCATGGCGGCGTGGTGCAGCGGAGACTTGACGATGGTCCTGTTTGGTGGACTTGCACAGGGTGGGGGCGTTGCCTGGTGTCATGGTGGCATCGGCGGCAGGACTGGCGAGAATCTTTGCTCCGATCGGCATGCTGAAGTTGGGTTCGAGGAAGAGGATGGAGGCGATTGCCGGAGCGTGTGCACAAGGCGCTATCTCTGAGTTAGCCAAGGAGCCGGCGACAGTTGTGGCCGGGGAACAAGGCCCCGTTCACCCTGTCGTTTTGTGCTAGTTGTGGTGTTTCACCATTGGTGGGTTCAGCTTGTATTCGTTCGTTGTAAGGCTTTTGCCAGCTATGTTGAATAAAATTAATAAAGCGGCCGTATGCATCATTTCGATGCAGAGGCTGGGGTGACCCTTTTCTTAAAAAAAAAACAAAACAATTGAATTACACCCGGCCAAATCCATCAATCCATATATCTTATCTGATATGATCAGATCAGAAGTACTATTTGTTGCGAACAAATTAGTTTATATATGGAAACAGTTATTTGCATTTGGCAATCTCTTTTTTCTCTAATATAAACTTCTAAAGTTATCCATTCAGTTTGAGTTCTCTACCATGTGATAAGAGAAACTAAGAGATATGTGAGCTATTGTAAATTTGTAATAATATGGACATTTGCTAAAAAAATGTTATCATGTGAAATCACGTCTCCAAGCATACAACCTAAACTTTTCCTGAACAAACAGATTTTCAATGTACGCCCGTGCGAATGCACGGGTTGCTGACTAGTTTAATTAATTCTTATCCTCACAAAAGACAATTTGTTCAATAGAAAGAACTAGCAATGTCACCCAAAATTTGTGCCGCTAGATTTTTTTATCTGATAGAATAAACCATGATATTTGCCGTCCACTCGATTCTTTCAAGTATCTATCTACTAACTTATATTTTTTATCTATACTCCCTCTAATTATTTATAACGGTTCATCTTGAAATAAATCAAAACATTTCTAACTCGTTCTCATATATGAATCTCGGCATCTCTAAGACTATCCATATTATTGGAGATTGTATAGCCTTGCGTTTGTTTTCAGTTTTTGTACATTACAATGCCTCCAAGTGATTTCTTGGTAGCTCATCTTGTTCTCGTTTTCTATGTCTCTTGACCATCATGTAAGCAATTGCATTATTTTTATACAATAAAGTTTTCAAGATATTCTCTCCCTCACTCTCAGTTTGTTCATAAATTCAAGAAAAAAATATAGATTGTTTCTCATAAACTGATTTAAAAGAAAGTTAGTTCACTGAAACATAAAGATAATGTAAGGGCTCCTTTGCTCTTATTATTTGTATTATGGTCTATCCAGGGAACATACCGAAGTGTTTCACCGGAGTATTACCTTGACTTAGGCAGCTTGTGACCTAAATTAAATCAACCTAAGTAAAATGGAGATACTATCGATCCACTATAAAAGTTAACTATGAGACTTTACACAATCCGTTCTATGAGACTTTATATACTTAAATTTCATTCCTTGTTTCTTGAAATATTTCTTCTACCCGCGATTTTGGTCGCCATTTTTAAGGGATAAGGAAATTCTCAATATGATATAGTGGTCCTGTATCATTTGATCGTGCAAGGAAATGTCACGTCATTATTCATTTTATCCTGCGAGAAATGTCAAAGCACCAATGGCCACACGATTTTTTTCACTATTTCCACAGGACTGCACGAACCATTTCCACAAGATATGGTCAAAGCACCAACCATTTCCACATGACACGGTGTCCTGGTCGATTGTTTAGTGGCACAAGATCAGGTCGAAACGACAAGGTATTGATGTATACTAACGTTCACCTCAGCTGCCGGCGTACGTGACCGGCCAGTTGACTCTTAGCGTCAATATGGGAGACCTCTTTATGTAGAGATCGTCACCATGTATTATCGTCCACGATTTTTCTATACATGAATCTTCACGGTTGAACTTATGTGATATTCCGTTGGCCTCACCATCACTACCTCTTCTACCGTACGTGTAAGAAAGGGCAATACAAAAGGGACAATTCCTACTAGATCTGACCTGTTGGACTTTGAAAATGTCCCGCATCCTTGGTGGATTTTTCTATATGTTTTTTGAAGATGCACGCTATCATGTGTTTTGTAAAAAAAAATGCGAGTTGCCTACATTTAATTAATTCTTATCCTTACAAAAGACAAATTGTTCAATAGAAAGAACTAGCAATGTCATCCAAAATTTGTGCCGCTAGATTTTTTTATCTGATAGAATAAACCATGATATTTCCCGTCCACTCGAGTCTTTCAAGTATCTATCTACTAACTTATATTTTGTATCTATACTCCGTCTAATTATTTATAACGGTTCACCTTGAAATAAATCAAAACATTTCTAACTCGTTCTCATATATGAATCTCGGCATCTCTAAGACTATCCATATTATTGGAGATTGTATAGCCTTGTGCTGACGTGAAACCCACGTTCGTTGGGAGACCCCAAGAGGAAGGTATGACGTAGTCAGCAGCAAGTTTTCTCTCAGTATGAAACCAAGGTTTAATCGAACCAGTAGGAGCTGTAGCACTTCAGAAGGTTGTCAACGGCAAAATATGATGCGGCGCAACACCAGGGAATCCGGCACTGACGTGGAACCTGCACACAACACAATCAAACTATTTTGCCCCAACGAAACAGTGAGATTGTCAATCTTACCGGCTTGCTGAAACAAAGGATTAAACGTATGGTGTGGAAAACAATAGTAAATTGCAGAGAATGAAAAGGAACAATGTTTGCAGTTGGTTGTATTATCAGTGTAAAAGAATGGAACGGGGTCCACAGTTCACTAGTGGTGTCTCTCCATAAAAGATAACTAACATGCTGGGTGAACAAATTACAGCTGGTCAATTGACAAAATATTGAGCGCATGACAATCCATATATATGACATGATGATTACTATGATATTCAATTGGGCATTACGACAAAATACATAAACCGTTATCCAACAACATCTATGACTAATAATCCACCGCCAGGTTGTCATCCGAGTTCTCCGTTGGTATTAAGTTGCAAGCAACGGAAAATTGCATCAAGTAATGTGTGTAATGTAAACAAATACATATGACCGTGGACATAGCATTGTTAGGTTATCCCTAGTAGCAACAGCACATCCACAACCTTAGACGTTGCTGTCACTCGCCCAGATTACTGAAGACTGAACTCACTATCTAGCATAAATACTCCCTCTTGGAGTTACCAGCATCTACTTGGCCAAAATATCTACTAGTAACGGAAAGCATGCAAGATCATAAATAACATATGAGATAGATTGATAATCAATTTGACATAGTATTCAATATTCATTGGATCCCAGCAAACACATCATGTAGCATTACAATAAGATGATCTTGATCATGTTAGGCAGCTCACAAGATCTAAACATGATGGCACAAAGTGGTGAGACAACCATCTAGCTACTGCTATGGACCCGTAGTCCAAGGATGAACTACTCACGCATCACTCCGGAGGCAGGCATGGTGATGTAGAGCCCTCCGGTGATGATTCCCCTCTCCGGCAGGGTGCCGGGAAGAGGTTCTGGACCCTCCTGAGCTAGGGTTGACGACGGCGGCGCCTCTGGAACTTTTCGTGAATAATGACTCGGGTACTTAGGGTTTTCGCATCGGGGGGAATAAGTAGGCGAAAGGGCAGCGGCTGGAGAGCCCCGAGGGGCCCACACGCCCCTAGGGCGCGGCAGGCATGGGACCCGCGCGTAGGTGCGTGTGGGGCCCTCCTGGCTCCTCTTCGTCTCTCCTTCGGAGTCCATGTGTATTCTGATAAAATAGGTGTCTCCGTAATTTTTGTCCAATTCCGAGAATATTTCCTGACTAGCTTTTCTGGAATACAAAAACAGCAGAAAACAGGAACTGGTACTGCGGCATCTTGTTAATAGGTTAGTCCCAAAAAATGTATAAAAGTGACATAAATTGGATGCAAAACATGTAACAATTGGTATAATATCAGCATGGAACATCAAAAATTATAGATATGTTTGAGACGTATCAGCATCCCCAAGCTTAGTTCCTGCTCGTCCTCGAGTAGGTAAACGATAAAACAAAATAATTTTTAGGTGACATGCTACCATCACAATCTTGATCATATAATATTGTAAGGCACATGTAAATGAATGAAGTGATCCAAGTCAATGGTCTATAGTTTGCTACCAAATAGATAATAAGTAAACAATGAATCACACAAGCTAAACTTTTCATCAATAGTACTTTGGAGACAATGCATCCACAGTTCATATAAGAGTTAACTCATAAAGCAATAGATTTTAACAAAAGGTATTTAATCAACACAAGGAAGATTTAAGTTTCAGCATTTGCTTCAACTTTCAACATGTTTATCTCATGGATATTGTCAACACAAAGCAATATAATAAGTCCAATATGTAGCATATAACAAATGTTGTAACAAAGTTGACACTAGTGTTTGCTTGTGGAAGATAGAAAGAATAGGAAAATTGACTCAACATAAAAGTAAAAGAAAGGCCCTTCGCAGAGGGAAGCAGTGATTAAATCATGTGCTAGACCTTTTTAGTTTTTAAAGCACATAGAGATTGCATAAAATATTTGACACTCCTCACAACCTTTGCTAACACAAGCCATGGCTAACCGAATCCTCGGGTGCCTACCATCAATCACATACCATGGAGGAGTGTCTAGTTTTGAGAGGTGTTTGTTAATGGTCAACGAATGGTAGCGGATGAAAACAGTATTCTCCCAATCAAACAGACTTTTAAGAGCGGCTCCCATTGAAGGACGTTATTTCAACCAGGAAGGCAGATCATCCCTCTTTATTTTTTGTTTACACATGCAGGTATTTCACTGTTTGTCATTGCTTACTGATGAATCAGGGCAAAAATGTGAAGAGAATTAAGCGGTTAAATTTGTAATTAATTGGGACTGGGCACCCCGTTGCCAGCTCTTTTTGCAAAAATTATTGGATAAGCGGATGTATATGCCACTAGTCCAGGTGTAAAGTCTGTTTGACAAGTCAAATAAAGAATAACCAACTACTTTCTCATGAGCTAGTAAACATTGACACAAAAAGGAATAATAACAATTTTGAATAATTTAAAGTTAGCACATGAAAAATTTACTTGGAGTGGCAAGGAAATAGCACATATAGGTAGTTATGGTGGACACAAATGGCATGGATTTTGGCTCAAGGATTTGGATGCACGAGAAGCATTCCCTCTCAGTACAGAGTTTAGTCTGGCAAGGTTATGTAAGCAAACAAGAATATCAACTAGTACACCAAGTTTTATATGACAAACATATTGCAAACATTATAAGACTTCACACCGTCTTCCTTGTTAACCAAACCATTTTATTAGAAAATATCTAGACCTTAGAGATATCACTCATGCAAACCAAATTTCAACAAGCTTTACGGTAGTTCTTCACTAATAGGCTTAACTTACATGATGCAAAAGTTTAATCATGATCTACTTGTTAACTCAAAACAATTGACAAGCATCAAATTATCTAAATTAGTGATCTACAAGAATATGTAAGTTTTTTCCATTATACCATTTCCCACATGCAACATTTTCTGTTCCAACCAAACACCAATCAATTGACTTCAATAACTCTCCAAACAAATATAAGTGAAGCAAGAGAGTACTTTCTTTAAAAGAAAACTAATAGCTCTGACAAGAGATACATGAAAACAAGAGCTAAAAGCTGAACAGCGCTAGATACGAATACTCAACAAATATAAGTGAAGAATAGGAGTATTCTCATGAAAAAGCGGAGCGTGTCTCTCTCCCAATCAAGAATGCTAGGATCCAATCAAGCTTATTGAAAAATAAAAGTATTGAAAATAAAAGCACACAGACGCTCCAAGAACAGCACATATGATGTGAAAGAATAAAAATATAGTTTCACTAGAGATGACCTGATAATTTTGCCGATGAAGAAGGGGATGCCCAAGGCATCCCCAAGCTTAGACGCTTGAGTATTCTTGAAATATTCCGGGGAGATCCATTGGAGCCTCCCCATGCTTAAGCTCTTCACCCTTCTTGATCCTATTATATCATCCTTCTCTCTTGACACTTGAAAACTTCCGTCACTCCAAACTCAAAGCAAATCTCATTAGAGGGTTAGTGCATATTCAAAAACTCACATGTTCTATAAAGACGCAATATGACTCGTTACTTTAAACATTAGCTACTGCCACTGATGTTATGTGGAGCTCTTCCACCTAAAAAATAATTTCACTCAACACTAATAAAAGAGAGAATGTAAAATAAAAATGCATAATCTATCTAAAACAGAACAGTCTGCAAACATGAAATTTTTCGAGGCACTGATACGTCTCCAACGTATCTATAATTTTTGATGTTCCATACTTGTTTTATATCAAATGCCACATGTTTTGCATCTACTTTATGTCACTTTTATACATTTTTTGGGACTAACCGATTAATAAGATGCCGAAGTGCAAGTTCCTGTTTTCTGCTGTTTTTGTATTCCAGAAAAGCTAGTCTGGAAATATTCTCGGAATTGGACGAAACTTCACGGGGATCCCTATTTTACCAGAACACACCTGAAGGACCAAAGGAGCAACAAAGGAGAACCACCAGGAGGCCACACGCACCTAGGGCGCGGGCCCCCTGGCGCGCCCTAGGGTGGTGTGGGCCCCTCGGGGGTCGTCAGCCGCCGCCCTTTCGCCTACTTATTCCCCCCGATGCAAAAACCCTAAGTGCCTGAGCCAATATCCACGAAAAGTTCCAGAGACGCCGCCGCCATCAACCCTAGCTCGGGAGGGTCCAGAACCTCTTCCCGGCACCCTGCCGGAGAGGGGAATCGTCACCGGAGGCTTCTACATCGCCATGCCTGCCTCCGGAGTGATGCGTGAGTAGTTCATCCTTGGACTACGGGTCCATAGCAGTAGCTAGATGGTTGTCTCTCCACTTTGTGCCATCATGTTTAGATCTTGTGAGCTGCCCTACATGATCAAGATCATATTATTGTAATGCTACATGTTGTGTTTGCTGGGATCCGATGAATATTGAATACTATGTCAAGTTGATTATCAATCTATCTTATATGTTATTTAAGATCTTGCATGCTTTCCGTTACTCGTAGATGCTTTGGCCAAGTAGATGCTTGTAACTCCAAGAGAGAGTATTTATGCTAGATAGTGGGTTCATGCCTCCGTAATCTGGGACAGTGACAGAAGTTCTAAGGTTGTGGATGTGCTGTTGCCACTAGGGATAACCTAACGATGCTATGTCCACGGGCATATGTGTTTGTTTACATTACGCGCTTTACTTAATGCAATTATCCGTTGCTTGCAACTTAATACCAACGGGGGACTCGGATGACAACCCGGCGGTGGATTATTAGTCATAGATGCTGTTGGATAACGGTCTATGTATCTTGTCGTAATGCCCAATTAAATATCATAGTAGTCATCATGTCATGTATATGCATTGTCATGCGCTCACTATTTGTCAATTGCCCAGCTGTAATTTGTTCACCCAACATGTTAGTTATCTTTTATGGAGAGACACCACTAGTGAACTGTGGACCCCGGTCCATTCTTTTACACTGATTAAACAACCACAAACTGCAAACTGTTCCTTTTTCATTCTCTGCAATTTAATACTCATTTTCCACACCATACGTTTAATCCTTTGTTTTCAGCAAGCCGGTGAGATTGACAACCTCACTGTTTCGTTGGGGCAAAGTAGTTTGATTGTGTTGTGTGCAGATTCCACGTTGGTGATCGTGTTGCGCCGTGCGAGCCGCCAACAACCTTCTGAAGAGTTGCTGCTCCTACTGGTTCGATAACCTTGGTTTCTTTCTGAGGGAAAACTTGCTGCTGACTGCATCATACCTTCCTCTTGGGGTCTCCCAACGACGTGTACTCACGACAAGCTTTTTTCTGGCGCCGTTGCCGGGGAGACAGCAGTCTTCTGCAAGGGGAGTTTCACGCTTCCAATCTCTTTACTTTGTTTTTGTCTTGCTTAGTTTATTTTTTTTATCTTGTTTGCTTTCAATTATCAAAAACACAAAAAAATTAGTTACTTGCATCTAGTTTACTTTCAAGTTATTTTCTGTCTGTTTTTAATTCTGCTAAAATGAGTACTCCTGAGAACACTAAGTTGTGTGATTTCACTAGCACGAACAACAATGATTTCATATGCACACCTATTGCTCCACCTGCTGCTTCAGCAGAATTTTATGAAATTAAACCTGCACTTTTAAATCTTGTTATGAAAGAGCAATTTTCTGGTGTTAGTACTGATGATGCTGCTGTTCACCTTAATAACTTTGTTGAACTTTGTGAAATGCAAAAGCTCAAGGAAGTAGATGGTGATATTATTAAACTGAAACTTTTTCCTTTCTCCTTGAGAGGACGTGCTAAAGAATGGTTGCTATCTTTGCCTAGAAATAGTATTGATTCATGGACTAAATGCAAAGATGCTTTTATTGGAAAATATTATCCTCCTGCTAAGATTATTTCTTTGAGAAGTAGCATAATGAATTTTAAGCAATTTGATAATGAACATGTTGCTCAAGCATGGGAGAGAATGAAATCATTGGTTAAAAATTGTCCCACTCATGGACTGACTACTTGGATGATCATCCAAACCTTCTATGCAGGATTAAATTTTTCTTCAAGGAATTTATTGGATTCGGCCGCTGGAGGTACCTTTATGTCCATCACTTTGGGTGCTGCAACAAAGCTTCTAGATGATATGATGATTAATTATTCTGAGTGGCACACCGAGAGAGCTCCAACAGGTAAGAAGGTAAATTCTGTTGAAAACCTCTTCCTTGAGTGCCAAAATTGATACTATTATGTCTATGCTTGCAAATGGTCAAACACATGTTGATCCAAATAATGTTCCTTTAGCTTCTTTGGTTGCTCAAGAAGAGCATGTTGATGTGAACTTCATTAAAAATAATAACTTCAACAACAATGCTTATAGGAATAATTTTGGTAATAGCAATTATAGGCCCTATCCTTTAATAGTGGCAATGGTTATGGAAATTCCTATAGCTCCTACAACAATAATAAGAGTGTACCCTCTGATCTTGAAGTTATGCTTAAGGATTTTATTAGTACACAAACTGCTTTCAATAAAACTGTTGAGGAGAAATTTGGGAAAATTGATGTTCTTGCCTCTAAAGTTGATAGTCTTGCTCTTGATGTTGACTTGTTGAAACTAAAGAACATGCCTCATGATGTTAAAGAGAGCAAAACTCTCAATGCTATACAAGTTAAAATTGATAACAATGTGAGGATGTTAGCTGAATTGCATGCTAGATGGGAAAGAGAGGATGAAATTGCTAGAAAGAATAATATTGCTAGAGTTTATACTATTACTACTTCTGAAAATGCTTCAAACTCAAGTGTTAGCAAACCTCCTACCATTAATGGCAAGATAATTGGTGTTGGTAATGTTTCCACTTCTATTGCAAAATGTCCTAAATTGCCTGATAACTCTGAAACTGTCCTTGATAAAGATGCTGAAATTTCTAGCAATAAGGAAGATAATACTCCATTACTTTTGATGATAATGACTTTGATTTTGATGGTTGCAATATTTCTGAAGTAATTAATTCTTGCAAAAGCTAGCTAGAAGTCCTAATGCTAGTGCTATAAACATGGCTTTTACTAAACATATTACTAATGCTTCATACAAGTTAGGGAAGAAAATTAAAATGAAGTTCTATCCCTAGGAAGTTAGAAGATGGTTGGGAGCCCATCATTAAAATGAAATTGAATGACTTTGATTGCAATGCTTTGTGTGACCTTGGTGCTAGTATTTCTGTTATGCCTAAAAGATTTATGATATGCTTGATTTAGCACCTTTGGAAAATTGTTACTTGGATGTTCACCTTGCTGATTCTACTATTAAAAAACCTTTGGGAAGAATTGATGATGTTCTTATCATGGTTAACAACAATTATGTCCCCGTTGATTTTATTGTCTTGGATATTGAATGCAATCCATCATGCCCTATTGTGCTTGGGAAGACCTTTTCTTAGAACTGTAGGTGCTATTATTGATATGAAAGAAGGGAATATAAAATATCAATTTCCTCTCAAGAAAGGTATGGAACACTTTCCTAGGAAGAAGATTAAGCCACCTTATGATTCTATTGTTCGAACAAATTACAATGTTGATGCTTCTTCACTTGGTAATACTTGATGCATGCTTTGTGCCTAGCTAAAAGGCGTTAAAGAAAAGCGCTTATGGGAGGCAACCCATTATTTTTATTTCTGCAATTTTTCTTTATTGAGTCAAGGAGGATGTTTACTTCTGTAGCAACTCCTTTGTATCTTTATTTTCTCGCATTGTTGTGCCAAGAGTAGCCTCTAATGTTAAGATGATGCTTAATTTTGATTGCTGCGCAGAAACAGATTTTTGCTGTTCACTGTACGAAATTCCTAAAATCACCAGATTGTTAATTAAATCTGAAATTTTGTGCGTAATCTTTATGAATGTCTGAATCTTTCATTAGTTCAAAGTTTTTTGATCTGAGCGCTGTAAGTGACTCGAAAAAATTCGTCTTTGCGGACTGTTCTGTTTTAGACAGATTATGCCTTTTTATTTTGCATTCTCTTTTACTAGTGTTGAGTGAATTCTTTTTTGGGTGGAAGAGCTTCACATAACATCAGTGGTGTAGCTAATGTTTAAAGTAACAAGTCATATTGCCTCTTTATAGAACATGTGAATTTTTGATTATGCACTAACCCTCTAATGAGATTTAGTTTGAGTTTGGTGTGACGGAAGTTTTCAAGGGTCAAGTGTAGCGCCCCGACCCGACTGCTATACAGTGATGCTGTGTGTCACCGGTTAAGCGATACAACCGGAGGTTACGGGTTTACCAATCCCCGGCCAAAACCTTTGGGAGGCGTTGCTCGGAATTGATCATCGGCAACGCAACACCCCGATTGATGTCTTAACACAGGCACAACTATCAATGCATAATAGAGAGATCAAGACTTGTGGAACAACTGGCACATCACAGACTCTACGACACAAATCAATATAGTTCAACTCTTATAATAGAGAAAGATAGCAAACATTACAACCAGAGGTCACAGACCCAACAGTACATCATGCGGAAGCGAATTAAGTTGTTCTAAACAACAAGATCCAAAGTTTGGCCTAAGAGGCCTACAAATAAACATTCCAGCGCCAGCTGTTTCGGGATGTCCTAAGCTGCCACCCGGGAACCCCAGACTACTCGTCGACGTCCACAAAGAACCCACCTTCGAGGTCGGTGAAGTCCTCCTCTGAAACAAAACAAACGACGTTGAGTTCGACGAACTCGCAAGATTAAATATAGAGCTTTAGCTCGATGAGGCTTTCAAAGTTTTATGGCTGTTTTGCATAAAGCTGATTTTATTTATCAAATCATAACTCCATGGCATCGACTAATCAGAATAATTTAAAAGAGGGGTAAGAAGTAACTCTTTTACTTTGATCCTTTCTCGTCATCAACCACCATTTACCACTGTACCTGTTCAACAAAGGCACCTCCCCGAATCACCCTCGAGGAAGTCAACCTTGCATTCTTGAGTAGTACCTTTAGTACTCAGTTTTAATCATTCCGTTCATGTTATTCTATGGTCTTATCGTCCTTTCCCAAGTCGTCCATAACCGTGGACACGGCTTTTGGAAAAGATTTAACCCTGCAGGGGTGTACAATGTTTGCCACGCGTACCGTCCGGCCCATTGCGTAGCTCTTAGCTCTCTTCCGGGGAAAGCCGGCTGGGCGGGAGCGGTAACGACTTCTCCCTTGCTCGAGACTTTCCAGGATCATCAGTGGCGGTAGGACAGGTTCAGTGCCTCCAACACCCTGCCCCACGGCCACTCATTTTCCTAACACCACCATCCTCATCTCATTCTCAACCACCATCTCACGCACGCGCAGATGGAAGCTCAAACTAGAGGACCCTGGCTAGCCCCTCACAAGTTATTTAGTCGAATGAGGGTTCCTGCAATTGCATAGGCCTCACGCATGGTTGCACGCTCAGTCTTGGTTCAAGAGGTAAAGAACTCGCACCTAGGCGGCGAGAACGAGACAAAGCACCACAACCACAGTGGCCTCTCATCCCCACCTTTAAGCATCTTATTACTTGTCACCACATTTCTCCACCATCATTCGGGCATCTCATCACCTGTTTCCAACATGAAGTACCCATCGTATAGCTATGCAATTAACTAAGCATGGCTAAGCATCAACATTGCATAGTAAGTATCTCAGGCCAACAATACAAACCTATGTATAATAGGAGGGAGACAGGTAATGGCATTGGAATCTTAATGCAACTATAGGATACTCTAATCCAATAAAATTGACATTTGGAACCGCATGCAATATTATAGTGGAGAAAATATTTGTGGAAACATAGGATAAGACATGCTCAGAGGGGGGATTACGCTTGCCTTGCTCAACGTGCTGGTAGTACGGGTCGTCGGGGTATTGTGGAGTAACCCCGGCTGATTGATCTATCGAAACATAACACATCGGAAGAGACAATCAATCACTACACATGATTTAACGAATGTAATGCGCAAACACATGATGGCATGACATTTTAATGTACTGGACTTTTTATAAGCTATCTAGCAATTTTAAATGGGGTGCGAGAATAATTACTTCAACCAGATAGGAAAACACCCCATATTTAACTTAATGATTCTACAAGCTTGTAACAAGTGCAGTCCTTTAATGGTGCTCAAATATGCATGATATTTATTTTGAAGGTTAGTTCACAATTTTACATTCTCTGATGTCCCGATAAAAAGTTATTACCATTATAATTTCCTCCTTTAAAGTATGCCCTGATTATAAGTTATTTTCAACACAGTACATATATTTATCCAACTTAGAAAGAAAATAATTGAAACAGGATAATTTTTGGTAGTGGACAATTTCGGAAAATCCGAATTTTCCTAACTCGGAATATCCGATTGCTAAGGACCTAAAGGCTACTCGTACTGGATTAATTCGAATAATCCGATTGTTTTCGAATCGGAATATCCGATGAAGAAGAATTTGAGGTTTGGAGGTACTGGCATTAACCAGATTATCCGGCTCGTCCCAGCTCGGAATATCCGACGCGGACGTCAAACGCGATGCGACGGCGAGCTCACACGAAATCGAGCTACGGCTCTCGATCGAACGAAAACAGGGCATGGGGAGGTTCGTCAGCTCACCCTGGGCACGCAGGAGAAGACGGCGAGGTCGGAGGAGGCTTGACGGCGATGAATTGGTCCGCGGCGTGCGGCGGACGTCGTGGACGGCGAGCTCGATTCCCGAGAAAATACGACGTCCCGGCTCGATTCCTTCGGTGAGGTTGGAGAGGAGGACACGGCGAAGCGTCCTGTGGTCTTCGTTTTGCTCGGGCCGAGCTCAATCTCCGGCGGCGAGCTCGGACATGGTGGCTCGGTTGCGGGCTCGTGGGGGAGAGGAATGTGGGAGCAGGGAGCTGGTGAGAGAGGAGGGTAGGAGGAGCAGGGCAGGTGGGGCTCGTGATGCTCTCTTCCTTGCAGAGGAGAGGCAGAGAAGGGGGCCCCGGTGAGGCGTGCTCGCGGCAGAGCGGCATGGCGGCCGCGGGAAAGGCAGGAGGAGAGAGACGGGGCGGTTTTGCGAAAACCCCCTGGCAATTTGAATTTCCTTTTCTTTCAAAACAGCAGCACCTTTAGAGATTTAATTAAGGCACCAAAACATTTTAGAAAAATCTGAAAATATTCATGTAGCCTCCCCATGACATGTAGAGGCTCCACAAAAGTTTGGGTGTCAAAATAAAATGGTTTGGACAACATTTCTTCATAGGTTTTGGATATGGCATTTTTCCAAAATACAAGTTTATAAACCTTTAGAAAATTTAAAGCAAGTTCCAAATATTATTTTGAACTCTTGGAACTTCCTTGACAAATATGGATTTGAAAACTTTTAATGTTTTCATTGATTTGAGTTTTGTTAAAGCAAGTTTGGCATTTTGTTTCTTTAAATGGTGCCAAACCAATTAGTGTGTTGTTTAGCAAATTAATATAGATCCCATGAAGCAATGGAACACAAAAGTGGAAATTTTACTCAGGTTTTTAGGTTCACAAACTTGGGGCTGTTACAATTCTACCCCCCTTACAGGAATCTCGTCCCGAGATTCTAAGATTGCGGACAGAAGTCGGGATACTTCTCACGAACACTAGACTCTCTTTCCCAAGTTGCTTCCTCCTCGGAATGGTGAGACCACTGAACTTTGAGGAACTTGGTAGTCTTGTAACGGGTCTTCCTTTCGGCTTCATCTAGGACACGAATGGGGTGCTCACGATAAGTGAGGTCTTCCTGGAGATCTACCTCTTCATGATTGATTCCATGGATAGGATCTTTAAAACTCCGGCGAAGTTGGGAGACATGAAACACATCATGTACATTTGGGAAGATGACAGGTAACTCCAACTTATAAGAAAGATCTCCTCGCTTGGCCAGGACGGTGAAAGGACCAACGTAGCGAGGGGCCAATTTTCCTTTGATACCGAAGCGGCGAACGCCATGAAGGGGAGAGACGCGGAGATAAGCTTTATCACCATTTTCATAGTGAATCTCCTGATGGTGCTTATCATAGTAACTCTTCTGCCTAGACTGGGCAATCTTCAGATTTTCTCTTATGACTCTCACCTTCTCCTCAGCTTCATTGATCACATCCGGACTAAAGAGTGCTCTCTCTCCGGTCTCGGACCAATTTAGTGGAGTGCGGCATTTTCTTCCATAGAGAACCTCGAATGGAGCCATGCCCAGACTACCTTGATAGCTATTGCTGTAGGAGAACTCTGCGAAAGGGAGATACTTTTCCCAACCCTTGCCAAAAGGGATTACACATGCCCTAAGCATGTCTTCCAGGACTTGGTTCACTCTTTCAGTCTGACCATCCGTTTGGGGATGGTAGGCGGTGCTGAAATTGAGACGGGACCCCATAGTAGTTTGGAAACTCTGCCAGAATTTGGATACAAAGATACTTCCATGGTCCGATATGATCCTCAGAGGGACCCCATGCAATGGAACAATACGAGCCATATATAAGTCAGCAAGTTGACTCGCCCGTATCTCATCACGGACTGGTAGGAAGTGGGCAACCTTGGACAGACGATCAATGATTACCCAGATAGCATTGTTGCCCTTAGGGGATCGGGGAAATCCGGTGATGAAGTCCATACCGATTTCATCCCATTTCCATTCCGGGACGGGGATAGGGCGGAGAGTGCCGGCAGGCCTTTGATGTTCTGCTTTTACTCAATGGCAGTTGTCGCATTCAGCAACATACTTGGCGATTTCCCGTTTCGTCCGGGTCCACCAGAACTGTGATCGAAGGTCTTGGTACATCTTGGTACTACCGGGATGGATGGAGAGAGGTGTATCATGAGCCTCCTGAAGGATCAGCTCTCTCAATTTCCGCTTCTTGGGCAGCACTAGCCGGTCACCAAAATAAACAACTCCGGATTCATCCTCTGAGAAACATTTGGCCTTCCCACTAGCAATATTCTTCTTGATATTCAGAATACCCTTATCCCGCTTTTGAGTATCCTTGATCTGGTCTACAAGAGTAGATTTGATCTCCAGATTTGCTAGATAGCCAGAAGGAACCATTTCTAAGTTCAAACGAGAGAACTCTTCATGGAGGGCAAGTTGGGCATTTTCAATCATCAGATTGTTGCAATAGGACTTCCGACTTAGCGCGTCAGCCACGACGTTTGCTTTGCCGGGTTGATAGTTCAGACTCACATCATAGTCCTTGATTAACTCCAACCAACGCCTTTGCCTGAGATTTAAATCCGGCTGGGTGAAGAGGTACTTCAGACTCTTGTGATCCGAGAAAATCTCGCAACGGTTACCAAACAGGTATGGTCTCCATTGCTTCAAAGCACAAAGCATGCATCAAGTGTTATCAAATGTGGAAGCATCAACATTGTAATTTGTTCGAACAATAGAATAATAAGGTGGCTTAATCTTCTTCCTAGGAAAGTGTTCCATACCTTTCTTGAGAGGAAATTGATATTTTATATTCCCTTCTTTCATATCAATAATAGCACCTACAGTTCTAAGAAAAGGTCTTCCAAGCACAATAGGGCAAGATGGATTGCATTCAATATCCAAGACAATAAAATCAACAGGGACAAAATTGTCGTTAACCATGATAAGAACATCATCAATTCTATCCAAAGGTTTCTTTATAGTAGCATCAGCAAGGTGAACATCCAAATAACAATTTTCCAAATGTGCTAAATCAAGCATATCATAAAGTCTTTTAGGCATAACAGAAATAGTAGCACCAAGGTCACACAAAGCATTGCAATCAAAGTCATTCAATTTCATTTTAATGATAGGCTCCCAACCATCTTCTAACTTCCTAGGGATGGATAATTCACGTTTCAATTTTTCCTCCCTCACTTGTATGAGAGCATTAGTAATATGTTTAGTAAAAGCCATGTTTATCTCACTTGCCTTAGGACTTCTAGCTAGCTTTTGCAAGAATGTAATTACTTCAGAAAGATTACAACCATCAAAATCAAAATCATTATCATCAAAGGTGATGGAGCTATTGTCTTCCTTATTATTAGAAATTTCAGCATCTTTATCAAGAACATTTTCAGAGTTATCAGGCAATTTAGGACGTTTTGCAATAGAAGTGGAAACATTACCGAGACCAATTATCTTGCCATTAATAGTAGGAGGTTTACTAACACTTGATTTGAAGCATTTTCAGTAGTAGAAATAGTATAAACTCTAGCAATATTATTCTTTCTAGCAATTTCATCCTCTCTTTCCCATCTAGCATGCAATTCGGCTAACATCCTCAAATTGTTATCAATTTTAACTTGTATAGCATTGGCTGCAGCAAAAGTATTACTCTCAACTGTTTCGGGCTTAGCTGCCATGTTATTAATCAAAGAGGATTGTGTCTCAGACATCGTTGAAATACAAGTTTTAGTATGAGAAATTTTAACTTGCAAACCAGAAATTTCCCTATTTAAATTCTCAATTTGATGGCTTATATTTTTTAGCATAGCAGATTGTTCAACCATACTTCTAGTAAACAGTTGATTTTGCTCATATTGCTTTTGCATAAAGTTCTTAGTGGCCTTTTCAATTTCTTACATCCTTTCATCACTAGGCATTCCAGATCTACCATAAGAATTACCATAACCATTGGCATTATTAGAAGGATAAGGCCTATAATTGCTATTACCAAAATTATTCCTATAAACATTGTTGTGGAAGTTATTATTTTTAATGAAGTTCACATCAACATGCTCTTCTTGAGCAACCAAAGAAGCTAAAGGGACATTATTTGGATCAACATGCGTTTAACCATTTGTAAGCATAGACATAATAGTATCAATTTTAGCACTCAAGGAAGAGATTTCTTCAACAGAATTTACCTTTTTACCTGTTGGAGCTCTCTGGGTGTGCCACTCAGAATAATTTATCATCATATCATCTAGAAGATTTGTTGCAGCACCCAAAGTGATGGACATAAAGGTACCTCCAGCGGCCGAATCCAATAAATTCCTTGAAGAAAAATTTAATCCTGCATAGAAGGTTTGGATGATCATCCAAGTAGTAAGTCCATGAGTGGGACAATTTTTAACCAATGATTTTATTTTCTCCCATGCTTGAGCAACATGTTCATTATCAAATTGCTTAAAATTCATTATGCTACTTCTCAAAGAAATAATCTTAGCAGGAGGATAATATTTTCCAATAAAAGCATCTTTGCATTTAGTCCATGAATCAATACTATTTCTAGGCAAAGATAACAACCATTCTTTAGCACGTCCTCTCAGAGAGAAAGGAAAAAGTTTCAATTTAATAATATCACCATCTACTTCCTTAATCTTTTGCATTTCACAAAGTTCAACAAAATTATTGAGGTGAACAGCAGGATCATCAGTACTAACACCAAAAAATTGCTCTTTCATAACAAGATTTAAAAGTGCAGGTTTAATTTCATAAAACTCTGCTGAAGCAGCAGGTGGAGCAATAGATGTGCATATGAAATCATTGTTGTTTGTGCTAGTGAAATCACACAACTTAGTGTTCTCAGGAGTACTCATTTTGGCAAAATTAAAGACAGGATAGAAAATAACTCGAAAATAAACTAGATGCAAGTAACTAATTTTTTTGTGTTTTTGATAATTAAAAGCAAACAAGATAAAATAAAATAAACTAAGCAAGACAAAAACAATGTAAAGAGTTTGGAAGCGTGAAACTCCCCTTGCAGAAGACTGCTGTCTCCCCGGCAACGGCGCCAGAAAAAGTCCTGCTGACGTGAAACACACGTTCGTTGGGAGACCCCAAGAGGAAGGTATGATGCAGTCAGCAGCAAGTTTTCCCTCAGTATGAAACCAAGGTTTAATCGAACCAGTAGGAGCAGTAGCACTTCAGAAGGTTATCAACGGCGAAATATGATGCGGCGCAACACCAGGGAATCCGGCGCTGACGTGGAACCTGCACACAATACAATCAAACTACTTTGACCCAACAAAACAGTGAGCTTGTCAATCTCACCGGCTTGCTGAAAAAAAAGGATTAAACGTATGGTGTGGAAAACAATAGTAAATTGCAGAGAATGAAAATGAACAATGTTTGCAGTTGGTTGTATTATCAGTGTAAAAGAATGGACCGGGGTCCACAGTTCACTAGTGGTGTCTCTCCATAAAAGATAACTAACATGCTGGGTGAACAAATTACAGCTGGGCAATTGACAAAATATTGAGCGCATGACAATGCATATATGACATGATGATTACTATGATATTCAATTGGACATTACGACAAAATACATATACAGTTATCCAACAGCATCTATGACTAATAATCCACCGCCAGGTTGTCATCCGAGTTCCCCGTTGGTATTAAGTTGCAAGCAACGGATAATTGCATTAATTAATGTGCGTAATGTAAACAAATACATATGACCGTGGACATAGCATTGTTAGGTTATTCCTAATAGCAACAGCACATCCACACCCTTAGGCGTTGCTGTCACTCGCCCAGATTACTGGAGACTGAACCCACTATCTAGCATAAATACTCCCTCTTGGAGTTATAAGCATCTACTTGGCCAAAGCATCTACTAGTAACGGAAAGCATGCAAGATCATAAATAACATATGAGATAGATTGATAATCAACATGACATAGTATTCAATATTCATTGGATCCCAGCAAACACAACATGTAGCATTACAATAAGATGATCTTGATCATGTTAGGCAGCTCACAAGATCTAAACATGATGGCACAAAGTGGAGAGACAACCATCTAGCTACTGCTATGGACCCGTAGTCCAAGGATGCACTACTCACGCATCACTCCGGAGGCAGGCATGGTGATGTAGAGCCCTCCGGTGATGATTCCCCTCTCCAGCAGGGTGCCGGGAAGAGGTTCTGGAGCCTCCCGAGCTAGGGTTGACCACGGCGGCGCCTCTGGAACTTTTCGTGGATAATGACTCGGGTACTTAGGGTTTTCGCATCGGGGGGAATAAGTAGGCGAAAGAGCGGTGGCTGGAGAGCCCCGAGGGACCCACACAACCCTAGGGCGCGGCAGGCATGGGACCCACGCCCAGGGTGCGTGTAGGGCCCTCCTGGCTAGCTTCGGACTCCATGTGTATTCGGATAAAATAGGTGGCTCACGTAAATGTTCGTCCAATTCCGAGAATATTTCCCGGCTAGCTTTTCTGGAATACAAAAACAGCAGAAAACAGGAACTGGCACTGCGGCATCTTGTTAATAGGTTAGTCCCAAAAAATGTATAAAAGTGACATAAAGTGGATGCAAAACATGTAACATTTGGTATAATATCAGCATGGAACATAAAAAATTATAGATATGTTTGAGACGTATCACCTTGCGTTTGTTTTCAGTTTTTGAACATTACAATGCCTCCAAGTGATTTCTTGGTAGCTCATCTTGTTCTCGTTTTCTATGTCTCTTGACCATCATGTAAGCAATTGCATTATTTTTATACAATAAAGTTTTCAAGATATTCTCTCCCTCACTCTCACTTTGTTCATAAATTCAAGAAAAAAATATAGATTGTTTCACATAAACTGATTTAAAAGAAAGTTAGTTCACTGTAACATAAAGATAATGTAAGGGCTCCTTTGCTCTTATTATTTGTATTATGGTCTATCCAGGGAACATACCGAAGTGTTTCACCGGAGTATTACGTTGACTTAGGCAGCTTCTGACCTAAATTAAATCAACCTAAGTAAAATGGAGATACTATCGATCCACTATAAGAGTTAACTATGAGACTTTACATAATCCGTTCTATGAGACTTTATATACTTAAATTTCATTCCTTGTTTCTTGAAATATTTCTTCTACCCGCGATTTTGGTCGCCATTTTTAAGGGATAAGGAAATTCTCAATATGATATAGTGGTTCTTTATTATTTGATCCTGCAAGGAAATGTCACGTCATTATTCATTTTATCCTGCGAGAAATGTCAAAGCACCAATGGCCACACGATTGTGTTCACTATTTCCACAGGACTGCACGAACCATTTCCACAAGATATGGTCAAAGCACCAACCATTTCCACATGACACGGTGTCCTGGTCGATTGTTTAGTGACACAAGATCATGTCGAAACGACCAAGTATTGATGTATATCGGTTACATCTAACATTCACCTCAGCTGCCGGCGTACGTGACCAGCCAGTTGACTCTTAGCGTCAATATGGGAGACCTCTTTATGTAGAGATCATCACCATGTATTATCGTCCACGATTTTTCAATACATGAATCTATTCCGTTGGCCTCACCATCACTACCTCTTCTACCGTGTAAGAAAGGGCAATACAAAAGGGACAATTCCTACTAGATCTGACCTGTTGGACTTTGAAAATGTCCCGCATCCTTGGTGGATTTTTCTACATGTTTTTCGAAGATGCACGCTATCATGTGTTTTGTAAAAAAAATTGCGAGTTGCCAACACTTAATTAATTCTTATCCTCACAAAAGACAAATTGTTCAATAGAAAGAACTAGCAATGTCACCCGAAATTTGTGCCGCTAGATTTTTTTATCTGATAGAATAAACCATGATATTTCCCGTCCACTCGATTCTTTCAAGTATCTATCTACTAACTTATATTTTGTATCTATACTCCGTCTAATTATTTATAACAGTTCATCTTGAAATAAATCAAAACATTTCTAACTCGTTCTCATATATGAATCTCGGCATCTCTAATACTATCCATATTATTGGAGATTGTATAGCCTTGCGTTTGTTTTCAGTTTTCGTACATTACAATGCCTCAAAGTGATTTCTTGGTAGCTCATCTGGTTCTCGTTTTCTATGTCTCTTGACCATCATGTAAGCAATTGCATTATTTTTATACAATAAATTTTTCAAGATATTCTCTCCCTCACTCTCACTTTGTTCATAAATTCAAGAAAAATATAGATTGTTTCACATAAACTGATTTAAAAGGAAGTTAGTTCACTGAAACATAAAGATAATGTAAGGGCTCCTTTGCTCTTATTATTTGTATTATGGTCTTTCCAGGGAACATACCGAAGTGTTTCACCGGAGTATTACGTTGACTTAGGCAGCTTCTGACCTAAATTAAATCAACCGAAGTAAAATGGAGATACTATCGATCCACTATAAGAGTTAACTATGAGACTTTACACAATCTGTTCTATGAGACTTTATATACTTAAATTTCATTCCTTGTTTCTTGAAATATTTCTTCTACCCGCGATTTTGGTCGCCATTTTTAAGGGATAAGGAAATTCACAATATGATATAGTGGTCCTTTATCATTTGATCCTACATGGAAATGTCACGTCATTATTTATTTTATCCTGCGAGAAATGTCAAAGCACCAATGGCCACACGATTTTGTTCACTATTTCCACAGGACTGCACGAACCATTTCCACAAGATATGGTCAAAGCACCAACCATTTCCACATGACACGGTGTCCTGGTCGATTGTTTAGTGGCACAAGATCATGTCGAAACGACCAGGTATTGATGTATATCGGTTACATCTAACATTCACCTCTGCTGCCGGCGTACGTGACCAGCCAGTTGACTCTTAGCGTCAATACGGGAGACCTCTTTATGTAGAGATCATCACCATGTATTATCGTCCACGATTTTTCTATACATGAATCTATTCCGTTGGCCTCACCATCACTACCTCTTCTACCGTGTAAGAAAGGGCAATACAAAAGGGACAATTCCTACTAGATCTGACCTGTTGGACTTTGAAAATGTCCCGCATCCTTGGTGGATTTTTCTACATGTTTTTCGAAGATGCACGCTATCATGTGTGTTGTAAAAAAAATTTGCGAGTTGCCTACATTTAATTAATTCTTATCCTCACAAAAGACAAATTGTTCAATAGAAAGAAATAGCAATGCCACCCGAAATTTGTGCCGCTAGATTTTTTTATCTGATAGAATAAACCATGATATTTCCCATCCACTCGATTCTTTCAATTATCTATCTACTAACTTATATTTTGTATCTATACTCCCTCTAATCATTTATAACGGTTCATCTTGAAATAAATCAAAACATTTCTAACTCGTTCTCATATATGAATCGCGGCATCTCTAAGACTATCCATATTATTGGAGATTGTATAGCCTTGCGTTTGTTTTCTGTTTTTGTACATTACAATGCCTCCAAGTGATTTCTTGGTAGCTCATCTTGTTCTCGTTTTCTATGTCTCTTGACCATCATGTAAGCAATTGCATTATTTTTATACAATAAAGGTTTCAAGATATTCTCTCCCTCACTCTCACTTTGTTCATAACTTCAAGAGAAAAATATAGATTGTTTCACATAAACTGATTTAAAAGAAAGTTAGTTCACTGAAACATAAAGATAATGTAAAGGCTCCTTTGCTCTTATTATTTGTATTATGGTCTATCCAGGGAACATACCGAAGTGTTTCACCGGAGTATTACCTTGACTTAGGCAGCTTCCGACCTAAATTAAATCAACCTAAGTAAAATGGAGATACAATCGATCCACTATAAGAGTTAACTATGAGATTTTACACAATCCGTTCTATGAGACTTTATATACGTAAATTTCATTCCTTGTTTCTTGAAATATTTCTTCTACTAATTGTTTTTGATTAATAAAGCAGCCGTATTCATCATTTTGATGCAGAGGCTGGGCCTGCCCCTTTTCTAAAAATAAAAAAAATACACATAAAAATAACGGAAAGTCACTTTGGCTCTCGATCTCTAGTTGTATATCTATATTTTAAAAAATCAAAAATCTTATATACAAGTATCTAGAAAAGTCTATATTTAGTAAATGATATATCCTAGAAGTATGCAAAATTACAATGTAAAATTCTGCATATTATGGGCTACAAAAATAGTGAAAAAATCATCCACATATTTTTCATTCTTATGTAGCTTTGAATATAAGGGATTGGAAATTAAGATTTTGCACTTCTTCGGATACATCATCCACAATATGCAAGGTGTTTTTTCTGATCTTTTTTAACTTGTAAATATGATTTTTGAATTGTTTAAATGTAGAGAGCACTAGAGCACCAGAGCCCGAATTTCCACTCTATAAATAACTACTAGTATCAATCCAAAGAGTGTTAGTTAATTAGTAGGAAAAGTTCGAGAAGATGGACTCAAACATCGAGACATAACCCCGTACGTCTCTCACACCATGCTCGTAACACCTTCAGAAACTGAGGTCCAAACCACGGCGGCTGAAGTCTCTATAAAAGCAGTACGTACGTAGCTTGGAGAATGAAAGCACGATCTGGAACTCACTGATTGTCCGACGACATGGTCGGTGCATCGAGTATCCCTATGGTTGTGCTGTTAGCCCTTCTCCTCGCATCAAAATCTTTGAACCCCTTGTCATCTGCAACACTAGTTGATACTAACAGAGACGCTCTGCTCTGCCTCAAGTCCAGCCTCCACCACAGTCCCACCGGAGCACTGGCCACATGGAAGAGCGGCGCCTCGCCGGATTTCTGCACCTGGCACGGGGTCACGTGCACAACTAGGACGGGAAGACAACCAGTGCCCCTGGTGATGGCGTTGGACATGGAGGCGGAGGACCTCGGCGGTGAGATCCCACCTTGCATATCAAACCTCACTTCTCTGGTGAGGATCCACTTGCCCAACAACCACCTCTCCGGTCACATCCCGCCGGAACTCGGCCGCCTCTCCGGGCTCAGGTACCTCAACCTCAGCTCCAACGCGCTGAACGGGACTATCCCCACGCTTCACGGCCTTTTCTCTCTAGACCTTGGCAGCAACCGACTCAGTGGGGAGATACCACGGTCGCTGGCGAATAGCTCCTCGCTCCGCTACCTCTCCCTTGAGAACAACAGCATCGGCGGGACGATCCCCGCGTCCCTCTTCAACCGCCCCACCATCACCGAGATACACCTTGAAGAAAACATACTCTCCGGCACGATCCCGCCGTTCATGAATCTCCCTTCCAGGCTCACGTACCTGGGTCTCACCAGAAACAGCCTCACCGGGGCCGTGCCGCCGTCGGTGACGAACCTCTCATCCCTCACCACACTCTTGCTCGCCCAGAACCAGCTGCGAGGATCCATCCCGGACCTGGGCAGTAAACTCCCAGGCCTAAAATTCCTCGATCTCTCCTACAACAGTCTATCTGGGACGGTGCCACGCTCAATTTACAACCTGTCTTCCATGGAGTTCCTCGGGCTGGCCAACAACGATCTCACAGGTACACTGCCTTCCGACATGGGTAACACACTCCCTAGCATCAATAGTCTGATGATGGGTAACAATCATTTCGAGGGAGACATCCCTGCCTCGCTACGAAATGCTTCCCGCATGACGAGCATCCATCTCGGTAACAACTCTCTCACCGGGGTGGTTCCTTCCTTTGGCTCCATGCCCAACTTAGAGTGGGTGATGTTGTACTCAAATCATCTGCGGTCTGGAGACTGGACTTTCTTCACCTCCTTGGCCAACTGTACGCAGCTGCTTAACCTGAACTTGGGTACAAACAACCTGCACGGGGCTCTGCCGGCAAATTCCATAGCCAACCTACCCAAGAACCTGGGCGTTCTGGACCTAAGCTCAAACAACATATCCGGCACCATCCCCCTGGAAATTGGGAACCTGACCAACCTCTACATACTCAATCTTGATAGAAATCTTTTCATGGGGCATATACCTTCTAGCCTTGGCCATCTAAGCGGTATGATCGGCTTAGCCTGTCGCGGAACAGCTTTTCCGGGGAAATACCTCCTTCCATCGGTAGCTTGGATCAGCTGGAAGAGCTCTATTTGCAAGAGAACCAACTGAGTGGCAGTATCCCTGCAAATCTAGCAGACTGCCGTAGCTTGTTAGCACTAAACCTCTCATGTAACACCCTCGGTGGGAACATAAGCGGGCAGATGCTGAGCAGGTTGAACCAGTTGAGTTGGCTGCTTGATCTATCACACAACCATCTCTCAGGCTCCATACCAGTAGAAATGGGTCGCTTGGTGAACCTTGCTTCATTGAACATCTCTCAAAACAGACTCACAGGCAGGATCCCGTCCACCCTCGGGGAGTGTGTCCGGCTCGAAGCGCTTCGTGTACAAGGGAACCTCCTACAAGGGAGCATCCCTCAATCACTAGCGAGCCTCAAGGGCATCCAAGTGTTAGATTTCTCCCTAAACAATCTATCCGGTAAGATCCCGGAGTTCCTCGAGTCCTTCACCTCGTTGGAGTATCTTAATGTGTCCTTCAATAACTTCCAAGGACCAGTTCCCACTGGTGGAGTGTTTGCTAACACGAGTGGTGTTTTTCTCCAAGGAAATCCACGCCTCTGTACAAACTTTGCAACAGAAGAGTTTCCCTTGTGCTTTACTTCGGCATCCACAAAAAAGCACAAGTTCATCATTCCAATGGTGATAGCTCTGTTAGCTTTTGTTGTAGTTGCTATGATCTTGGGGTGTTCAAATTTTGGTTGAAGAGGAGGTACACAACCGGTGAGAGCATTGGCGATACATACATGGACCTGAAAAGGATAACATACGGCGAAGTCAACGAAGCAACAGATAGTTTTTCACCAGCTAACATAGTCGGCTCCGGGCAATTCGGGACAGTCTACAAAGGCTGGCTCGATGCAGAAGACGGTACGGTTGCTGTTAAAGTCTTCAAGCTCAGCCAGCAAGGCGCGCTGCGTAGCTTCATCGCCGAGTGCAAGGTGCTGCGACACATCCGTCACCGGAATCTCGTCAAGGTGATAACCGCATGCTCTACCTATGATCCTGTGGGAAACGAGTTCAGAGCTCTAGTCTTTGAGTACATGGCAAATGGGAGCCTTGAGAACAGACTTCATAACCAGCACAGTGATCTGAGCTTACAAGCTGTGATATGCATATCAGTTGACATTGCTTCCGCTATAGAATACCTCCACAACCAGTGCATCCCGCCGGTTGTTCACTGTGATCTGAAGCCGAGCAATATACTTTTCGACGGAGACAATACCGCGCGTGTCTGTGACTTCGGTCTAGGAAGGATAGTTCGTGGTTGTTCATTTGGAGAGCAGAGCGGCACAACAAGCATAGTTGGACCAAGGGGATCTATTGGGTACATCCCTCCTGGTGAGTAATGTTAAAAAGCAACTTGTTTCACCAATATATTTATTATAGTTAAGATTTGGTAGTAACTTTTTTTTAAACTTGCATGTTTCATTTTGTCTTCCAGTGATGAACTTTTTTTGTTTCAAATATAATTGCAGAGTATGGCATGGGCAGCGAGATCTCAACCGAGGGCGATGTCTACAGTTTCGGCATTATTATTTTGGAAATGCTAACACGTAAACATCCTACTCATGAGGAATTCAATGATGGCTTCACGCTCAGGAAGTACGTTTATGCGTCACTTTCACGGACCAACGACATT
The DNA here is from genome assembly GCA_947311845.1 of Poa pratensis. Taxonomy (NCBI): domain Eukaryota; kingdom Viridiplantae; phylum Streptophyta; class Magnoliopsida; order Poales; family Poaceae; genus Poa; species Poa pratensis. The sequence continues at coordinate 41,533,021 of CAMZMU010000099.1, forward strand.
CTTCACCCAGGTCTTACATCAGAAATGGGAGATCTGACTCCACCAAACTTACAAGAACACGACAAATTTATGCTAAAGGATATATGTGCTCTGCAGCTACTTAAACTTGGCCTGTTATGCTCTGCGGAGTGGCCAAAAGATCGCCCCAGGATTCATGATGTTTATAGTGAATTAACAGTAGTAAAAGAAGCATTCTTCTCCATGAACCGAAGCGATGATCATACATAATGAAGACAACGGACATAATGAAAGTACATTGTTTTCCTTTTTTTATCCGATGTAATAGTTTTTTTTTGATAAAGGGATTTATTATTTAAAAGGTTTAAACATTACACCAGCCCTCTGCATAAAAATGCACACAGCCTACATGGTGGCTGTCTCGTTCAGATTACTTTTATCATACTAGCATATCTTTTCAAACATAATAAGAGCATTCTCTCATACTAGTGAAGATGTGTTTCTGTAATATATGTCAGAATCACGATCATATCATGTGGTTCTGGAACTTTACGACCCAAATTGTGTGGACCAGTTATACGATCGAAGATATTACAATTCAAAGTCGTGATTCTAACAAACTTGAAGCCTATGATTAAACCATATTCTACAGAACTGCCAAATCCCTGTGTAAATATATATATAGTCAATGGAAATTCCAACTGGAGCTGGAAACCTCATTTTCCAGTTTTTTTATGGGCACGCAAAAGGCATGCCGAACCTGTATAGAAGGTAGAAAGGAGTTTTACAACGATTTAGCCAGCTAACAATAGCCAAACCAGTAGGACACCACACCCAAAAAGTAAAAACAGACTGTCGTGCCCGAAGCCACGAACACCGGCAGTCGGAGGACCCCCTTTTAGAGATTCGCTAGAGGGCGATAGGAGGATCTTGGTGACTTAGCGAGTGATGTAGAAAGTAGATCACACTAGCAGTTTATCCAGGTTCAGGCCGTTGTGAAGTGTAACACCCTATTCCTGCTTGTCTGGATTGATGGTGGCGATATGGCTTCTGACTATGGCCGAGGGAAGGGGCTCCTCCTCTGGCTTGTGACTCAAGATGATCTCTCCCTTCTCAGGCGGCATTGGTCCTCCTACAAGGGGATAACACAATTTTCAGGGTAGCTGTCATCTAGATTTGCCGCCTGAAGTCCACAAAAAGGTGACGGGGTTGGTACTTGGAAGGCGTCTCCTTCTATCTTGCCTGCCTCCTCCCGAGATAATACCAAGGGCAGGCAGCTTTTCCTTGCCAAAGTACATGCGCGCACATGTAGTGTCTCCTTCACTACGAGGTTGGCTTCCACCTATCGGTCTTGATCTTTAGCTTGTAGTAGTATCTGGGACACAGAAGCAGATTTCCCGGATAGAGCCCTCCCGGAGGGCTTGAAAACTTCCGCATGAACATTCACGGGCTCCATTAGGACATATGTCTTACAGACACCTTGGAATCTTCTGGCAGTAAAAGGAGTTGACTGCTGTCCACGCTGGGAGGACCCGTTGGAACCCCTTGTTCCCAGGGTGCGACACAGACTACTCTCTAAGCATAGTTTAAGTCACCAGCACCGCGAGCTCTACTAGCCCAACTCCTCATGTTAAACTCATCAAGGACTCTAGCTACAAGCAACCATCTCTACCCTCGAATTCCTTGCATCCAAAGTCCCGAGCAAGTGGCTGCGATCATTGAGTCCAGACGTTGCCTATCCTTCTTGGGCACTCCCCTCCGAGCTGTGATCCACCGGTTTTGGAGCTGGTCATCCTGGGTCGCTATACTCATAGTTAAATTCAGAACCTGCAAACACCTGAGCCACACCTGACGAGCAAAAACACATTGCACAAGAACGTGATCCGTGGTCTCGTCCTCTTGTAAACAATGATTCGACAGAGGTGCGCTAGAGGATCTTGGTGAGTTAGCGAGCGATGCAGAAAGTAGAACACACAAGCACTTTACCCAGGTTAAGGCCGCTGTGAAGCGTGACATCCTACTCTTGCTTGTCTAGATTGATGGCGGTGATATGCCTTTCTGGGCTACAAGGATGTGTTCCCAGGTAACTGGAGATCTACGGCCGAGGGAAGGGGATAAGGTCCAGATCTGATCTGCGGCTCCTCCTCTGGCTTGTGACTCAAGATGATCTCTCCCTTCTTAGGCGGCCATGGTCCTCCTTTATAGTACAAGGGGATACCACAATGGCTAGGGTAGCTGTCCTCTAGGTTTGCCGCCCGAATTCTACAAAAAGGTGACGGAAGCAGATTGCCCGGATACGGCCCTCCCGGAGTGCCTGAAGACTTCCCCGCTAACATTCACAGGCTCCATCCGGGACAGATGTCTTTCAGGTACCTTGGAATTTCGAACAGTAAAAAGGAGTTAACTTCAGTCCATGCTGGGAGGACACTTGGGAACCCCTTGTTCCCATGGTGCGACATAGACTACTCTCTAATCAGGGTTTAAGTCACCAACAGCGCGAGCTCTACTAGCCCAACTCCACATGTTAAACTGATCAAGGACTCTAGCTGCAAGCACCATCTCTACCCTTGAATTCCTTTGCTTCCAAAGTCCCCAGCAAGTGGTTGTGATCATTGAGTATATACGTTGCCGATCCTTCTTGGGCACTCCCCTCCGAGCTGTGATCCACCAGTTTTGGATCAGGTCATACTGGGTCGGTATACTCACAGTTAAATTCAGAACCTACAAACAGCTTAGCCACACCTGACGAGCAAAAACACATTGCACAATAAGGTGTGTTCAGTGGTCTCGTCCTCTTGTAAACAGAGCTTGCATCTATCAATACTGGCGCCCATGCCTAACCCTTCTTTCCGAGGTCCAAATCCTTTGGTTTATCGCTAGCTACATGAACAATTTGCATATCATCGAAGCCCAAGACTTCCAGATGCATTCATTGGCCTCCACCTTGATCAAGCCCAGCCTGGGCTGCCCAGGACCAACATTTTGTAGGTTGAACTAGCAGTGTAAATTCCGGATCGAGACCACGGCCATCTGAACACATCTGGCACCGAATTATCCATGTTGGCCTGCTGTATTGCACCCCATAACTGCATAAATTGAGACGCACCAGCCGGGACAAATGTTCAGAGAGATCTACAATTGTTCAGAATTACGACAGCCACAGTCCTACTATTCTTACTCTCGGGTTGACGAGGGAAACAACCTCAGGAGCTAAATCCACAGTAGAGATGCACCGATCACACCAGAACAGGGTACTTTGGTTATCTACAACTTGGATTTGACCAAACTATCAAACACTTGCTTGGCTGCAGCGTCATTGATCATCGGCAAAGCATACTAAGGTCTACTAGCATCTATTCGACGCAGCCATTCCCACCTTTCCCACCTGACTCGGAGAGCAAGACCTTGGAGGCGCAAATTCTTCATTCCCAGTCCACCATAGTACTCCTAAGGCCTGCACACAATGGGCCAGGCAATAGGACACTGACCACCACTAATCTCATCCTTTCCGCCCCAGAAAAAAGCTCTGAGTCACTTATCCATTTCCTTAATAAGCCAACAGGGAGCATCAGCCACCAACAACTGATGAATAGGTCTCGCCGCTACCACAAATTTAATCAGAACTTATCCACCTGATCTGGCCTTTAGACCTTGCTGCCAAGTCGGCATCCAACCGATTACTCGGTCAAGAAAAGGCTGCCATTATTTATTAGTCAGGGGCGAAGAGCAAGTTGCAGCCCTAAATATTTCAGAGGGAAGTGGGTGAGGTTGCACTGCAGGGTATTACGAACCAGAGCTTCATCCTCCTCTGAACCCCTGATCAAAGTGGCTGAGGATTTAGCATAGTTGATTTTCAATTCCGAGGCTTCTCCAAAACTGACCTGACAGCCAGCAAGTCTGAATTAACGTGGCGAGAAAAAACACCACATCCTCAGCATGCAGGGGACAGCCGCTGCAAACGGGAGCCACCCGCAATTTGGGGAAAACACAATCGACTGAATCACCTTAGTGATCAGAGCCGTCAGGACTCATGACAAGATTATTTTCCTAACACCCTCCCTTAATCAAAACTTGGATAAGTTTAGATTACGCTTGAATTCCCGTAGCTCTCTTGGAGGCAGCGGTTTGGTGAAGCCATCAGCAACCTGATCCTTCGTGGATATGAACTTAATGTCAAGTCTTTTCTGATCAACTCTTTCTCTGACAAAATGGAAATCAATTTCTATATGTTTGGTTCTTGCATGGAAGACTAGATTTGCATAGAGATATGTCGCACCCATATTATCACACCACAAGCATGGAACATCTCTTATCTTTATACCAAGTTCTTTAAGAAGAGATTCAACCCATATTATTTCAGCTGTGGCATTTGTCAAGGACTTGTATTCAGCTTCTGTACTTGAACGAGACACTGTAGGCTGTTTTCTAGCACTCCAAGAAATCAGGTTAGGTCCAAAGAAAACAGCAAAACCCACAGTGGATCTCCTATCATCAACACATCCTGCCCAATCTGAATCTGAGAAAGCACTTAACAATGTAGACATCGATCTCTGAAATGTGAGTCCAGTGGTTAGTGTTGCTTGCACATATCGAAGTATTCTCTTTGCTGCAGTCCAATGAACTGTAGGTGGAGCATGTAGATACTGACATATCTTATTAACCGAATATGAAATGTCTGGCCGTGTCAACGTGAGATATTGTAGGGCACCTACAATGCTTCGGTACTTGGTACTGTCTTCTGAATCTAGTGCTTCACCATCATAGGCTGATAATTTTTCAGAGGTTGACAATGGCGTGGGTGCTGGTTTACATTTCTGCATACCAACTCTATTCAACAAATCAGTGGCATATGTTTCCTGTGTAAGCACTAATCCTCCTTCAATCTTCTTAACTTCAATGCCCAGAAAGAAATGTAAACACTAGTACAGAACGACACATCGGATACCCCTCTATGGAAACGGCAGGCGTTAGGCGACGGAGAATCGCGCTTTCCACGCGGCCAGTGCATACAAACCTGACCTGCGCCGCGGCTGGCCCGTCAACATAGGCAACGGAGAAAGTATTAACTCCGTTACCCATATTATTGGCAACGGTCTTAATTCTGGCTCCGTTTCCGATATGTGCCTCTATAGCAACGGAGACTTTTGGGTGTCCGTTTCCAATGTGGACACGTTCCATCTTCTTGGAATTCGAAGCGAGGCGAGTAAATGCCATGGCGTAGTGGCACCGCCCACTACTCCTTGAACCAAATCCTTGCTAGCTCAAGACGCCACCGAATCTGCTCTCTCTCTCTCGCTCGCTCGCTCCCTCCTACTGATTAGCGAAGATGCCTCGTAGCAACGACACACAGGAGCACACTGAGTCGCCGCGGGACAGTCCCCCCGTCAGCGGCGAGTCTGTTGAAGGACCGACGCCGGAGACGAGCGACGACGAATACGTCAACTTCCATGATCCCACCTTGATGGGCCCGCCGAAGGTTGATTCTGATGACGAGTCAACCGAAGAGGAGAAGGAGGAGGACGAGGCGGAGGCGCCGGTCCCGAAGAAGGGAGCCCCGGCGACGGAGAAGAAAGCCGCCGCCACCGCCTCCGATATGCTGCCGCCGCCGCCTCCAATGGCCCCCAATAAGCGAGGCCGTGAGAAGGACGAGGATTGCGCTGTAGTTCTATAAGTTCTCCAACTGTAATTTACTTTATTAATATATACTGCGTATGTAATGTAGTAATCACTAATATTAATATAAGTATCCTATAAGTGGTTTTCTCCATATAGTAGAGATTAGGAAAATATTATTCCAGAGAGTAGAAGAAATTCCACAGAGTGGGCGCGTAGGTCCCACACCTCAGTGGAAGAAACACAAAGGAAACGGTCCTTCTAAAAAACCGTTTCCTATGTTTTACCTATATATATATGGGCGTACAGAGCAAAACCTAACACTCGTTTCCTCACTCTGTCCCAGTATGCTAGATCTGTTCGTGGCGGCGCCTCCTGGCGTTGCGGCCATCGCCGGCGCCGTGGCGGCGCCGTCTCCGCCCAGACGACGGCTATCACGGCGAGGTCTTCGCCATCTCACCCGACACGGCGAGGTCTTCGCCATCTCCCCCGACACGGCGAGGTGTTCGCCATGTCCCCCGACACGGCGAGGTCGTCGCTCTGTCCGCTTCCTCTGCCTCCACCACTTCCGGATCTGCTAGATCGATCCAACGGCGACATGAAGAAGGTATCAGATCCACATCCGGTAGTTCTATCTAGATCATTTCTTGATGTAGTTAACTTGCCTAATGTGCACTTGCAACTAGTTGTAGTTTAGCTAACTTGTTGAAAGTAGTTCAGTTCACATCCGGTAGTTCTATCTAGATTATTTCTTGATGTAGTTAACTTGCCTATTGTGCACTTGCAACTAGTTGTAGTTTAGCTAACTTGTTGAAAGTAGTTCAGTTCACATCCGGTAGTTCTATCTAGATCATTTCTTGATGTAGTTAACTTGCTTATTGTGCACTTGCAACCAGTTGTAGTTTAGCTAACTTGTTGAAATTAGTTCAGTTCACATCCGGTAGTTCTATCTAGATCATTTCTTGATGTAGTTAACTTGCCTACTGTGCACTTGTAACTAGTTATAGTTTAGCTAACTAGTCCATGTGAAAACAGGAGTCTATTTCGGTGACACTGCATAAAAAAGTCGGAGACACAGAAAAAACAACGAACATTACTCAAAGAGAGTAGTGTTTGTTGACTTTCCCATAATGGCCTCCAATTATATACACAGGTCAGTACACACTATATACTACTGTATACTTCATATTATTGTGTTAAATTGTTTGTTCTATCTAGTAGTGTCAGAACTAACATATATCCTTATTTACATTTAGGGATATCAAGCTGTTCCCTTTCAAACTCCACCATACATATCCACCGTCGCTATTGTGACGTTTTGGTACACTGCATAAAATACTTTTTTAAGTAAGAGTGTTTTATACAGTGTCACCGAAATGTCACATCGGTGACGTATTAGATTAGATTTCGGTGACACTGCATAAAAAATCCAGAGCCGGTGGTGGCCTCCATGGAAAGGATGATCGTTGTCAGGCATCCTATGAAGCTGCTGACATCGCAATATTTTGTTGACAAGCCGTGTGTTGGCTGCTCCGGTTCATCAATAAGAGCCACCTCAAGACATAGGTAAGATATCGTTTCAGTTTGCTTAAATTCATAGTGTATTTGTTTTAGCATATGTATTTAACAATTGTAACTCTATTTACTAATGTATAGGGTCCAAAGTTTCAACATCCTTCTCTCAAGAAGTTGAGATAAGAAGAGATAGCTAGAGTGACACTTGAGAGGATTGTGGAAAAGGATGTAGGGAAGAAATCATATATTGTTTCCGTCCTATGACATGATAGGCTTAGTATAGATGAAATCTGTTATCGTTTTACCTCTTATGTTTGTCACATCTTGTGATGCAATTGTAAAGGTGAAATTGTGATGGAAATGTAAAGTTACATTGTGATATGAATGAAATCTGTTACCGTTTTAGTATTTGAGCTTGTGCTGTGAGATTTTAAGTATCTAGTGGCATTTGTAAACGTGGCATCCTGTAACCGAAATATGAGAAATGCTCAGTGCAAACGGGTGGATGGCAAACTCCGTATCTGATGAAGGAAAACTAAGTAAACGGAGGTCTGCTCACAACCGTTGCCAAATGGAGACCTCATCGGAAACGGTTTTTGGCCTCCGTTACCGATGAAGGCCTTCACATCAGTGACAGAGGCGGGGACACGGACCCTTTCTCCGTTGCCGAAGGGGTTTTTGGCCCGTTTCCGATGTGTCGTTCTGTACTAGTGAAATCTCCTAAATCTTTTATAGCAAAATGTATGCCTAGATCTCAGACTAAAGATGAGGTTGCATGGCTAGAGGAACTTGCTACTATGATATCATCCACATAAACCAGTAGAAACACAATAACACCTGACTTGTTGTACCAGTATAAACAGTGATGTGTCTGCCTTTGAGGGAACAAATCCCAATTCTTGCAATTTTGTGCTCAAACGTGAGTACCATGCTCTTGGCGCCTGTTTGAGACCATACAGTGCTTTGTCAAGTTTACATACATATTGTGGTGAATTTGCATCTTCATATCTAGGAGGTTGGCGCATGAATACTTTCTCTTCCAGAATACCATGAAGAAACGCATTCTTGACATCGAGTTGCCTCAGAGTCCAGGCCCTGGAAACAGCAATAGCAAGCACAAGTCTAATAGTAGCAGCTTTTACGACCGGGCTAAAAGTGTCTTCATAGTCTATCCCAAACCTTTGCTTAAAGCCTTTTGCAACCAAACGAGCTTTGTATCTTTCAACCGTACCATCAGCTTTTCTTTTCACCTTATATACCCACTTACAATCAATTATATTTTTGTTACCCGTGTTTGGAGGTACCAAGTGCCAAGTTTGATTTTCCATAAGAGCATTATACTCATCATCCATGGCATGACGCCACTTCTCATCATCAAGAGCTTCAGCCAGACTCTCTGGTTCTCCTGTAGCACATAGCAAATTATACCGAATTTTCCTTTTAGCAACTTTATAAGTAAGCGTACCGTCAGAGAATTTTTTCAGTTTTGAAATTCCTTTCTGCCCGCGAGTGCGAGCCCACAGGTGGAGGGACAGAGCTGCTCGGCGCAGAAGATCCTCCATTCCCCCCGTGCGGTGACACGGGCGAGGTAGATTCCTGGTGCAAACGCGCTCTGCGTCCTACACGGGTTGTCGGTCGTCCACGTGCTGGAGCTGGTTGCGTGGCAGCTGCTGGTTCGTGAGACATCTCATCGTGGGGCCCCGCGGCAGGGGAGGACCGGGGACCGTCATCATGGCGCGACGACGTGGCAGCGTCGGAGTGGGCAGAGGCGGGATCCATGTGAAAGTCCTCCTGGCCAATTAGAATGCATGGTTTATTTGTCGTGCGCCGCACACGGCAAAGATTTTTTCGGACCGATTTTTTATTATTATTTATCTTGGTTTTTATATAGCAGTGATCATTGTATAGAATACTTTTTGGTATCTTAAAATAATATTTCGGATATACAGAGCAAATTATCGCACAGTTGTTCAAATTAACATTACTTTTGAAATCGGCATATAGTCATATAAATATACGAAATTAGTTAAAAAGCGAGAAAATTATTAATATTTGGGGATTCTCCATCAAGATACACCTATGTGACAAATACAGATACTTTATCAACAACTATGCCATGAGAATGGCCATAACTTGGTAATTTGACTAGAAACCTATACATGTTTATACATGATAAACCTTTTTGTGAAGTATGTTTTTGAATAGTTTGTCAAAATTCAAGTTTACCATTTTTCCTAGCAATTCACAAATAATAAGAGCAAAGATGCGCTTACATTATCTTTATGTTTCAGTGAACTTACTTATTTTTAAATCAGTTTTTGTGAAACAATCTATAAAAAAGTGAGTGTGAGGGAGAGAATATTTTAAAAACTTTATTGTATAAAAATAATGCAATGGCTTACATGATGGTCAAGAGACATTGAAAACGAGAATAAGATGAGCTAGCAAGAAATCACTTGGAGGCATGGTACTGTACAAAACTGAAAAAAAAGCCTGCGGGGCTATACAATCTCAAAGAATATGGGTAGGCTTAGAGATGTCGAGATTCATATATGAGAACGAGTTAGAAATGTTTTGATTTATTTCAAGATGAGCCCTTTTAAATTATTAGAGGGAAGATATATACAAAATAGAAGTTAGTAGATAGATACTTGAAACCCCGCAAAAAAAAAAAAAAAAAAGATAGATACTTGAAAGAATGGAGTGGATGGGAAATATCATGATTTTTTCTATCAGATAAATAAATCTAGTCGTAGACGCAGAAATTTGCGGGTGCAATTGCTAGTTTCTTTCTATTGAACAAGTTGTCTTTTGTGAGGATAAGAATTAAGTAAATGTACGTAACTTGCAACTTTTGTTTTTACAACACACAATAGCGTGCATCTTGGAAAAACATGTACTCTCTCCGTTCATAAAAGGATGGCTCAACCTAACTCAAATTTGCATGTATCTAGACATGATTTAGTATGTAGATACATGCAAATTTGAGCTAGTTTGAGAGACATCCTTTTGTGAACGGAGTGAGTAGAAAAATCCACCAAGGATGCGGGTAATTTTCAAAGTCCAACATGTCATTATCGCCCTTTCTTACACTGTAGAAGAGGTAGTGACGGTGAGGCCAACGGAATATCACATAAGTGCAAGCGTGAAGATTGATCTATAGAAAAATCGTGGACGATAATGCATGGTGATGATCACCACATAAAGCGGTCTCCCATATTGACGCTAAGAGTCAACTGGCCGGTCACGTACGCCGGCAACTTAGGTGAACGTCATGTATTACCGATATACATCAATACCTGGTCGTTTCGACATGACCTTCGTGTCCTCTGGAAATGGTTGGTGCTTTTGACCGTATTTTGTGGAAATTGTTCGTGCACTCACTACCGGAAAAATCTGTTGTTACTGTGTGGTTGATTCTTTGCCCTGTGTCCTTTCCTGCGGAACACGGCAAAGACAGACTTTGTCGTGTCCGACCGGAAATACACACGACAAAGTTTTTGTGCCCGGTATCGTCCGTGAAAAACAAATGGCAAAGAAAACGAACGGTAAAGTATAAAAAACACACGGCAAAGAAGTATACATGGCAGACATACAGGAAAACACATGGCAAAACACCACACACGACTACACGTGTACGTCCTCGCCACCTTCGCCACCCTTTTAACGGGGCCGTTATAACATATACTTTGTCGTGTGTCTAAAAGTTACGGCAAAGGCCTTTGCCGTGTGTATTTGAAAACAAAGGCAAACAATCAAGTCTTTGCCGTGTCTATGAAAAACACACGGCAAAGAATCAAATATTTGTCGTGTCTACTTGAAAAACACACGACAAAGAACCATTTGACGTGTGTTGTATTTGAAAAACACACAGCAAAGAAACATACGCCGTATTATACATTTTTTCGGAAGTAAGTACAAAAATATGGTGTAATAATTGCGCCAATCAAATTTTCACACAAAATAGTCCATATTTGATGGACAATCCAAAAATATTATGAATTTTCACGCTTTGTACCTATTTTCTCCTATTTACATGACTTTATGTCGATTTTCCGAAACTAATTCAAATTTGAACTACAAGATACACATGTAGTGATTATATAACAGAACTGTCGACAGTTTTGAAAAATTCGACCACTTCCAATGAATAACCATGCTGGGCATTTTGACCTTTTTTCCAAAAAAAGTCAAAGAATATGAAGATAAACTCAAAAAACGAAACCCTTTGGCCTGCCGTGCTTTTATAATGGATTAGTTTCTAGATAAATGATAAACTTAAGTTTTGAAATTTTTTCCAAAAAATCAAAAAGGTCAATCACGTATGAATATCTATAGGTTTCAAGTCAAATAACCAAGTTATGTACATCCCCGTGGCACAGTTTGTGATACAGTTCCCATGTTTGGCATATTGATGTGTCTTGGTATGGGAAATAATGTTGGCAAACTGATTTTTAAATTATTTTTATAAATATCATTTTCCATTTTCTAAGTGTCAAAAATGACTTTTTTTGTGCATCAAGTATAAAATATTTGGTGCAAAATGGAACCAGTCCATAAAGTAGTCCATATATGATGGATAATCCCACTATATTAGGAATTTTCTTGATTTCTACCTAATTTCGCCTATTCTAATGACTTTATGTTGATTTTCCGAAAATAATTCAAATTTGAACTACCTGATTTTTTTCAAAAAAATCATTCTGAGTTGCACAAGTAGCCATTACATGACATAATTATCGATATTTTTTAAAATTCGACCCCTTTCAATGGATAACCATCCTGCCAATTTTGACCGTTTTTCCAAAAACATCAAATAAAGTGAAGAAAATCTCAAAAAATAAATCCTTTGGCATGGATTCCTTTTATTTGTACTAATTGCTAGGAAAAATGGTAAACTTGAATTTTGACAAACTATTCAAAAACATACTTCACAAAAAGGTTTATCATGTATAAACATGTATAGGTTTCATGTCAATTTACCAAGTTATGGCCATTCTCATGGCATAGTTGATGATAAAGTATCCGTGTTTGTCACATAGGTGTATCTTGATGGAGAATCCCCAAATATTAATAATTTTCTCGCTTTTTAACTAATTTCGTATATTTATATGACTATATGCCGATTTCAAAAGTAATGTTAATTTGAACAACTGTGCGATAATTTGCTCTGTATATCTGAAATATTATTTTAAGATACCAAAAAGTATTCTATACAATGATCACTGCTATATAAAAACCAAGATAAATAATCAAAAAAAATCGGTCCGAAAAAATCTTTGCCGTGTGCGGCGCACGACAAATAAACCATGCATTCTAATTGGCCAGGAGGACTTTCACATGGATCCCGCCTCTGCCCACTCCGACGCTGCCACGTCGTCGCGCCATGATGACGGTCCCCGGTCCTCCCCTGCCGCGGGGCCCCACGATGAGATGTCTCACGAACCAGCAGCTGCCACACAACCAGCTCCAGCGCGTGGACGGCGGACAACCCGTGTATGATGCAGAGCGCGTCAGCACCACGAATCTGCCTCGCCCGTGTCGCCGCACGGGGGGAATGGAGGATCTTCTGCGCCGAGAAGCTCTGTCCCTCCACCTGTGGGCTCGCACTCGTGGGCAGAAAGGAATTTCAAAACCGAAAAAATTCTCTGACGGTACGATTACTTATAAAGTTGCTAAAAGGAAAATTCGGTATAATTTGCTATGTGCTACAGGAGAACCAGAGAGTCTGGCTGAAGCTCTTGATGATGAGAACTGGCGTCATGCCATGGATGATGAGTATAATGCTCTTATGGAAAATCAGACTTGGCACTTGGTACCTCCAAACACGGGTAACAAAAATATAATTGATTGTAAGTGGGTATATAAGGTGAAAAGAAAAGCTGATGGTACGGTTGAAAGATACAAAGCTCGTTTGGTTGCAAAAGGCTTTAAGCAAAGGTTTGGGATAGACTATGAAGACACTTTTAGCCCGGTCGTAAAAGCTGATACTATTAGACTTGTGCTTGCTATTGCTGTTTCCAGGGCCTGGACTCTGAGGCAACTGGATGTCAAGAATGCGTTTCTTCATGGTATTCTGGAAGAGGAAGTATTCATGCGCCAACCTCCTGGATATGAAGATGCAAATTCACCACAATATGTGTGTAAACTTGACAAAGCACTGTATGGTCTCAAACAGGCGCCAAGAGCATGGTACTCACGTTTGAGCACAAAATTGCAAGAATTGGGATTTGTTCCCTCAAAGGCAGACACATCACTGTTTATACTGGTACAACAAGTCAGGTATTATTGTGTTTCTACTGGTTTATGTGGATGATATCATAGTCGCATGTTCCTCTAGCCATGCAACCTCTACTTTGGTCTGAGATCTAGGCATACATTTTGCTATAAAAGATTTAGGAGATTTACATTTCTTTCTGGGCATTGAAGTTAAGAATAACCAGTTACACAGGAAACATATGCCACTGATTTGTTGAATAGAGTTGGTATGCAGAAATGTAAACCAGCACCCACGCCATTGTCAAACTCTGAAAAATTATCAGCCTATGATGGTGAAGCACTAGATTCAGAAGACAGTACCAAGTACCGAAGCATTGTAGGTGCCCTACAATATCTCACGTTCACACGGCCAGACATTTCATATTCGGTTAATAAGATATGTCAGTATCTACATGCTCTACATACAGTTCATTGGACTGCAGCAAAGAGAATACTTTGATATGTGCAAGCAACACTAACCACTGGACTCACATTTCAGAGATCGATGTCTACATTGTTAAGTGCTTTCTCAGATGCAGATTGGGCAGGATGTGTTGACGATAGGAGATCCACTGTGGGTCTTGCTGTTTTCTTTGGACCTAACCTGATTTCTTGGAGTGCTAGAAAACAGCCTACAGTGTCTCGTTCATGTACAAAAGCTGAATAGAAGTCCTTGGCAAATGCCACAGCTGAAGTAATCTGGGTTGAATCTCTTCTTAAAGAACTTGGTATAAAGATAAGAGAAGTTCCATGCTTGTGGTGCGATAATATGGGTGCGACATATCTCTATGCAAATCTAGTCTTCCATGCAAGAACCAAACATATAGAAATTGATTTCCATTTTGTCAGAGAAAGAGTTGATCAGAAAAGACTTGACATTAAGTTCATATCCACGAAGGATCAGGTTGCTGATGGCTTCACCAAACCGCTGCCTCCAAGAGAGCTACGGGAATTCAAGCGTAATCTAAACTTATCCAAGTTTTGATTAAGGGAGGGTGTTAGGAAAATAATCTTGTCATGAGTCCTGACGGCTCTGATCACTAAGGTGATTCAGTCGAATGTGTTTTCCCCCAAAATTGCGGGTGGCTCCCCTTTGCAGCGGCTATCCCCTGTATGCTGAGGATGTGGTGTTTTTTCTCGCCACGTTAATTCAGACTTGCTGGCTGTCAGGTCAGTTTTGGAGAAGCCTCGGAATTGAAAATCAACTATGCTAAATCCTCAGCCACTTTGATCAGGGGTTCAGAGGAGGATGAAGCTCTGGTTCGTAATACCCTGCAGTGCAACCTCACCCACTTCCCTCTGAAATATTTAGGGCTGCAACTTGCTCTTCGCCCCTGACTAAGAAATAATGGCAGCCTTTTCTTGACCGAGTAATCGGTTGGATGCCGACTTGGAAGCAAGGTCTAAAGGCCAGATCAGGTGGATAAGTTCTGATTAAATTTGTGGTAGCGGCGAGACCTATTCATCAGTTGTTGGTGGCTGATGCTCCCTGTTGGCTTATTAAGGAAATTGATAAGTGACTCAGAGCTTTTTTCTGGGGCGGAAAGGATGAGATTAGTGGTGGTCAGTGTCCTATTGCCTGGCCCATTGTGTGCAGGCCTCAGGAGTACTATGGTGGACTGGGAATGAAGAATTTGCGCCTCCAAGGTCTTGCTCTCCGAGTCAGGTGGGAAAGGTGGGAATGCCTGCGTCGAATAGATGCTAGTAGACCTTAGTATGCTTTGCCGATGATCAATGACGCTGCAGCCAAGCAAGTGTTTGATAGTTTGGTCCAAATCCGAGTTGTAGATCACCAAAGTACCCTGTTCTGGTGTGATCGGTGCATCTCTACTGTGGATTTAGCTCCTGAGGTTGTTTCCCTGGTCAACCCGAGAGTAAGAATAGTAGGACTGTGGCTGCCGTACTTCTGAACAATAGTAGATCTCTCTGAACATTTGTCCCCGGCTGGTGCGTCTCAATTTATGCAGTTATGGGGTGCAATACAGCAGGTCAACATGGATAATTCGGTGCCAGATGTGTTCAGATGGCCGTGGTCTCGATCCGGAATTTACACTACCTACAAAATGTTGGTCCTGGGCAGCCCAGGCTGGGCTTGATCAAGGTGGAGGCCAATGACTGCATCTGGAAGTCTTGGGCTTCGATGATACGCAAACTGTTCATGTAGCTAGCGATAAACCAAAGGATTTGGACCTCGGAAAGAAGGGTTACGCATGGGCGCCAGTATTGACAGATGCAAGCTCTGTTTACAAGAGGACGAGACCACTGAGCACACCTTCTTGTGCAATGTGTTTTTGCTCGTCAGGTGTAGCTGAGCTGTTTGTAGGTTCTGAATTTAACTGTGAGTATACCGACCCAGTATGACCTGCTCCAAAACTGGTGGATCACAGCTCGGAGGGGAGTGTCCAAAACGTATCCACTTTTCTGAACACTTTTGCTATGGTTTTTCCTCTAACTTGTGTGATTTGGATGCAACTAACACGGACTAACGCTGTTTTCAGCAGAATTGACTTGGTGTCTCGTTTTTGTGCAGAAAATCATAGTTTCAGAAAAATTCCAGAAAAAGTTTCAGAAATCCTATTTTTCTAGAAGACCCACGGAGCCAGGAGATGAAGTAAAGAGGGGGCACAGGGTGCCCACACGCACCCAGGGCGCGGTTGGCCCTTGGCCACGCCCAGGGGTGGTGTGGTCCCCCTGTGCGGCCCCCAGCGCTCCCCTTTGGACTACATAAGACCTTCGACCTAAAAACTTCGGGGGGTTCGTCACTTGTTCCAGAAAACATCCAGAGCTCCGCCGCCATCGAAAACCCTATTTCGGGGATCAGAAACTCCGTTCTGGCACCCTGCCGGGACGGGGAATT
The DNA here is from genome assembly GCA_947311845.1 of Poa pratensis. NCBI lineage: Eukaryota > Viridiplantae > Streptophyta > Magnoliopsida > Poales > Poaceae > Poa > Poa pratensis. Next base: position 41,549,222 of record CAMZMU010000099.1, read on the forward strand.
GGAGGAGATCATCGCCATCATCATCACCACCGCCTCTCCATCGACCATCCATGATTCCCCCATCCATGTGTGAGTAATTTCCCGCTGTATGCTGAGGGGATGGTAGGGATTGGATGAGATCATTCATGTAATAGTTGTGAGAATTGTTAGGGCATGGTGCCTAGTATCCATCGGTAGTACTTTATGTCATTGTTGCAACTTATTATGCTTAATGCTTGTCACTTAGGGCCCGAGTGCCATGATCTCAGATCTGAACATGTTATTGAATCATGATGATAATTATTGTTTTGGATCATATCTACAAGTTGTATACACACGTTATTGTCCGGAACCCGAGGCCCCAAAGTGACAGAAATTGGGATAACCGGAGGGGATGGTTTTGACGTGAGGATCACGTGTGTTCACGGAGTGTTAATGCTTTGCTCCGGTGCTTTATTAAAAGGAGCACCTTAATTACCAGTAGTTTCCCTTGAGACCCCGCTGCAAACGGGCTGGTAGGACAAAAGATGTTGTGCAAGTTTCTCATTGCGAGCACGTATGACTAAATACGGAACACATGCTTATGATTGGTTATTACTTGGATACCCTATTATCATTTATCTGCAATTGCCCTTTGAATGGTTATTACATGAATTATCTTATCCATGCAGCGCCCGTCCATCCATCCCTATGCCTACAGTATTTTAATCCTGCTGTCTACTGCATTTATTACTGCTATCTTTATTTTACTGCTTCTACTATTTCACTACTGCTACTGTCATAAAACTGTTGCTACTGATAATCTGTGTCGAGCAAGTCCACTTCCAGGTGCAGCTGAACTGACAATTCATCTGTCAAGGCTTATAAATATTCTTTGGCTCCCCTTGTGTCGAATCAATAAATTTGGGTTTTACTTCCCTCGAAGACTGTTGCGATCCCCTATACTTGTGGGTTATCAGGACTCGCCGGAGCCGTCCCGAATCTCGCGTCCTACGGCGCCGGCTAGCAGGCCTGGCTGCGTCGCCGCTCGATCTGCTTCGGACGAGCAGCACACATCCCCCGCGCGCCCCTCTGGTCCTCTGCTCGATCTGCTAAGTGGTAATTGCAATCTGAAATAAAAATGGCAGCAAGCAAACATGAGATAAAATGAGAGTAAACGGTGTTTCAATGCTTGGAAATAAGTCCTAGGGATCATACTTTCACTAGTGGACACTCTCAACAATAATAATATAATTGAATACATAGATATTTTCTCTTCACTATGCTACTCTGATTTATTCTCTCGTTGGATAACGAACTCCAATCCACTGCGTAGGGCTATAAAAGTATACCTTAAAGTCTCATTCCACATCTAGGGAACCTCACACTGTCAACTTGAGCGCCCTAAAATAGTACTAGACAAACACCACAATTTTATAGAGACATCCAACACAAATAATAACTCATGATAAGTATTCATGTAATCTTTAGCCTAAGAGCCACACACGGTGCGCACACTGTCAACTTCGCACCGTGGGACAAAGGTGACTCCGGAGTTTACATTAATAAAACCACTTGAGTAGCATATTCCTAAGATAATGAAGAGTAACATCTATGGATTCAACTAAATTATAAAGCTCATGATCACATGAAGATCACACCATGGGAGAGAGATAAACCACATAGCTACCGGCATGAGCCCTCAGCCCCGATGAAGAACTACTCCGTCCTCATCATGGGAGGCAGCAACGGCGATGATGGAGGCGGCTCCGGGGGCAATTCCCCGTCCCGGCAAGGTGCCGAAACAGAGACTTCTGTCCCCCGAATTAGGGTTTTTTGTGGCGGCGGAGCTACGGAACTCTTCTGAAGAAATCGTCGATAATGGCTCGGGTGTTTAGGGTTTTCGCATCGGGGGGAATAAGTAGGCGAAAGGGCGGCGGCTGATGACCCCCGTGGGGCCCACACCACCCCTCGGCGCGCCTGGCTCCTTGGCCATGCCCTGGGTGCATGTGGCTCCTCTTCGTTGCTCCTTTGGACTTCCAGGTGTGTATTGATAAAATAGGTCCCTCCGTGAAATTTCGTCCAATTCTGAAAATATTTCCTGAATAGCTTTTCTGGAATACAAAAACAGCAGAAAACAGGAACTGGCACTGCGGCATCTTGTTAATAGGATAGTCCCCAAAAATGTATAAAAGTGACATAAAGTGGATGCAAAACATGTAGCAATTGGTATAATATCAGCATAGAACATCAAAAATTATAGATACGTTTGAGACATATCAATCTTCATCTTGGCGCAGTTGCGGAACCCTAGGACCGTGCACCACCATTATTCTTGTCGAACCAGCAGTCCCCACACCGCCGACCGACTCCCGACGATCGGAACAAGCAGGTCGGCCTCCGGCCCAGGCGAGCTCAAGGACGACGTCGCTGGAAAACGCTTGATCTGGACGATCATAGCCGAGCCGTGATGGATCTGGACGAGACGCTTGATCCACTGCCACCGTCGCCGCCCATCTCAGAGCAGGAGAGCCCATCGGAGCACCCCGCCGTCCATGGGGCCGCTGATTTCTGTCGCACGACTAGGAAGCCACCCTGGCCGCCGCCTCCGGGGGTGGCCGCCACATCCTCCTGCCCTAGCACCTTTGGCGCCGGGCTCCGCCACAACCACGCCCAACGCCTGCGGCAGCGGCGGCAGGAACAGCCGGAGTGGAGGTTGGAGTCGGGCGGCGCGGAGATCGGATCTCTCTGGCATCACCCTGGGGTGGCGGCACGAGAGGGTCTTCCTATTCGTTATGCAATAATGCGCACGGCGCCCTGCTAGTTCTTTGTATTGAACAAGATGTCTTTTGAGAACATAAGAATTAAGTAAATGTACGTAACTTGCAACTTTTTTTACAACACGCATAATGGCGTGAAACTTTGAAAAACATGTTGAAAAATCTACCAAGGATGGTGGTCATTTTCAAAGTCCAACATGTCATTTAGTAGGAATTGTCCCTTTTGTATCGCCCTTACTTACACGGTAGACGAGGTGATATCACATAAAGAGGTTTCCCATATTGACGCTAAGAGTCAACTGTGTGGAAAGTTGTAAAACCCTAATCTTTTGTTGTATATTGATCTAACCTTCATGGGGGTATATAAGGAGTACAAGACTTGGGAGGCAAGTTGTCTATGACTTGGAGTACAAGATGATATGTAGAATCCTAGTCTATCTCCTAACATTCCCCCTCAGTCGTACCGGGAGTGAAACGGACGATTGCGACTGCTTTTGAAGTCTTCCGCTCCTGTCGTTTTCTCCCCTCCGTCATCATCAACTGCGTCTCTGATTTCCTCTCCTCTCTTCCCTCCCGCAGTCACAACGGGAGTGGTGTGGACGCAATTGACGACGCGAACGCTGTTGACTGGAGATGTTGCCGATGTGTTGCTGTAGACATTGCCCTTGATGTCGATGTCGAGATAGCCAGTTGTGATATAGCCGTGGTCGATGTTGTCGTCGTCGTGGTTGTTTTAGCCGATAGCGCCGGAGGCGCAAAAATTGCGCAGTTTTGGTCTTAGTGTCTCATGTTTTATACGGCGGCGGCAGGTTTTTGGGTCATTGTGCGGCAGCGGCGACGGATTTTTGTGCGGCAGCGCAGGGATCTGCAGCGGCGGGCAGGTTTTTTTGTGCGACGGCGGCAAGGATCTGCGGCGGCGGGTTTTTGTGTCATTATACGGCGGCGGCAGGGATTTGCGGCGGCGGCGGGTTTTTGGGAGGCGGCGGCAAAAGACCACATGGATGTAGACCTTGACGATGATTGTATTGGTAGAACTCGGCGAAGATCTTGATGTAGTCGTACAACTCGATGTCGTGGTTCGGCGATGTAGTTCGGTTTGATGCAGTGAAGACCGGTCGGTGTAGACGTGTAGTAGCCTTGGCAGAAAGCTGCTTCTTTCTTGTCTTTGGTGCATGGATCATGCGGCCTTGGAGCTTGAGCGCTGATGCGTGCCGTATGTGGCCAGCTTTCACATGTCGACGTAGACGGCACCCTGACAAAGATCTGCGGCGACGCAGCGGCGTTGTTCGGTCGGCGCGTGAGCCCGACGTCCTGTCCACCCGCGGACGGTGAGAGACGCGTAGCCAGGCCTGAAGAAGTTGCGCGTCGCGCATCTTCCATTGTTCCGTGCCGTCGTGAGCGCCCGGAGTTCCACTTAATTTCACAAGAAGAGGGTCGTCGAGATCTAGATGATTTAGGGATTTATTTGGCTAATTTGGATCTAATCTAATAATTGGGAATTTTGTAAATCTAGTCTAATCTATGAACTTGAAATTGAATCTAAGAACCGATCCGATCTTTGATCAAAACCGTGTGCCACGTCCCCGGGGAGGAGATTGATCTCCCCGGGGCGGCGCGCGATGCGGAAGTGGTGGAAAGTACTAAGATCGGCGTCGTGAGAGTAACCGCTCTGATACCATGTGAAAAGCTGTAAAACCCTAATCTTTTGTTGTATATTGATCTAACCCTCGTGGGGATATATAAGGAGTACAAGACTTGTGAGGCAAGTTGTCTATGACTTGGATTACAAGATGATATGTAGAATCCTATAGTCTATCTCCTAACAAACTGGCCGGTAGCTGAGGTCTTGATATACATCAACATCAATATCTGGTCGTTTCGACGTGACCTTCGTGTCCTATGGAAATGGTTCGTTCAGTCCTATGGAAATGGTTCGTGCAGCCATTGGTGCTTTGACATTTTCACGCTGGCTAAAATGAACAATTGCGTGACATTTCCTTACAGGATCAAATGATACAGGACCACTATATCATATTGAGAATTTCCTTATGCCGTAAAAATGGCGACCAAAATCGCGTTGATATTGGCCTCTCGATATGCATGCCTCTTGGGTATTCTTTTGCACCACCAGAGAAAGTGGGCGTGTATGCACTTCCTTTCTTTCAAGAGATCAAGAGAAAGTGGGCGACACCAGAGGGAGAAGAGAGTGGTGGGTGCAACAGCCTTATTATTATTATTATTTTTTGACTTGGCAACAGCCTTAATTTTGCCTTACCATGGCTTGGCGGAACCACATGAACGTGGCTCTTCTACTTGTTACACTTCTGGAGATCCTTCTGCTCATTACGGCAACCTCCGGAGGAGCGCTGAGCGTGACTCATCCTTATAGATGCTATTCGGGAGGTACGCGCTGTAGCCTTACGGATCCATATTATAACACCTTATCAGTTAACAAACTAGATAACTCTTCGATTTTATCTGTAGATACAGTTTAGGTTAAAAAGCGATTATACCTCAAACTTCTTTGAAATGTTTATATAGGAATATATATGCATGCTTGCTATACCTGTCTGTTCTAAGTTCAAATTTGATTTATATTGAGGATAACTTAAAGTAAATAAAAATGGATTGATATATGTCAAAATATAAATGAGCATCAATAGATGTTACTATTTGAAGTTCTCATTTTTCATTTTCGCACACTATTATTCTATTATTGTTGGTTATCCCACAAGTTTGAATGCCAATTTGCAAGTATTAAATTGTTCTTGCAGGGTCAAGCTCCAAATGTTCCCCATGTGTTTGTTGTAATCCTTGTCCATGTGAACCCCGGAAAAGTCCCCCAAGAGTGTAAGAATGTGTAGGGGTGTTCAGTTAGTGTTCACTGTTATCAAGCCTATGAGGTACGACGGTGTTGGGTCGATGATGATTGCAAGTGCACAAGTTGTTGTATCTAGTTTTGAAATAAGAGTTTGTCGAACCACATGGAGCTAAACGAAATGGTCTTAGGTCTTTCCTTTGGTTATCCAAAGATTGTTCCCGCGATTTATTCCGATCGAAAGCAAACAAAGGTGTGGAAAAAGTGTTGTTTGTGTTGAGAGTGTTCTTTAACTTATATCTCTCAGGCCTTGTTTACTCCTGGGGTTTTTTGGGGATTGGAGGGGATTTGGTGAATCCCTCCCTTTCACGCAATCCCCAGATTTTCCTCTTTTTCCTGTTCCCTATGTTTACTTAAATTTTTTGGGTGACAGAGTATTCTGGCGTACTGAACATGATAATAAAAAACCGAAACTTTACCTAGACATGAACATATACAGTTTACTAAAAATCGAATCTTTGGACTTGGATATATGTCAATTCACAATCGCCATATCTCAACAAATCATTACAAACATGTCACGCAAATGTCTCAGAAATACAACTGAGATATTACACTAACATTCGGGATAATTCAGATACTTGACATGAATAATTTAGGGCATGGACATCTTCTTATCGTCAGTGTCAGCTCCCTCTCCAAGTTTGACTCACGATGGCCTGGCTTCACCGTTTGTTGTTCCTATTTGACTGCCAGTGTTACAAGTTTTCAGCTTTTGCCACTAGTACAGAACGACACATCGGAAACGGGCCAAAACCCCATTCGGAAACAAAGAAAGGGTCCGTGTCCCCGACCCTGTCACTGATGTGAAGGACTTCATCGGTAACGGAGGCAAAAACCGTTTCCGATGAGGTCTCCATTTGGCAACGGTTGTGCGCAGACCTCCGTTGCTTTAGTTTTCCTACATCAGATACGGAGTTTTCCATCTACCCGTTTGCACTGATATTTTCTCATATTTCGGTTATATGCCATAATACATGAAAGGCTGATTGCACAATGCACTAAAACGTTATTCAATTCATAACATAGAACAAATCCCATCATTACATTGGTATACAATAATATCACCGTTTTTTACAATTTGACTACAATCATATCTATCACACATTGGCATAATGTAATCTCACCTATTACACTTTGACTACAATCATGAACTTTAAACTTATAAGTGTAGAACCCCCACCTTTTACTAAAGGTTGGGATTCCCCGTGTAACGTGCTAGTCCCTGGATCGACTTGCTAGCACACACAGTTTGAGATGCAATACCATAACATTGTATCAAAGTATATTACACGATGATCCAGAATTTAAAAGATTCGATACAAGGTGCATAGCCGAAGGCTAGCTCAAACCAAAGTAAACACACAGCGGAAAGCAAATGATACAGTGAGCCCATCATCTTCATGTGCCACAGGCAAGCATGTTGGTTGTAGACTCGGAACCCTGTCGATACCTCACTCATCGTCTGACGGACCTGCAACGGTGAGTTACAGCCCAACTATATGGGTCAGCACAATTGAATTGTGATGGCAAGATGACACTTATGTGGATATAAATGGCAACCTATCTTCTACATGAATATTTGGCTAAGTGGAGTTTGAGGCTGGTTTGCATAAAGCCAGTTTCATCCTATCATTTGTAAAACAATTTTTCTTAGACAAAGAGTACCACTGATAGACATCAGTGAACACCTTTGACAACTACTCACAACAAGCACCACCGATAGACATCAGTGAGCCCCATCCCTTGTTCACCCTCAAGTTTTAATTTAGAAATTGGGATGAGGAGATCTTCAACAGCTTCCCGGTCTAGTTGCTCAAAATGTCCATAACCGGGGACACGGCTATGTATACTTAGTTTTAACTCTCGAGAGGGTGTGCACTTTCACCACAAGACCCAAATCATTCCATCCTCCATTGCAATCATTTATGCAATGGAAAAGAGAAGACTGAGACGAGATATTTCGGAAGAACTTTCCCATCCCATACCGGCCTGACGCGCTTCACCTATAAACCTCTACCACCACCTGTCAAGCCGGGATGAGTCCGCTCAACTTACTCCATCAAGACAGAGCCCATATGACATGTGTCTGCACTAGAAGCTACTGAACAAGGAGAGTCTACAATCTCTTTAAGCCTGGGTGACTTTCCACAATTGTGCACTTCCACCAAGGGCAAATTACCATAGACATGAACCATAGACATGGACCCCCTGAGTAGTCACCCACCATGGTCCACCAACCAGCACCCAGGTAGTTCATTGATTAGTTATTAGTTTTCATCACTATCCAACTAATCAAAATATTTTTCATAGCATGACTATACTAAGTTCCATACTACAAAGTTCTGGGTGGGGGATGGCTACACACTAATAGGAGCATAGCATAGTATAATATTCAGTAACAAGCCTATCATGCATACTACTGAAAACACTAAGTGCATAGTAGTAAAAGTAGTAGGACTTTTATGGTGTCACTTGCCTTGGCCAACTGAAGAGTTGTAGTTACACTCTTCACAACACGTGAGACACTCCGCACAATCTAAAAGACAACAACATACAACAATTCAATACACATGCACATTACAAAAACAATGTTATGCATGTATGGATGCAAACAACATTATTAAAAGAGTAGTACACTTTATTAGTTCTCTGGTTTTTAAATGATGCATGAAGAAATGAGCAAAGTTTAATGCATTGTTATTAATTGAAAACATTTTTGAAATACTAGAGCATTTACAAGTAAATTTGATACCTTTGAACTCTTATTAATAAATAAATTAGTGTGTTAGGCTCTCTGGACAGAGGAGTTAATTGTTGACATTTACCAAAAAGATTCATTTTAAAATAATTTTTAAAACTCCAGTTTTGAATTAAATGGCCGAAATGGCTCTCTGCAAAAAGATCAATTTTAACAGATGCAAAAAGTAAAACAAATGATTCTACAGTAAACTACACGTTCATAGCTTTCCAAAGGTATAAAGTTTGCTAAATTTGGACTTAGGGTTAGAAAGTTATGAATTTTTGAAGTTTGAATCATTTTCTGTTCTTATTTTCTCAATTTCCAGACGAATTAATCGAATAGGGCGACGTGGCGCAACGCCACTGGCCCGTACCGGTTCGCTTAAGTGAACTAACGGTAGCCGTCCGATCGCGATCGGACGGTCGAGATCCTAGCGACCTAAGCAGAGCGGCGCGTTGCGCCGGCGCGGCTCCGGCGACGGCGGCGCCATTGCCGGCGTGCATGGACGCGACGGGGAGAGGGCCAGGGGATGCTGCGGACTCACCAGAAGGCGGAGGAGCTCGAGGCGGGGTCGATGGCGTGGTCGGGGAAGCTCCGGTGCGTCGGTGGATCCTTGCCGGAGTTGCGGTGGCGGACGGCGGCGTCGGGTTGAGCACGGGCTCGTCGCCTCCGTTGTCCTGCGGCCGTCAGAAGATGTCAGGGGGTTGTGCGGAAGAACGGCGAGGTCGAGGGGAGGGGTGCGAGGGCGTGGGGTAGGCGGTGCTCACCGGAATCGTCCGGCAACGGCGGCGGCAGTGGCGGCTTCGCAGCGACGGCCTGGCGGCGTGGGTGGTGCGCGCTTGCTGGGGAAAGGAGGAGCGGGGCACGGGGTTTTAAAGGCGAGAGTCAGCGCGCCGTTGCGGGGTTCGGGGAAGTGGGGAGCGTGGCGAGGTGGAGCGCGTCCGTGCGCATCGTGGGCGCGGCGGCGGTTTCGGCCGGAGGTTGGGGAAGGAGGGCGCTGACGGGTGGGGCCCGTCAGTCAGTGAGAGAAGGGGAAAGCTGCGGGGCTGGGCTGGCAGTGGGCCTCTGCGCGCGGCGTGAGCGGCAGGTAAGAGCTGGGCCGGCTCGGTGGCCCGGTTAGCTAATCCTTTTTTTTTTGTTCTGTTTCTTTTTCTTTTCCTTTTCTGCTTTAAAAACTTTGATTCAAATTTCTCAGGAAAATATTCTAAAATAAGATTTGGAAAACCTGTGTAAAATAGAACCTATTGGTAGTCCTTAAGGCACAAAAATAATTTGTTAGATTTAAAATATCGTGTGGGGTTTAAAATACCCTTTTGTGAGTAAGCAATTAGGTATTTTAGTTTGAGCTTATGATTTTTTTATAAATTTTAAATGAAATGCAAGGATGAAAGATGAATGTATGCATGCTTTTGGAATTTGAAAATTGGGATGTTACAAATCTAACCCCCTTAAGATGAATCTCGCCCTCGAGATTCGGATGGGATAGCAAAGAGGTGTGGGTGGTCTTCACGAAGATCTTCTTCTCTTTCCCAAGTGGCTTCTTCTTCGGTGTGGTGATCCCACTGAACCTTGCAAAGCATGATTGACTTGGTACGGGTAAGTCTCTCGGCTGTTTCTAAGATCTTGATAGGTTTTTCTTCGTAAGTGAGATCACTCTCGAGCTGGACTTCCTTCAAAGACACCGTGTCCTTCAATGAGGTTTCTGCCATTTCTGGGTGACACTTCTTCAACTGACTCACGTGAAACACATTGTGTACTGCTGATAGTACTCCTGGAAGTTCTAGCTCATAAGCTACTTCTCCTCTGCGAGAGAGGATTTTGTATGGTCCAATGAATCGTGGTGCTAACTTTCCTTTGATTCCAAATCTCTTCACACCACGCAATGGGGAAACTCTGAGATAAGCCCTATCTCCGATCTCATATGTAACTTCCCTACGCTTAGAATCTGCGTAGCTCTTCTGCCTAGACTGAGCTATCTTTAGTCTATCCTTAATCAATCTGACTTTCTCTTCGGCCTCTTGAATGATGTCTGGTCCAAACAAACTGCGCTCTCCGACACCGCTCCATAACAATGGGGTGGTGCATTTCCTTCCATACAAGGCCTCAAATGGTGCCATCTCAATGCTGGCCTGGTAACTATTGTTATATGAAAACTCGGCATATGGTAGATTATCATCCCAACTAGACCCATAATCTAACGCACATGCTCTCAGCATATCCTCCAGGATTTGGTTCACCCTTTCTGTTTGTCCATCAGTTTGTGGGTGGAAGGCAGTGCTGAACTCTAGCCTTGTCCCTAGGGACTCATGTAGTTGCTTCCAAAAATGTGATGTGAATTGTGTTCCTCTGTCGGAAACAATGCTCTTCGGCACACCGTGCAGACACACAATCCTATTGATGTACAGCTTTGCTAACTTAGCACTGGTGTAAGTGGTCTTTACGGGAATAAAGTGAGCCACCTTGGTCAAACGATCCACTACTACCCATATAGAGTCATATCCGGACTTGGTTCTGGGTAAACCCGTGATAAAATCCATCCCTATCTTGTCCCACTTCCATTCAGGCACAGGCAGGGGTTGTAGTAGTCCAGCTGGTTTCTGATGTTCCGCTTTAACTTTGTTACACACGTCGCATAATGCGATGTGCTTAGCTATGTCTTTCTTCAGGTTACTCCACCAAAATCTACCCTTTATATCCATGTACATCTTTGTATTGCCAGGGTGGATAGAGTATGGTGAATCATGAGCCTCTTGCAGAATTAGGCCCTAAGCTCTGCGTCACAGGGTACACAAATACGATTTTCGAACCATAGGGTTCCTTGTTCATCCTTGCGGAACCCTTTGCTTTATCTTGCTCATGTTAACTCTGATTTCTTCCATCTCCTTGTCGGTCTTTTGTGCTTCTCTGATCCTATCCATCAATGTGGGCTGAACTTCTAGTGATGCCACATATCCTTCTGACACCACTTCCAATCTTAGCTCCTTAAACTGTTCACACAAGTCTTGGGTAATTCTCCCGCCGTGAGGCCATTTACATAAACCTTACGACTTAAGGCGTCGGCCACTACATTAGCCTTGCCAGGGTGGTACTGAACTTAGGTCATAATCCTTGATTAGTTCTAACCACCTTCTCTGTCTCAAGTTCAGCTCCTTCTGAGTGAAAATATACTTCAAACTCTTGTGGTCAGTGAATACTTCACAACGCTTTCCCATCAGGTAATGCCTCCAAGTCTTCAATGCATGCACCATGCTGCCAACTCAAGATCATGTGTGGGATAATTGCCCTCATGCTTCTTGAGTTGCCTCGAGGCATAAGATACTACTTTGCCCGTCTGCATCAAGACGCATCCTAAACCTTGGCGAGAGGCATCACAATAAACCTGGAAATCCTTCTCCAAATCAGGTAGGCATAGAACTGGGGCTGACACCAATCGTTTCTTCAACTCTTGGAAACTGGCTTCACAAGCTTCTGTCCATTCAAACTTCTTCCCTTTCTTTAGCAATTCTGTCATGGGTTTAGCTATCTTGGAGAAGTTCTCAATGAATCTCCGATAGTACCCTGCCAAACCTAAGAAACTGCGTATCTCTGCTACTGTCTTGGGTGACAACCATTCCATTACTGCTGCGACCTTTGCAGGGTCAACTGCTATTCCTTCTTTGATACTATATGTCCCAAGAATCCAACCTCTTGTAGCCAAAATTCACACTTGCTGAATTTGGCATATAACTTATGCTCTCTGAGCTTCTCCATGACTAGGCGTAGGTGTTCTTCATGTTCTTCCTTGTTCTTGGAGTAGATCAGAATGTCGTCGATAAAACAACAACAAACTTATCTAGGAACTCCATGAATACTTTATTCATCATGTTCATGAAGTAGGCTGGGGCATTGGTCAACCCGAATGGCATGACGGTATACTCATAGAGTCCATATCTCGTGACAAAGGCTGTTTTTGGAATGTCATGTTCCCTGATCTTTAGTTGAAAATATCCAGACCGAAGGTCGATCTTAGAGAATACTGTAGCTCCTTCTAACTGGTCAAATAAGTCATTGATCCTCGGCAGTGGGTATTTATTCTTAATGGTCACTTCATTCAGGGAACGATAGTCCATGCACAACCTCATGCTTTTGTCCTTTTCTCCACAAACAAAACAGGTGCTCCCCATGACGAAGAACTTGGGCGGATGAACCCCTTTCCCAGTTGTTCTTCAAGTTGTGACTTAAGTTCCTTCAGTTCCTCCACTGACATTGGGTAAGGTCTCTTGGCTATGGTCCTGTGCCGGGTAGTAATTCTATGAGGAACTCTACATCTCTATTTGGTGGCATTCCTGGTAGTTCCTCCGGAAATACATCCGGGTAATCCTTCACTATAGGTATCTCTTCCATGCTAACCCCCTTAAGAGAATGAAGCTTACTCTCCTTTGATCCATAGAAGGACTGGTACTTGATCCTTTTCTTTTCCGGGGTAGTGAGAATAATGGCTCTACTAGAGCAGTCTATCTGACCTCCATACTGTGATAACCAGTCCATACCTAGTATGACATCAAGGCCTTGGTTTTCTAATACGATCAGTTTTGTGGGGAATTTATGGTTTCCAATATCCAGAGTCAGTGGGCTACTCCCTGACTTTGCTAACATTTCTCCCCCAGGAGAGTTCACCCTCATTGGTCTACCCAGAGTTGCGGTAGGCAAACTATGCTTATTCACAAATGCTCTTGAGATAAATGAATGAGATGCTCCAGAATCGAAAAGTACGAGTGCTGGACAAGAATTGACCAAGAACGTACCTATAACCAGGTCTGGTTGTTCCATGACTTCTTCAACATCCATATGGTTCACATGTCCCTTAGAGAATGGGTTGGGTTTGGTAGTCTGATCAATCCTCTTTTCAGGGCACTCATTGGAGTAGTGTCCCATCTTCTTGCATGAGTAGCATTGCACCTGACTGATGTCCCTCTTCTCTGGAGGGTTGTGACGATGCTGCCCATGGTGGTTTCCGTTTCCATTGTGGTTGTGGCCCCGATAGCCTCCATTGGGGTTGTGGCTGTGGTTGTGGTTGTTCCCTCCATGCTGGTGTCCACTGTTGTTGTGCTTGTGGAATCCTGAACTCCCATTGCCCTCCTGGAAGCCACGCTTCCTCTTCCTGTTCTCGGCCTGCTTCTGTTTGCTCTCTAAGATAGTGGCCTTGTCAAGCAGGGATTGGTAGTTGGGCGTGTAGACAACTGACAGCTGAATAGCTAGTTCATCATTCAGTCCATCCAAGAATCTCTCCCTTCTTTTAGTGTCGCTGTCGACGTCATCGGTGCATAGCGTGCCAGATTGTTGAATTCCTCTATGTATGCAGCCACTGTGCGGTTACCCTGTCGCAGGTTGCGGAACTCTCTCTTCTTCAGACTCATCACCCCAGTTGATATGTGGGCAGTGCGGAAACCTTCTTGGAATAGTTCCCAAGTGACCTCCTCAATTGGGTGAGTGATCTGAAAGTTGTCCCACCAGCTAGCGGCGGGTCCTTCTAACAAGTGTGCCGCAAACCGAACTTTCTCAGCATCAGAACAGCCGATGGTCACCAGATTCTTATTCACTGAGCGTAGCCAGTCATCAGCTACGACGGGCTCTGAGGCACTAGTGAATGTTGCTGGTCTCAGCCTCAGGAATCGGGTGAGCATGTCCACTTGAGGTGGTGGGGGTGGGTTGTTGTTGTTGTTGTTGTTGTTTGCTAAGATCTGAGTCATCACTTGCATGAGTTGGTCATCACTTGCTGCACCCATTGTTGTTGTTCTCATCGTTGTTGTTGTTGTTGTCACGGCGAGGAGGCATCTGTGGTTTAGCATAGATGAGAATCGAGATAGAAAGGAGGAAAACTACCCATACAAACAAACCATGTAACACATCAAGCAAACAACTCAACACAAGGATTTTAAACAAAAGTAGTACTTTGATAATCTCAAAAGTGATAAATGAATGAGTTTTGGAAAAAAAAAACATGTACTGCCATACCACAAGTTGGTAGATCAATACTCAAATCGAAATGACTACTCGAAGGATAAATGGTGGTCGAACTACTACTGGGGAAACTCTCTGATGGCCTTGAGACAGATGACCTTGCGTGCATGGGACCGAGTGTTGAACGCTGGTTTGTCCTCATCCTCAGGAACAATCCAAATGGTCTGTCCATCCGAGGTCTCTATGGCCCGCTCCTCTGGGTCCTCTTCTGCATCAGCCATCACCTGATCTATCTTGGGGCTTGCGCCTCCACCAGCTTCTTCTTCAGTTCGCATTCTCCTGTGCTAGCAACTCCCTGCGCTCTATCATCAACTTCATGGTCTTGACAAGATATCATCAAACACCTTGACCCCAAGAAGTTCCTCCTCCAGCTTCCGTGGCTCTTCCAACTTCTCAATCCTCTCCAACAACTTCTTGTTGCTTCCTCTAGTACTTTGTTGGCTTCCAGCAGTTCATTCCTCTTGTTGAGAACGTACGCGTTGGCTAGCTCACAATGCTCAATCTTGGTGTTGGCTTCCTCAAGAGTGTTGATAGCTTGATCCAGGTAAGTCATCTGGCCCCTCATCAACTCCTCGAGGTCTACCGCGTTGCACTCACGCTCCACCAGATGTTGACGATGTACCGTCATGTTCTCATTGTTGGGGAAGAAGTACGGGGTACCATCCATGCGGCGTCTCCCAAAGGTACGGTAAGGGGATCCAGAAGGTATGTAGCAGCGGTACAGTCCGCATATGCGTGCCATGGCTCCTTGCATAGCCACCTGCACAGACATATCCCAGTCAGGGTACCTCTCCTCATAGATCTCCTCCCGAGTCGTGGGGTCGTCAATGCGAGCCGGATCGTCGTCTCAATCAGCCACCTCTCTATACCGTACTCCTGGTACAACAGCTGACCCTGGAATATTGGCGGAGGTATCCCCACCAACTGGGCCAGTTCAGCCAGCTGCTGATCAAAGTGCTCAGTCTCTCCGTTTCCAGCCACAATACGGTGCGTGAAGGTAGACATCTACAAAACAATTTTGAGAGAGGAGGTAAAAGATTAGACAAGTGTTATGAGATGAAAATGAAACAAATAAATGCAAGATCAAACTCTCTTATAAAGCATTTTCTTTTTAAGATAAAATAGTATATAGTTTTTGTCCTATGGTCTTTCCTATGTTCTAAAACCAACCTAGGGTCACGAACCTACAGGCAACACAGTGCTCTGATACCATCTGTAGAACCCCCACCTTTTAACAAAGGTTGGGATTCCCCGTGTAACGTGCTAGTCCCTGGATCGACTTGCTAGCACACACAGTTTGAGATGCAATACCATAACATTGTATCAAAGTATATTACACGATGATCCAGAATTTAAAAGATTCGATACAAGGTGCATAGCCGAAGGCTAGCTCAAACCAAAGTAAACACACAGCGGAAAGCAAATGATACAGTGAGCCCATCATCTTCATGTGCCACAGGCAAGCATGTTGGTTGTAGACTCGAAACCCTGTCGAACCTCACTCATCGTCTGACGGACCTGCAACGGTGAGTTACAGCCCAACTATATGGGTCAGCACAATTGAATTGTGATGGCAAGATGACACTTATGTGGATATAAATGGCAACCTATCTTCTACATGAATATTTGGCTAAGTGGAGTTTGAGGCTGGTTTGCATAAAGCCAGTTTCATCCTATCATTTGTAAAACAATTTTTCTTAGACAAAGAGTACCACTGATAGACATCAGTGAACACCTTTGACAACTACTCACAACAAGCACCACCGATAGACATCAGTGAGCTCCCATCCCTTGTTCACCCTCAAGTTTTAATTTAGAAATTGGGATGAGGAGATCTTCAACAGCTTCCCGGTCTAGTTGCTCAAAATTGTCCATAACCGGGGACACGGCTAAGTATACTTAGTTTTAACTCTCGAGAGGGTGTGCACTTTCACCACAAGACCCAATCATTCCATCCTCCATTGCAACCAATTATGCAATGGAAAAGAGAAGACTGAGACGAGATATTTCGGAAGAACTTTCCCATCCCATACCGGCCTGACGCGCTTCACCTATAAACCTCTACCACCACCTGTCAAGCCGGGATGAGTCCGCTCAACTTACTCCATCAAGACAGAGCCCATATGACATGTGGCTGCACTAGAAGCTACTGAACAAGGAGAGTCTACAATCTCTTTAAGCCTGGGTGACTTTCCACAATTGTGCACTTCCACCAAGGGCAAATTACCATAGACATGAACCATAGACATGGACCCCCTGAGTAGTCACCCACCATGGTCCACCAACCAGCACCCAGGTAGTTCATTGATTAGTTATTAGTTTTCATCACTATCCAACTAATCAAAACATTTTTCATAGCATGACTATACTAAGTTCCATACTACAAGTTCTGGGTGGGGGATGGCTACACACTAATAGGAGCATAGCATAGTATAATATTCAGTAACAAGCCTATCATGCATACTACTGAAAACACTAAGTGCATAGTAGTAAAAGTAGTAGGACTTTTATGGTGTCACTTGCCTTGGCCAACTGAAGAGTTGTAGTTACACTCTTCACAACACGTGAGACACTCCGCACAATCTAAAAGACAACAAACATACAACAATTCAATACACATGCACATTACAAAAACAATGCTATGCATGTATGGATGCAAACAACATTATTAAAAGAGTAGTACACTTTATTAGTTCTCTGGTTTTTAAATGATGCATGAAGAAATGAGCAAAGTTTAATGCATTGTTATTAATTGAAAACATTTTTGAAATACTAGAGCATTTACAAGTAAATTTGATACCTTTGAACTCTTATTAATAAATAAATAGTGTGTTAGGCTCTCTGGACAGAGGAGTTAATTGTTGACATTTACCAAAAAGATTCATTTTAAAATAATTTTTAAAACTCCAGTTTTGAATTAAATGGCCGAAATGGCTCTCTGCAAAAAGATCAATTTTAACAGATGCAAAAAGTAAAACAAATGATTCTACAGTAAACTACACGTTCATAGCTTTCCAACGGAATAAAGTTTGCTAAATTTGGACTTAGGGTTAGAAAGTTATGAATTTTTGAAGTTTGAATCATTTTCTGTTCTTATTTTCTCAATTTCCAGACGAATTAATCGAATAGGGCGACGTGGCGCAACGCCACTGGCCCGTACCGGTTCGCTTAAGTGAACTAACGGTAGCCGTCCGATCGCGATCGGACGGTCGAGATCCTAGCGACCTAAGCAGAGCGGCGCGTTGCGCCGGCGCGGCTCCGGCGACGGCGGCGCCATTGCCGACGTGCATGGACGCGACGGGGAGAGGGCCAGCGATGCTGCGGACTCACCAGAAGGTGGAGGAGCTCGAGGCGGGGTCGATGGCATGGTCAGGGAAGCTCCGGGGCGTCGGTGGATCCTTGCCGGAGTTGCGGTGGCGGACGGCGGCGTCGGGTTGAGCACGGGCTCGTCGCCTCCGTTGTCCTGCGGCCGTCAGAAGATGTCAGGGGGTTGTGCGGAAGAACGGCGAGGTCGAGGGGAGGGGTGCAAGGGCGTGGGGTAGGCGGTGCTCACCGGAATCGTCCGGCAACGGCGGCGGCAGTGGCGGCTTCGCAGCGACGGCCTGGCGGCGTGGGTGGTGCGCGCTTGCTGGGGAAAGGAGGAGCGGGGCACGGGGTTTTAAAGGCGAGGGTCAGCGCGCCGTTGCGGGGTTCAGGGAAGTGGGGAGCGTGGCGAGGTGGAGCGCGTCCGTGCGCGTCGTGGGCGCGGCGGCGGTTTCGGCCGGAGGTTGGGGAAGGAGGGCGCTGACGGGTGGGGCCCGTCAGTCAGTGAGAGAAGGGGAAAGCTGCGGGGCTGGGCTGGCAGTGGGCCTCTGCGCGCGGCGTGAGCGGCAGGTAAGAGCTGGGCCGGCTCGGCGGGCCCGGTTAGCTAATCCTTTTTTTTTCTGTTTCTTTTTCTTTTCCTTTTCTGCTTTAAAAACTTTGATTCAAATTTCTCAGGAAAATATTCTAAAATAAGATTTGGAAAACCTGTGTAAAATAGAACCTATTGGTAGTCCTTAAGGCACAAAAATAATTTGTTAGATTTAAAATATCGTGTGGGGTTTAAAAATACCCTTTTGTGAGTAAGCAATTAGGTATTTTAGTTTGAGCTTATGATTTTTTTATAAATTTTAAATGAAATGCAAGGACGAAAAGATGAATGTATGCATGCTTTTGGAATTTGAAAATTGGGATGTTACAATAAGCAACTAACCTAACAAGATGGAAGGCTGGCTTAATTAAGCCAGCCTTCCATCTTTGACTTGGAGCTCACCTTCTATGAGCTCTCGGTCGTCGCTGTACCCACTCCAAGACCAATATCCATGAAATTTTCTTGCCTTAAGGTTTCTGGTTCTCAGAATGATACATTGGTACTTTTATGCAGTGTTGCCGAAATAAACTCTTGCGTGAAAGAAAAAAATATTAGTGAAATGTACAAAATACATCTGGATATTAAAAAAAATCGGTGGCTATTTTCCAGCAACTGCTTTGTTCGGTTGCCATTTTCGAGAAACTGCTAAGATCGACGGCAAATATCCAGGAACTGCTCTGTTCGGTGGCAGACAGTTCGCATTCCTTCCTTCTCTTCTTCCTCGTTCCACCCCAATCCCCCACCCGCCATGAACGACCGCAACAGAATAACAGAGACAACTACGTCCGTATCCACGGCACCGTTCTGGAGGTGGTGTACACGAACGAGGAGCATACCGTGGAGCGGATCCTCGACAAGTACGAGGAATGGCTAGCAGAGGAGAAGCATCGGTTCATCGGCCTTGACATCGAGTACACCCGTAATCGTCGGCACATGTCTGTCCTACAACTCGCCATGCGCTAGCATGTCCTCGTGTTCCACTGGTGCAAGTTCAAGAAGAATTGTCCAGAGTTGGGCAAATTCTTTGAACGCAAGAATATCACCTTCGCAAGCGTGGACATCACCAACGACAGCAAGGTGCTTTCTTCTGCCGGCTTCCACATTCCACCGGAGTACTACGTGGACATCCAACTCGTCTACAAAATCAAGGGTGGAGACGAGAGGGACGGAATGGGTGATCTAGCGGCAGACCTCATCGACAAATCATACGCCAACATGAAGAAGGAGTTCCCATCCGACCAGCACAATTTTTGGGAGAGGATGCCGCTGCACAAAGTTAACCTCGACTACGCAGCAATAGATGGGTACGTGACCTACGAGTTATATCGCACGATCCTAACCTTGAACGACAGGCTACGTCCAACATGGCAGGAAATGCTCTGCCCTAGGTGCAAGAATGCCCTAGGTGAATTGCTATAGGTTTTGGATGTCGGTGTTTAACTAGTTTGTACAGTTGGTGATTTAACAATAAGTGTTTGTAATTATCAGAACATGTATGTGTGAATTTGCACTAGGAATTTGGTTATGTGATTAAATGCTCATACGCAGAACCTAGTTCATCGGCATCACAGCCGGTCGCAGAAAGATTTATACCTTTCACCCGGCGGAGAGGAGGTGCAGGCCTCTGCCAGATGCGTTGAGATGCTACCAGCGCGCTGCGACGCAATCACCTACTCCACCTTCTCCTTCGTCGACATCCACCTCCTCCTCCTCCTCCAGATCAGACACCACCTACAGATCCTCCACCACCTCCAGATCGGCCACTTCCTCCTCAAGATCGGCCACTTCCTCCTCCAGATGGGTTTTTGCTGGTAGATCCGTCGGAGGTGCTGCACCACCACCTCGTGAATGACCTCCTCCACATCGGCCTGGCTCAGAAGAAGCCGGGCATCACCAGAGGAGGAGGGCGTCAGATGGTGGCGCTGCCGCATCATTAGCGGACGCATGGCCGCCTCCAGATCGACCTTCCCCTCACGAAGGGCTGCCGCTAGAACGGTGCTACCGCGGCGGCTAGAGCCGCGGCCGCGATGGCCGGATCTAGAAGCGCCGACAGAGGAAGCCATTAGAGAGAGTGAGGAGAGTTGAAAGCCACAATGTGCGGCGGCTAGGGTTGGAAGAGAGACAGTGAGAGAGTGATAATGATACCGATAATTTGCTAGAGCCGGCAGTATATATAAGCACCACATTGGCAACGGAAATTTTATATAACCGTTTCCATTGCTTTTACACCAGCGA
Organism: Poa pratensis; assembly: GCA_947311845.1. Classification (NCBI taxonomy): domain Eukaryota; kingdom Viridiplantae; phylum Streptophyta; class Magnoliopsida; order Poales; family Poaceae; genus Poa; species Poa pratensis. Next base: position 41,569,708 of record CAMZMU010000099.1, read on the forward strand.
GAGAGTAAACTAACAGGTACTCTAAATTACATATGAACGCAGAGACCACTTAGGAAACGGTAATGAGCCACATAGGATACATATATTAATAATAAAGATGACTAAACTACATACGGACTTGATAATGAAGTAAACGATTACATATATGCTACTACTAGCTAATGCTACTACTAGCAGCTGCTGATGAAGACTCGGGCTCGTCGTCGCTGTACACGAGTGCGTCCCTCCGGCATAAGGTACCGTCGAAGATCTTGATGAAGAACCCGTTGTCGCCGTCGAACTCGAAGCACAAAAAGTGCCCCTGCTCAAGTTTGTACGCTTTTGGGCGAATGACTGCCATCCTTGGCCGAGGTACAAATTCCTCCCGGCACTCACGGCCGTCTTCACCGCCCAGCTGCCGTTCTCGCAGTCCTCCATCTTCAGATGCATGGTACCTGCCACCATGCCTTGGAGCTTCTGTGCGAACGCCCTCGGGAGCCTCAGGCGGCTCTCGATGCCCTTGTACAGGATAACCAAGAACTCGAAGCCGCGCAGCTCCGGGGACATGTCTTCAGAGGACGGTGAGGGCGACACCGACGGCGTGGCATTGCGGCTGCACCCCCTACAGCGGCCGCGCCCACTTCCACTGCCACGACCGCTGATGGTACCTCTCGCCGCGGACATGTCTTCAGAGGACGGTGAGGGCGACACCGACGGCATGGCATTGCCGCTGCGCCCCCTACCACGGCCTCACCCTCGTCCATGGCCGTGACCGCTGCTGGTACCTCTCGCCATGGATTTGGACGGAGGGGATCTGGCGAAGTTTGAATAACTGGAGGCGATGGACTGGGGCTTCAAAGAGACCGCAGCTAGTACCTCTCGCCATTTATACTCGCGGGTTTGCTCCGCCCACCTCCCCATCTGCCCATTCGCTAGCCTCCACGTATCAACATTTTCAACGGATGGAAAATTCTATCCGTTACCATAGAGGCAAATATTGGAAATGGACAATTTTATTAACCGTTGCCAATATAATAAGTGACGGAGATTGGAAAGGGTCCGTCGCCAATGTAGGCGGGCCAAGTCAGGTTTGTACGCACCGGCCGCGCGGAAAGCGCGATTCTCCGTTGATGGACGTGAATCACACGTTCGTTGGGAGACCCCAAGAGGAAGGTATGATGCAGTTCAGCCGCAAGTTTCCCTCAGTATGAAACCAAGGTTTATCGGACCAGTAGGAGCAGCGGCACTTCTGAAGGTTGTTGGCGGCGCCGTTACTCGATCACCAACGTGGAACCTGCACACAACACAATCAAACTACTTTGCCCCAACGAAACAGTGAGGTTGTCAATCTCACCGGCTTGCTGAAAACAAAGGATTAAACGTCTCGTGTGGAAAATCAGTATCAAAGTGCAGAGAATGAAAAAGGAACAGTTTACAGTTTGTGGTTTAATCAATGTAAAAGAATTGGACCGGGGTCCACAGTTCACTAGTGGTGTCTCTCCATAAAAGATAACTAACATGCTGGGTGAACAAATTACAGCTGGGCAATTGACAAATAGTGGGCGCATGACAATGCAAATACATGGCATGATGATTACTATGGTATTTAATTGGGTATTACGACAAGATACATACACCGTTATCCAACAGCATCTATGACTAATAATCCACCGCCGGGTTGTCATCCGAGTCTCCCGTTGGTATTAAGTTGCAAGCAACAGATAATTGCATTAAGTAAAGCGCGTAATGTAAACAAACACATATACCCGTGGACATAGCATCGTTAGGTTTCCCCTAGTGGCAATAGCACATCCACAACCTTAGAACTTTCTGTCACTGTCCCAGATTAAATGGAGGCATGAACCCACTATCTAGCATAAATACTCCCTCTTGGAGTTACAAGCATCTACTTGGCCAAAGCATCTACTAGCAACGGAGAGCATGCAAGATCATAAATAACATAGGGCATAGATTGATAATCAACTTGACATAGCATTCAATATTCATCGGATCCCAGCAAACACAGCATGAAGCATTACAATAATATGATCTTGATCATGTAGGGCATCTCGCAAGATCTAAACATGATGGCACAAATAGGAGAGACAACCATCTAGCTACTGCTATGGACCCGTAGTCCAAGGATGAACTACTCACGCATCACTCCGGAGGCAGGCACGGCGATGTAGAAGCCTCCGGTGACGATTCCCCTCTCCGGCAGGGTTCCGGGAAGAGGTTCTGGACCCTCCTGAGCTAGGGTTGACGGCGGCGGCGTCTCTGGAACTTTTCGTGGATTTTGGCTCGGGCCCTTAGGGTTATTTTCTCGGGGGGAATAAGTAGGCGAAAGGGCGGCGGCTGACGAGCCCCGAGGGGCCCACACTACCCTAGGGCGCGGCAGAGGGGGGGGCCCGTGCCCTGGGTGCGTGTGGCTCCCTGGTGCATCTCCTCCGTTGCTTCTTCGCTCCATCTGGTGTCTTCTGGTAAAATAGGGATCCCCGTGTAGTTTCGTCCAATTCCGAGAATATTTCCAGACTAGCTTTTCTGGAATACAAAAACAGCAGAAAACAGGAACTGGCACTTCGTCATCTTGTTAATAGGTAAGTCCCGGAAAATGTATAAAAGTGACATAAAGTGGATGCAAAACATGTAGCAATAGGTATAAAATATGCATGGAACATCAAAAATTATAGATACGTTTGAGACGTATCAAGCATCCCCAAGCTTAGTTCCTGCTCGTCCTCGAGTAGGTAAACGATAAAAACAAAATAATTTTTGAGGTGACATGCTACTATCATAATCTTGATCATATAATATTGTAAGGCACATGTAAATGAATGAAGTGATCCAAGTCAATCATCTATAATTTGCTATCAAATAGATAATGAGTAAACAATGAATCACACAAGCTAAACGTTTTCATGAATAGTACTTTCAAGACAAGCATTAAAGTGTTTTGCATAGGTGTTAACTCATAAAGCAATAGTTCCTAGTAAAAGGTATTCAATCAACACAAAGGAAGAATTAAGCTTCAGCATTTGCTTCAACTTTCAACATATATATCTCATGGATATCGTTAACACAAAGTAGTATAACAAGTCCAATACGTTGCACATAACCCATGTTGTAACAAAGTTGACACTAGTGTTTGCTTGTGGGAGATAGAAAGAATAGGAAAACTGACTCAACATAAAAGTAAAAGAAAGGCCCTTCGCAGAGGGAAGAAGAGATTAAATCATGTGCTAGAGCTTTTAGGTTTTCGAAAGCATATAGAGATTGCATAAAATATTTGATACTCCTCCCAACCTTGCTTACACAAGCCATGGCTAACCGAATCCTCGGGTGCCTTCCATCAATCACATACCATGGAGGAGTATCTATTTTTGAGAGGTGTTTGTTAATTGTCAACGAATGGTAGCGGGTGATAACAGTATCCTACCTGCCAAACGGACTTTTAAGAGCGGCTCCCATGAAGGACGTTATTTCTACCAGCAAAGCAGATCATCCCTCTTTCTCTTTTGTTTACACACATGCAGATATTTCACTGTTTTGTCATTGCTTACTGATGAATCAGGGCAAAAGTGTGAAGAGAATTGATTGGTTAAAGTTGTAATTAATTGGGACTGGGTGTCGGAGAGTAGTCCCAGGAACTAGGGGTATGTCTCACGTATGTCAGGAATCGAGTAAGGGGCTGAACACGAGTCACTCAACCCTCAGCTACCTCGGCGACGATGCTCGGCGAGCTCGCTGAGGGACATCATGACAGAGATAACACACGAGTCTTTTACCCAGGTTCAGGCCCACCGTTAGGTGTAAGAGCCCTACGTCCTGCTTGTCTGTATTGCACTGCTTGGAGAGGTTACAGTACAAGTGGTGCTTGTCGAGGTTCAAGCTATGGCTATGGTGGAGCTACTGTGGAAGGAGAACTTGCTCTTCTTCCTTGCTAACCAGTGAGCTACGGGTGTGAATGAGCTGATCCCCTCTCCTTGTCGTACACCACCTCCTTATATATGAGCCCCGGGCCTCTTCCCTTATTTGCCCTTGGGCGGGAAGGGCTACCACATGGCGACAGAGGAGGAGAATGGTGCACGGCGGAGAGGCTGTCCATGGGCTCGGTCCATGGCAGAAGAGCACGTCCTTCCTCGCTGCAAAGCCACCGGCCAAGGACGATAAGCCTGCGCTGCAGAGCTCTGGGCCGTGCCCCACAGTGACGTTGGCTTGGAGCGTAGCGGGCCGCGGTCCCCTTAGCACGGAAATGGCAATTCTTGTAGTCCGCTTTGCTTGTTGCTGCTTTGTTGACCACCTTTAGCACGAAAGAGGCAACTGCGGCGCGGGCGTCACCGCGCGCAGTCACGCGCGTCACCCTGCTACGTGCACAGTGGCCATGTGCGCTCTGTCGGGGAGACAGCGCTTTTGACCTCACGAGGGGATCCTCGCGAGGGTAGCCTCGCGAGGGGGTGCGCCTCGGCACCCGGACTTAGCAGTATTTCGGTTGCAGAAGGGGCCTCTCGAGGGAAAGATCCTCTCGAGGCTACGGAGAGGCCCTCACGAGGGAATCTGCCTCATGAGACCTCTCCAGGCTGACTTGGTGAAATCTTCTGTAGGCTGTCGTGGGCCTGAGCAGGCCTGGCCCGTGGTACCCTGGTTTCCACTGGGCCGACACTGGGCATCCCGTTGCCAGCTCTTTTTGCAAATTATTGGATAAGCGGATGTATATGCCACTAGTCTAGGTGTAAAGTCCATTTGACAAGGAGAATAAAGAATAACCACACTAATTCCTCATGAGCTAGTAAACATTGACACAAAAAGGGAATAATAACATTTTGAATAATTTAAAGGTAGCACATGAAAAATTTACTTGGAGTGGCAAGGAAATACCACATATAGGTAGTTATGGTGGACACGAATGGCATGGAATTTGGCTCAAGGATTTGGATGCACGAGAAGCATTCCCTCTCAGTACAGAGTTTAGGCTAGCAAGGTTTTGTAAGCAAACAAGAATATCAACCCGTACACCAAGTTTTACATGACAAACATAGTGCAAACGTTATAAAACTCATACCGTCTTCCTTGTTAACCAAACCCGATTACTAGAAAATATCTAGACCCTAGATATACCACCGATGCAAACCAAATTTTCAACAAACTTTACGGTAGTTCTACACTAATAGGCTTAACTCATGTGATGCACAAATTTAATCATGATCTACTTGTTAACTCAAAACAATTGACAAGCATCAAGTTATCCATATTAGTGATCTACAAGACTAAGCAAGTTTTTCTTATACCAATTACCACATGCAACATTTTCGGAACCAACCAAACACCAATCAATTTATTTAATCAACTCTCCAAATAGATATAAGTGAAGCAAGAGAGTACTTTCTACAAAAGAAAGCTAATAGCTCTGAAAGAGATACATGAAAACAAGAGCTAAAAGCTGAACAACGCTAGATATGAATACTCAACAATATAAGTGAAGAATAGAGTATTCTCATAAAAAAGCGGAGCGTGTCTCTCTCCAATCAAGAATGCTAGGGTCCAGTCAAGCTTATTGAAAATAAAAGACAATACTGAAAATAAAAGCACACAGACGCTCCAAGAAAAGCACATATGATGTGAAAGAATTAAAATATAGTTTCACTAGAGATGACCTGATAATTTGGCGATGAAGAAGGGGATGCCTTGGGCATCCCCAAGCTTAGACGCTTGAGTCTTCTTGAAATATGCTGGGGAGATCCATGGGAGCCTCCCCAAGCTTAAGCTCTTCACCCTTCTTGATCCTATCATCATCCTTCTCTCTTGACCCTTGAAAACTTCCGTCACACCAAACTCAAAGTAAATCTCATTAGAGGGGTTAGTACTCAAAAATTTTAATCCACTGGTTCTGTTGTGACACATTGCAAGAACTCAATAAAACATTAGCTACAGCCCTCCATTAGAGAACCTTGCCTAAAGCCCACAAGAGACAATGCAAAAAAAAAGACAGAATCTGTCAAAACAGAACAGCAGTAAAGATGAATTTTTCGAGGCACTTACAGCGCTCAATCAAAAAACTTTAACTAATGAAAGATTCAGACATTCATAAAGATCACGCACAAAAATTTCAGATTTTTTCACAATCTGGTGATTTTAGGATTTTCGTACAGTGGACAGCAAAAATCTGTTTCTGCGCAGCAATCAAAATTAAGCAAAACCTTAACACTAGAGGCTACTCTTGGCACAACAATGCGAGAAAATAAAGATACAAAGGAGTTGCTACAGAAGTAAACAACACCTTGACTCAATAAAAGAAAAATTGCAGAAAAATAAAATGGGTTGCCTCCCATAAGCGCTTTTCTTTAACGCCTTTTAGCTAGGCACAAAGCATGCATCAAGTATTACCAAGTGAAGAAGCATCAACATTGTAATTTGTTCGAACAATAGAATCATAAGGTGGCTTAATCTTCTTCCTAGGAAAGTGTTCCATACCTTTCTTGAGAGGAAATTGATATTTTATATTCCCTTCTTTCATATCAATAATAGCACCTACAGTTCTAAGAAAAGGTCTTCCAAGCACAATAGGGCATGATGGATTGCATTCAATATCCAAGACAATAAAATCAACGGGACATAATTGTTGTTAACCATGATAAGAACATCATCAATTCTTCCCAAAGGTTTTTAATAGTAGAATCAGCAAGGTGAACATCCAAGTAACAATTTTCCAAAGGTGCTAAATCAAGCATATCATAAATCTTTTAGGCATAACAGAAATACTAGCACCAAGGTCACACAAAGCATTGCAATCAAAGTCATTCAATTTCATTTTAATATGGCTCCCAACCATCTTCTAACTTCCTAGGGATAGATACTTCATGTTTCAATTTTCTTCCCTCACTTGTATGAGAGCATTAGTAATATGTTTAGTGAAAGCCATGTTTATCTCACTTGCCTTAGGAGTTCTAGCAAGCTTTTGCAAAATGTAATTACTTCAGAAATTACAACCATCAAAATCAAAATCATTATCATCAAAAGTAATGGAGTTATCTCTTCCTTATTGCTAGAAATTTCAGCATCTTTATCAAGGACAGTTTTAGAGTTATCAGGCAATTTAGGACATTTTGCAATAGAAGTGGAAACATTACCAACACCAATTATCTTGCCATTAATGGTAGGAGGTTTGCTAACACTTGTGTTTGAAGCATTTTCAGAAGTAGTAATAGTATAAACTCTAGCAATATTATTCTTTCTAGCAATTTCATCCTCTCTTTCCCATCTAGCATGCAATTCGCTAACATCCTCACATTGTTATCAATTTTAACTTGTATAGCATTGAGAGTTTTGCTCTCTTTAACATCATGAGGCATGTTCTTTAGTTTCAACAAGTCAACATCAAGAGCAAGACTATCAACTTTAGAGAAGAACATCAATTTTCCCAAATTTCTCCTCAACAGTTTTATTGAAAGCAGTTTGTGTACTAATAAAATCCTTAAGCATACTTCAAGATCAGAGGGTACACTCTTATTATTGTTGTAGGAGTACCATAGGAATTTCCATAACCATTGCCACTATTAGAAGGATAGGGCCTATAATTGCTATTACCAAAATTATTCCTATAAGCATTGTTGTTGAAGTTATTATTTTTAATGAAGTTCACATCAACATGCTCTTCTTGAGCAACCAAAGAAGCTAAAGGAACATTATTTGGATCAACATGTGTTTGACCATTTGCAAGCATAGACATAATAGTATCAATTTTGCACTCAAGGAGAGGTTTCCTCAACAGAATTTACCTTCTTACCTGTTGGAGCTCTCTCGGTGTGCCACTCAGAATAATTAATCATCATATCATCAAGAAGCTTTGTTGCAGCACCCAAAGTGATGGACATAAAGGTACCTCCAGCGGCCGAATCCAATAAATTCCTTGAAGAAAAATTTAATCCTGCATAGAAGGTTTGGATGATCATCCAAGTAGTCAGTCCGTGAGTGGGACAATTTTTAACCAATGATTTCATTCTCTCCCATGCTTGAGCAACATGTTCATTATCAAATTGCTTAAAATTCATTATGCTACTTCTCAAGAAATAATCTTAGCAGGAGGATAATATTTTCCAATAAAAGCATCTTTGCATTTAGTCCATGAATCAATACTATTTCTAGGCAAAGATAGCAACCATTCTTTAGCACGTCCTCTCAAGGAGAAAGGAAAAAGTTTCAGTTTAATAATATCACCATCTACTTCCTTGAGCTTTTGCATTTCACAAAGTTCAACAAAGTTATTAAGGTGAACAGCAGCATCATCAGTACTAACACCAGAAAATTGCTCTTTCATAACAAGATTTAAAAGTGCAGGTTTAATTTCATAAAATTCTGCTGAAGCAGCAGGTGGAGCAATAGGTGTGCATATGAAATCATTGTTGTTGTGCTAGTGAAATCACACAACTTAGTGTTCTCAGGAGTACTCATTTTAGCAGAATTAAAAACAACAGAAAATAACTTGAAAGTAAACTAATGCAAGTAACTAATTTTTTTGTGTTTTTGATAATTGAAAGCAAACAAGATAAAATAAAATAAACTAAGCAAGACAAAAACAAAGTAAAGAGATTGGAAGCGTGAAACTCCCCTTGCAGAAGACTGCTCTCCCCGGCAACGGCGCCAGAAAAAGCTTGATGACGTGAATCACACGTTCGTTGGGAGACCCCAAGAGGAAGGTATGATGCAGTTCAGCAGCAAGTTTTCCCTCAGTATGAAACCAAGGTTATCGAACCAGTAGGAGCAGCAACTCTTCAGAAGGTTGTTGGCGGCGCCGTACTCGATCACCAACGTGGAATCTGCACACAACACAATCAAACTACTTTGCCCCAACGAAACAGTGAGGTTGTCAATCTCACCGGCTTGCTGAAAACAAAGGATTAAACGTCTCGTGTGGAAAATGAGTATTAAATTGCAGAGAATGAAAAAGGAACAGTTTGCAGTTTGTGGTTTAATCAGTGTAAAAGAATGGACCGGGGTCCACAGTTCACTAGTGGTGTCTCTCCATAAAAGATAACTAACATGTTGGGTGAACAAATTACAGCTGGGCAATTGACAAATAGTGAGCGCATGACAATGCATATACATGACATGATGATTACTATGATATTTAATTGGGCATTACGACAAATACATAGACCGTTATCCAACAGCATCTATGACTAATAATCCACCGCCGGGTTGTCATCCGAGTCCCCCGTTGGTATTAAGTTGCAAGCAACGGATAATTGCATTAAGTAAAGCGCGTAATGTAAACAAACACATATGCCCGTGGACATAGCATCGTTAGGTTATCCCTAGTGGCAACAGCACATCCACAACCTTAGAACTTTCTGTCACTGTCCCAGATTAAATGGAGGCATGAACCCACTATCTAGCATAAATACTCCTCTTGGAGTTACAAGCATCTACTTGGCCAAAGCATCTACTAGTAACGGAAAGCATGCAAGATCTTAAATAACATAGGCATAGATTGATAATCAACTTGACATAGTATTCAATATTCATCGGATCCCAGCAAACACAACATGTAGCATTACAATAATATGATCTTGATCATGTAGGGCAGCTCACAAGATCTAAACATGATGGCACAAATGGAGAGACAACCATCTAGCTACTGCTATGGACCCGTAGTCCAAGGATGAACTACTCACGCATCACTCCGGAGGCAGGCATGGCGATGTAGAAGCCTCCGGTGACGATTCCCCTCTCCGGCAGGGTGCCGGGAAGAGGTTCTGACCCTCCCGAGCTAGGGTTGACGGCGGCGGCGTCTCTGGAACTTTTCGTGGATTTTGCTCAGGCCTTAGGGTTATTTTCTCGGGGGAATAAGTAGGCGAAAGGGGGCGGCTGACGAGCCCCGAGGGGCCCACACCACCCTAGGGCGCAGAGGGGGGCCCGCCCTGGGTGCGTGTGGCTCCCTGGTGCTCTCCTCCGTTGCTTCTTCGCTCCATCTGGTGTTTCTGGTAAAATAGGGATCCCCGTGTAGTTTCGTCCAATTCCGAGAATATTTCCAGACTAGCTTTTCTGGAATACAAAAACAACAGAAAACAGGAACTGACACTTCGGCATCTTGTTAATAGGTTAGTCCCAAAAAATGTATAAAAGTGAATAAAGTAGATGCAAAACATGTAGCAATTGGTATAAAACAAGCATGGAACATCAAAAATTATAGATACGTTTGAGGCGTATCATCCGTCTCCTAACTCCTGCCGTTTCCATAGAGGGTCTACCTGTACCCCGCTTCTCAGGTTGACCCATTTGCACCGAAACAAAGGGATCTTAAAAGAAGGTCCATAGTCAAGTTCCCATATCTCCTCTATGACACCATAATATGTGTCCTTTTGCCCATAGTCGTTTGTTGCGTCAAAGCGGACACCACTGTTTTGGTTGGTGCTCTTTTTATCTTGGTCGGCCGTGTAAAATGTATTCCCATTTATCTCGTGCCCTTGAAAAGTCAATATAGTCGAAGATGGTTGCTTGGCCAACAAGTATAGCTATTCTCCAACAGTGGTGTCATTAATGAGACGTGTTTGCAACCAACCGCCGAAATTCTTCACGTGTTCTCCATCAATCAAATCTTCACGGTTCTCCAGGTATTTCGAGCGTAACATATTCTTGTGTTCCTCGATATATGGAACCACCAAGCTGGAATTATGTAGAACTGTGTAGTGTGCTTGAGTGAAAGAATGCCCGTCCATACATATTGTTGGTTTCTTTCCTAGCGTGCCTTTTCCACGCAGTCTCCCCTCATGGCGCGATTGAGGAACACCGATCGGTTTAATGTCAGGAATAAAGTCAACACAAAACTCAATGACCTCCTCTGTTCCATAGCCCTTGGACATGCTTCCTTCTGGCCTAGCACGGTTATGAACGTATTTCTTTAAGACTCCCATGAACCTCTCAAAGGGGAACATATTGTGTAGAAATACAGGAACGAGAATGGAAATCTCTTGGACTAGGTGAACTATGAGGTGCGTCATAATATTGAAGAAGGATGGTGGGAACACCAACTCGAAGCTGACAAGACATTGGACCACATCCTTCTGTAAACTTGGTAGAGTTGCTGGATCGATTACCTTCTGAGAAATTGCATTGAGTAATGCACATAGCTTCACAATGGGTACTCAAACGTTTTCCGGTAGAAGCCCCCACAATGCAACCGGAAGTAATTGTGTCATAATCACGTGGCAGTCATGAGACTTTAGGTTCTGGCACTTTTTCTCTGCCATGTTTATTATTCCCTTTATATTCGACGAGTAGCCAGACAGGACCTTGATACTGCTCAGGACTTGAAAAAAGATCTCCTTCTCTTCTTTGGTAAGAGCGTAGCTGGCAGGATCTTGATACTTCTCTGGATTCAGGTCGTCTCGTTCGTGCATATGTTGCTGGTCTAGCCGTGCATCCGGCGTATCTTTCGTCTTCCCATACACGCCCAAGAAGTTTAGCAGGTTCACGCAAAGATTTTTCATCACGTGCATCACGTCGATTGCAGAGCGAACCTCTTGGAATTTCCAATAGGGTAGATCCCAAAATATAGATTTCTTCTTCCACATGGGTACGTGTCCGCCAGCGTCATTCGGAACAGATTGTCCGCCAGGACCCTTTCCAAATTTTACTTTTAAATCCTTGACCATGCCATATATAATATCACCAGTAGGGAGGGTAGGCTTCGTCCGGGTATCTGCCTCACCTTTGAAATGCTTTCCTTTCTTTCTTACGGGATGCTTGTTTCGAAGAAATCGACGATGCCCCGGGTACACATTCTTGTTACCTAAATATATACTTTCAGTATCACCTAAACTGTGCGTGCATGCATTGTATCCCCTGTTTGACTGTCCTGAAATGTTACTAAGAGCAGGCCAATAATTGATGGTTACCAACAGCAACGCTCGTACATCAAATTCCTCCTGTTTGTGCTCATCCCACACACGTACAACTTCGTCAGACCACAACTATAAAAGTTTTTCAACTAATGGCCTTAGGTACACATCAATGTCGTTGCCGGGTTGATTCGGACCTTGGATAAGCACTGGCATCATAATAAACTTTCGCTTCATGCACAACCAAGGAGGAAGGTTATAGATACATAGAGTCACGGGCCAGGTGCTATGACTACTGCTCTGCTCCCCAAACGGATTCAAGCCATCTGTACTTAGACCAAACCTTAAGTTCCTTGCATCACCTGCAAAATCCTTGAACTCACTGTCGATGTTTCTCCATTGCGACCCATCTGTGGGGTGTCTCAGCATCTCGTCTTCCTTATGGTCTTCTTTGTGCCATCGCAACAACTTGGCATGCTCTTTGTTTCGGAACAAACGTTTCAACCATGGTATTATAGGAGCATACCACATCACCTTGACAGGAACCCTCTTCCTGGGGCTCGGCTCGCCCTCAACATCACCTGGGTCATCTCGCCCGATCTTATACCGCAATGCACCGCATATCGGGCAAGCATTCAAATTCTCGTACTCCTCACCACGGTACAGGATGCAGTCATTGATGCATGCATGTATCTTCTGCACCTCTAATCCTAGAGGGCAGACAACCTTCTTTGCTTCATACGTACTGGGGGGCAATACGTTATCCCTTGGAAGCATCTTATTTATTATTTTCAGCAATTTTTCAAGACTTACTTGGGAAAGTAAGGCATGAGAAAGATGTTCTTGGTACTATTCACCATGAAGATATCTTCGATGAACTTTGTCGCGCGTATCCTACCCGTAGTGGTGTTCACGAAACAGTCGGACATGTAATAGGGGTCGATTATCATGATGTCCGGGTTTTTATCATTAATGAGCTGGCGCGCCATACTTAGCACAAACAGGCGGACCATGGATCGGTGGAGTGCTTTCATGTCGTACATGTCAAATATGTCATCAAATCTCACAAAGAGCATGTCTCCGGGGGTTTCATGGAAAAAGCCCATAAGCTTTGGTACCTTTGCTATGTAAAGCGGGTATACGTTACGTGATTCTTCTCAGAATAAAGAACACTTTCATGAAGCATCTTCATGTCCTCAGACAAACAACAGGACCACTTCGGCGGCAGGATCGGTTTAGCCATCACATGAGTAGCATGCCAATCGGGGATGGGAACTCGGCGCGACTTCAACTTAGACCCCGGCATCGGCTGACTCATGGATTTCAACCAGATTCTTTTTCATATCATTGTCATCGTAATCTCCCGGGAAAGTGTATTGTGCGTGCAACTTGGAAATAAGGTGTGCGGCCACAAGTGAGTTCTCCTTATCCCTTATGTTCTCCTAGTTGATGTTGCCGAAGTCCCACACAATGCATCCCAAGGCTAAGCCGTACCCTTTTGCATATTTTTTTGGCTGCCTAGGAACACCACTGGCGGGTCCACCTCCGTAAATGTCCAATATGGAGCATGTTTGGGCGCCTTGGCTTACGTTGACGCTGGGATCCGTCACCAGATGTGGTCTCGTTGCCACCTGCTTCGCCACCAGATGTGGTCCCGTGGCCACCTCCGCCGCCACCAGATGTGTTCTCGTGGCCACCTCAGCCGCCACTAGATGTGGTCCCGTGGCCACCTCGGCCGCCACCAGATGTGTACTTGTGGCCACCTCCGCCGCCACCAGATGTGTTCTCGTGGCCACTTCCGCCGCCACCAGATGTGGTCTCGTCATCGGAAGTGTTCTCCCTCTCATCGTCGGCATCCAGCTCGGCGTCGATTGACTTCCGAACCATCTTCAAATAATTATCCACTATCGGCTCCTTGCCTCCACTCCGAGAAGTCCTGGCCTCCATATTGTCAGCCATCTTCGCACACAAAAAAAATTCGTAGTTAGTAAAACAACTATAAGAAAAAATAATTCACATGGGTGGTGATGAAAAGTTTGCATATACCCATGAGACCATTTGAGATTTCCAAAATTTTAGTTACTCCATATGTCATAATTTTAGCAAGTCATGCCAAAATTCACGAAAAAATTCGGCATGACCTTTGCTAAAATTATGGCATATGGAGCACCCGAATTTGCCAGAATGGAAATTAATCAACTTTCCGGCAATCTCAAGGGTCTCTAGGGTACCTACAAATGTTTCATACATAGCCACAAGGCCGCAATCGCAGCCACCACCACAAGCACAATAAATTCACATTTCACACATAGTCGCAGCCACCACCACCAAAATTCACATCGACACACATATATCATTTTCAAGACAGTTATAAAATACCAACTTCGGAGGCTTACGAAATTATCTAATCTTGATCCTATTTACAATGTACCTTCATGGATTACTTGCACTACGTTATTACTTCATGATAAAGCACAAAAATAATTTTTTGAAAACTACCAACTAACACTTAGCGAAATTTCTGAATATTTTCATCTCAATTTTTTTTTCATGTACTACAAAGTTCCTAGCAGCACTAACAGCAACTAGCGGGCGAGCGCATGCATCTAACAGCAACTACAAAGTTCATCTCAATTTGTTGTTGGCATTTCGACAAACACCTTCGGTGCAGCCCGTTGGAGGGGAGGGAGAGGAGGGAGACGGGCAGCACCTCGGGAAGGGCAGGGAGGGGGACGTCGACGGCGGTGTGGAGCTGCTCGGGCGCGGACGGGTGGCTGCAGATGGCGCGCCGGCGTGGAGGTGGACACGCCGGCGGCGGCAGACGGGTCATGGATCCGAGCGCGACCGGAGAGAAGAGGTCGGGCGGGAGGGAGAGGGGGAGGGGCCGAGCGCGGCGTGGTCGCCGGCGGCGGCAGACGGGCGCAGCGTGGCGTGGAGGTGGTGGGCGGCGGTGGCGACGGCGAGCATAGGGGGAAGGGCGCGTGGGGAATTTTGGAGAGGGAGGGCGCGCGAGCAGAGCGAAGCTGGGGCGCGCGCGTGGGGAATTTTGGATAGATTAAGAGGTGGGCGACTACGGGGCCCACATGTAAGTGGCCCTAGCATACCGCTGGCGGACGGCCTTCTCCGTCCGCCAGTGGTAAGGTCCTTTATTTATTTTCTGTTTTGTATTTTTTCCTTTATCTTTTCAAAAACTTTTTTGCATTTCAGAAACATTTCAAACACATGTGTGTATTTCAAAATAATTTCAAAAATTATTTTTATAAATATCAGTTTTCTTTTTTAAGTGGCAAAAATGACTGTAAGTACAAAAAAATATGTTGCAAAATGACACCCATTTAAATATCACAAGGAGTAGTCCAAAATTAATGGATAATCCCCCAAGTATTAGCAAATTTCTTCATTTCTATCTA
The DNA here is from genome assembly GCA_947311845.1 of Poa pratensis. Classification (NCBI taxonomy): domain Eukaryota; kingdom Viridiplantae; phylum Streptophyta; class Magnoliopsida; order Poales; family Poaceae; genus Poa; species Poa pratensis. The sequence goes on from CAMZMU010000099.1 coordinate 41,584,931, forward strand.
ATTTCTCCTAGTTAAATGAGTTTATGCTGATTTTCCGAAATTAATCCAAATTTGAACTACAAGTGTTTTATAGTTCCATCTCCAATTTTTTTTAAAAATCATTATAATTAAGGTACACAACCAGTGGTTATATCATAGAAACATCAATATATAGTTTTAGAGAATTTGACCTCTTTCGGTGAATATATATATAGTCGTGTGGCCGCGGTCGTTTCGGCAGTTTTTCGTAAAAAAACAAATAGAGTGAAAAAACACTCAAAAAGATATATCCTCTTGCATGAAGTCCTTTTATGTGTACTTAGTTGCTATGTAAAATGATAAACTTGATTTTTCACAGCACTTTCAGAAACATTCTTCAAAAAAAACACTATCATGTATAAACATCTAGCTATAAGGCCAGGTCAATTAAACCAAATGACCAAGTTATGTCAATTCCGAACACATAGTTTGTGATAAAGTGCTCATATTCGACAAATAGGTGTGCCTTGGTATAGGAAGCAATGGTACCGAAGGGAATTTACAGATTATTTTTATAAATACCATTTTCCTAGTTATACGAATTTACATGCCAAGTTACCCCGGCCCAGGCGGACGGCGTACCGTGCCCGCCAGCGGTATTCTACTTAACGCTGGCGGACGGTGTATGGTGCCCGCCAGCAGTAATTTGCTAGTTTTTGGGCCCATCCGCGGCAACTACCGCTGGCGGCACCATACACTGTCCGCCAGCGGTAAGTTTACTACCGCTGGCGGGCACTGATACCGTCCGCCAACGGTAGTTAGTAACGCCTCCTCGCACCTGCCAGCTACTACCACTGGTGTGCATCGTGGGACTTCCGCCAGCGGTACGTGTAGAACCTGTGGCGGGCAAATGCCGTCCGCCAGGGGTAGGCTGGTGGCTATAAGCACATTCCTACTAGTGGTTGTGCCACTAGCGGCGGGGCCTCTCCCGGTGTGACTCCCTTTTCCCGTCATGCCTTGGGGAGTGGGAGGCCAACTCCCGGTGACTCTTCTCGTGTGAGAAGCGGTGCAGGTAGGTGCTCTCTCTGTTGAGCCAGTCGCACGCAGCGGCGATTTGGGGTGGGTCGGCAGGTTTATGCGGGCGTGAAAGCATCCGGGTTCAAAGCCAGCTAAGCATAAGAGTGGTGTGTCAACGACATAGGCTGATGCTCGGCGTGGTGGTATCGAGGTTGGCATGACCTGGTTATTCGGACAATTGGGCCTACTGTGTGGGGATGGAAGAAGTTTGCGGTGGGGTTGTGGTAACTGCCGACTACTTGGATTTTCGACGACGGCAGACACCTTTTGTTATAAAACGATAGGCAAATAAACGATCAACAAAAGCAAGATCAACACAACGGAGACACGTGATTGAACGTGAAAAACCCTTCCAAAAATGGAAAGGAAAAAAATCACGGTTGTTAGCCAGCAAATCTTCACTATGATCGGGTGAGGTTACAGACGACAGGGATTTACAACTTTTCACCTATCCCAAACCGGCGGCTTCTAAAGATATATGCAGGTATAACCCTAAGTCGGTTGCTGTCTAACTCGGAAACCATCCGTATCATTCGACCCAAGCCTTCCGGCGACGGGCCTCGCTCGCTTCGTCCGAAGTTAGATTTATCTTTATATGAATTTAGATCATAATAAAATAACACCTTTGACATGTTTCAAAAACATGCAGAAAAAAACCACCAAGGATGGTGGTCATTTTCCAAGTCCATCGATCAGGTCAGATCTAGTAGCAGTAGCAATTGTCGCTTTTAGATCGCCCTTTCTTACACCGTTACACGGTAGAAGAGGTAGTGATGCTGAGGCCAATGCAATATCACATAAGTGCAATCGTGAAGATTGTATCGAAGAATCGTTGACGCCAGGTCTCCCACGTAAACTACCTTTATTGACGGGAAGACTCAACTGATTACAAACGCTGGCAGCTGACTTGAGACGTGAACTTTACGTAACTGAAATACATCAACCATCTGGTCCGCCCCTCGGTGTAAGCATGCACATTATTGGACTTTTCCTTACAAGATCAAGTGAACAACGACGTAACAGCAAATTGTGCAGCAACTTTTTTCTTGAGGCGAATACCGCTGAACACAAAGTTCTTTCATATCTATAAACAATGATATTTTAAAAAAAATTAGGTTAAGGTGGTCGTATTCACCGTCTGAATAGATATAAGAGAGTTTATAAGGGAAATCAGGTCCAAAAAACATACAAACTGTACAACGCCCTGTTTTTGTGGAAAACAGGGAAAAAAACACACTGGCGAGGCGACCCACCGCCCACGCGATCCAAGCCGACCAAACACCACAAACCCACACCACCTGCTCCGGCGCCGCCGCCCCGTCGTAGCTACAAGGACGAAGCTTTCACGTTGCCTGAAATCAAACCAGTCAGGGACGACGAGCCTGCTGTCCACATAGCATCAGGACGCCACCCAATCACAGCTGCTCCGGGGCCGCTGCCCCGATGTAGAAACCAGGACAAAACTTTGCATAGCCCGAAGTCGAACCAGAGACTGGTCGACGAACCTGCTATCCACACAACAACAAAAGGCCACCCAATCCGCACTTGGTCATGACCCTTCCTCATAGGACCATCGCGGCCTGGGAGCTCGAGGCCACCGCCTCGACATACCACCACTGCCCGGGGCCGCCGCCCCGGTCGTCCGCTCCCCCTAGCAACCAGCTACGGCAAACTCACCGCACCACGGGCCGATAACTCCCAGAAGACGCCTCCTACAAGGTAGTGACCCATCCGTCACCATTGCCCGCTCCCGACGGAGCTTAGGTTTTCACCAGATATCATTGGACTGCATGCGTCGGACCAAGTCGAAACTCCACAACGACTCAAACAAGAAAGGAACGACGCCCGAAGGCGATGCCGTCATCGGCACAGACCGAGGTCCGTGCAAGGCTTTCGCCCGGAGTTCAATCTGCCTGTGAAGGTCAGGAGTCGCAGATGGTAGCATTTTGTCGCCGACCTCCAACACCCCACTGCATGCCGCCGCCGTGGCACCTCACGCCCCAACGAAAGCCATGCCGGCTGCGTACACTCCGCAACAGCAGCTCCGGGGCCGCCGCCCCGGCTTCCTCTTCTCCGGGAGCACGGCGCGGCCGAGCGAGGAAGAACGACAAGTTGCTAATAAACATCAAGTCTAGAAAACTGGATACTTGAAATCTAGAAAACTAATGGACCAACCAGGCAAGATTAACTGATGTACAACACATACACATGACCATGAATTTGATCCAACAAGATCACAGAACATTACTACCAGTACCAATATCTAAACGTCAATACATAGCTGAGCAAATATAAAGGAAAACTAGTATTTGACTGAAAGATTGTGGAATATTGATTGTATTGCTTAATTCTAAATTGATTACAATGAGCCACAGAGGGCTGTATATAAAGGGGTACGTGACTTGGAGACTCCGAAAGCTAATAGAGAAAGACTTGGATTACAATCCTAAACTACCAAATATATCTAAACTGTATTATACTCTAACACCCCCCGCAGTCGGATCGGTAGTGATGTGAACAGTTGGAGCGTCGTGGACGGTCTGACTGGAGCACAAGCCGAAGTCGCGAGCTGGAGAGAGAGACGAGGTGATAGCCCTTAATGCCGATGTTGATGAAGCCATGTTGTGGGCGCTGTAGTTGTGGTCGATGTTGCCGTTATTGAGGTAGTTGAGGTAGATATTGTTGGAGTTGATGTAGTCGAGGTAGGCGGCACGCATTGCCGAGCTTGCCAGACTCGGGAGCACGTCGGGGATGAAGGCACGCGCCGGTATTGGCAATACCGGACATGCGAAGACATGGACCACCATGAACCTTGCAAGCCAGAGTAGGATGAAGAAGATCTCCGTGATCGGTCGGTGCGTAGCACTGATTTTCTGCCGTTGTTGCCGGAGTAGACGAAAAGGTTGCAAAAAGAAAATTGAGCAAAAATAAAAATAGACTGCAACTCTGGTGGCGCGGTTTGTGGTGGACGAAGACGGCGTGGTGGATGTTGAAGACGTTTGAGCTGTAGAGGTAGTAGATGTTGGGGACATTGTTGGTGTAGATTGTTGTCGGCATTGTAGAGGTAGTAGATGTCGGGGATGTTCTTGATGTAGAAATTTATCGGCGATGATGACCACGAGCGTTGTTGGTGCAACCCTGTGTTGACGGCGAAAGCATACTTGGGGACACGCTTGCCCCGGTCGATGTTGTGGACGGTGACCCGACGTGGTGGCAACGTGCGGAGGTTGTAGCCGGCGACGATGCGTGGGGCGCCGCGGTAGGGCATCCTCGGCACGGTCGATGACGAGTAGTTACCGGAGATGAGTCGATGATCTATTGAAGTGGAGGCGCACGAGGATGACAAGCGGCGGCGGGCGACGCAATCCCATCTATGATCGCCGAAATAAGAAGAAACGTCGGTCAAGTTGTCGGCGAGAAAATTTCGACGACTCAAGATCTAATCTGCTATTTGCGCACACCCGGCGGAGATAAATCTCCCCGGGGCGGCGCGGCGGAAGCGATGGTGGCTACACCCTAGGTTGTGGAGCGAATTGCTCTGATACCATAAAAGATTGTGGAATATTGATTGTTTTGCTTGATTCTAGATTGATTACAATGAGCCACGGAGGGCTGTATATAAAGGGGTACGAGACTTGGAGATTACGAAACCTAGTAGAGATAGACTAGGATTACAATCCTAAACTATCAAATATATCTAAACCGTATTATACTCTAACAGTGACAAACATGCATCCATTGCCCTTTTGCTACCCACCCACACAGCAGGTACAGGTGACTTGGCTAGTGAAACAAACGCTACGCAGGAGGTCTGCTGGTGCAAGCTCCCGCTCTGTCCATAGCATCAACAGAACCACCATTGTACAGCGCAGCACATCCATCAAACTGTCAAGAAGGTACAAAATCACAGAGGAATACAGGGAGCGCCTCCGCCGGCGGCAGCCAAGAAGACCTAAGCGGAGGGGAGGGGAGGGGAGGAGAGAGGGGAAGAGGTGGCCTCACCGGACTGAAGGTGTACGACGAGGAGGTGTCCGTGGCGGCGTCCTTGGCCGTGTCCGTGGCGGCGTTTGCGCTGTAGCCTTCGGTCTGCGGCATCGCGCTGTCTACGTCTAGATGAACTTCCCCGAAGAAACGCGAGCCTACCCTCGTGTGTGAGGATGACGACTGGTGATGGAATAATGGGCGGCGTTTCTCAGGATGGGTCAGAAAAATACTCGTAAATAAGGTGGAAGTAAACGGGCCTACGGGGATCTTTCGAGATCTGAGGGTGGGCTGGGAAATTCCCTTATGAACCCAGCAATAACCCATGAAGTAAGGGTGTCGCTACGCGAAGGGAACCCTTCCGGAAGGGAACTCGAGCGGCGCGCAGAAGACACGTGGCCGCGGTGTGCGGTAGGGAAAATGAACTTCGCTACGTGCAGCCTGCAGCTAACGCGCGAAGCGAACGAGTCGTATACTCAGCAGCCGCGTACGTCCTGCCAGCCGCGCGTTTATCCTGCCAGGGCGCGTACGTCCCTGGCCGCGCGCGTATCAAGCGAAACCCCCGCGTCGTACGAAGCGAAGCGCCCCGCGCGTACAAGCTGGTGCGGTTAGCGCGTGGAATGAAGACCTCGCGTTTCGCGTACGAGAAAAAAGTTTCTCAAAACTTATCAACTGGGATCTACTTTTGAAGATATCGACGCGAGGATCTGAAATATGAAAATGTTCAAAATTTGGATAAAGGGTTCAAAAGATATTTTGTTTTTAAAAAAACAAACCTCGAAATAAATGCCCGTACAACCTCCACGCGTGAGATGCAGAAATCCCACCAAAACTCTCTCGTGCTGCCACTTGTCATATATGCAAGCACCCACATGAGACCGCGTCGAGTGAGAAGCCAACAGTTGGCGTGATGACAATGCGTCGTAGTTTCCCTTCGCGAAGGGAATTTCGCTGAAGTAAACAAGGCCTGATGCGGATGGGAGGATGTCTGCACTTCCTTTCTATCTTATTGATCCTTTAAATATAGACCAAGAGAAAGTGGGCGACACCAGAGGGAGAAGAGAGTGGTAGGTGCAACAGCCCTAATTTTGCCTTACCATGGCTTGGAGGAACCACATGAACGTGGCTCTTCTACTTGTCATACTACTGAAGATCATTCTGCTCATTTCGACCACGTCTCGAGGGCAGGACTATGGATCGCTGGACCAGAATCGCCCCGAGTATTTACGAGCGCCATGCTTTCCTACAAAGTGTGGTAAGCGCTCTGGCCTTGTAGTATAGCCAATCATATACTACATATCCATAACTAACCAGCTAATTATTGGTTTTTTATCCGGAGATAAGATTTAGGTTTAAATATCTGTTCAACCTTAAAGCTTATATGAAGTGTTTATATAGGCATATATCTCCACACTTACTATACCAATCGGTTTTGAGTTCAAATTTGATTTATACTGAGGATAACTTAAATTAAATAAACTGGTATTGATATGTCAAAATATAAACGAGCATTAATAAAAGTTACCAATACAAGCTCTCCTTTTTCATTCTTACGCACTACTATTGTATTATTACTATTGTATTATTAAATATCCTAAAATTTTGAATGCAAAATTTGTAAGTCATAAATTGTTCTTGCAGGGTCACCCGCCACACGTTCCAAATGTTCCCCATGTGTTTGTTGTAATCATTGTAGATGTGGTCCATGAAGACGCTTACCAGAGAATGTTTATGGGTGTTCAGTTTATGTTCATTGTTATCAAGCATGTGAGGTACAGTGGTGTTGGCTCAACAAGTACGTTCATCAGCATGAGGGACTTCAGTCCGTTTGATTTCTCGACTAGATTTTAACACTACATTGTTTTATACAAGAATGTATTTTGTATGGCTTGATATTAATATATGTGTCTTAAACAATTTCATTCGTTTGCTAGTTCCTGTTGAGTGTATTTTGATTGGACTGGACAATTTCCTTTGGTAAAACAAAATCAACTAGTATGTATTCGTCTCCTTTGTCTCCCATATAGGATCTACATATATGACTAAGTCAGGTACTCTATATAAATAATGTGCGATATAGCACACACTTTTGGGAGTTGAAAATCATGTGCGATGCACCACACACGGCTGGAACATTGCTGATGGTTTTAAATTTGTACCTTAAGCGATAGATCACAATCCACAGGGGTCACTCCATCGATGTGCGAATGTGGGGCTTAAATGGTCCGATATACAGTGGTGATCCATGAACAATGTAGTGTGATACAACTCACGGGACAAGAATATCTTCGTGGAGACTATAATCTTTCCACGACCGGCAGGGCATTGTCTTCGATAATTATCACCTCCCAATTAAGCTAGTTGACTCAATCCAAATGTGTCATTTTCATCTGTCATGGCGCCTCTTCTCCTTCTGTGATATTGCTTTTGACGGCCACGCCACGATGGACAGAGGGATTGATGTTCGAGGCAATGTCCCAGGCGTGGAAACTTTCGTGGTGTTGAGGGTCAAGGATCTCAGAGGCATGCTGCTTCGTGAAATTAGCTAAGAAGTGGTCGACAACATCTTGTGCTACCATGGGGGAGAAATATACACTATATAGACGGGATGCAGATCAAACCTTAATTGTTTCTTTCTACAAAATCAATTAATTATCTGCTTAGTTAACTCCAAGGCGACAGGGAGAAAACCTAGCAATCCTGCCGCCAGTCCCCCCCAACCCCCACCACCTAGCAATCCGGAATCCCGTGTTGTGCCAGTAGCGGCGGGGCCTCTCCCGGTGTGACTCCCTTTTACCCTCATGCCTTGGGCGAGTGGGAGGCCAACTCCCGGCGACTCTTCTCGTGTGGGAAGCGGTGCAGGTGGGTGCTCTCTCTGTGGAGCCAGCCGCAAGCAGCAGCGATTTGGGGTGGGTCGGCAGGTTTCTGTGGACGTGAAAGCATCCGGGTTCAAGGGCAGCTAAGCATCATAGTGGTGTGTCAACGACATCGGCTGATGCTCGGCGTGGTGGTATCGAGGTTGGCATGACCTGGTTATTCGGACAATTGGGCCTACTGTGTGGGGATGGAAGAAGTTTGCGGTGGGGTTGTGGTGACTGCCGACTGCCTGGATTTTCGACGACGGCAGACACCTTTTGTTATAAAACGATAGGCAAATAAACGATTAACAAAAGCAAGATCAACTCAACGGAGACACGTGATTGAACGTGAAAAACCCTTCCAAAAATGGAAAGGAAAAAATCGCGGGTGTCAGCCAGCAAATTTTCACTATGATCGGGTGAGGTTACAAACGACAAGGATTTACAACTTTTCACCTATCCCAAACCGGCGGCTTCTGAAGATATATATGCAGGTATAACCCTAAGTCGGTTGCTGTCTAACTCAACCATCCGTATCATTCGACCCAAGCCTTCCGGCGACAGGCCTCGCTCGCTTCGTCCGAAGTTAGATTTATCTTTATATGAATTTAGATCATAATAAAATAACACCTTTGACATGTTTCAAAAACATGCAGAAAAAAACCACCAAGGATGGTGGTCATTTTCCAAGTCCATAGATCAGGTCAGATCTAGTAGCAGTAGCAATTGTCGCTTTTAGATCGCCCTTTCTTACACGGTAGAAGAGGTAGTGATGCTGTGGCCAATGCAATATCACATAAGTGCAATCGTGAAGATCGTATCGAAGAATCGTTGACGCCAGGTCTCCCACGTAAACTACCTTTATTGACGGGAAGACTCAACTGATTACAAACGCTGGCAGCTGACTTGAGACGTGAACTTTAAGATCTCTTCCTTAATACGATAGAGGCAAAATTTAACCAACCCTTCAGACCAGCTAATGGTTGGTCTTAATACGATACCTTAAGATCTCTTCCGATCCCTCAAGATTAAGCCCTTATATTCCTGCTTATCCAGTTATCCTGCCCCTCTAAAGATTTGTTATTTACAACTGATCACCTATTCCTAGCGGAGTAAAAAAAAATATAACACAAGTTTATTTATTTATGGGCTATGGAGTTAAACTTCACTTGTGAATAGTTCATTAGTCGACATCTTGGTTAACATATTTCACCAATCATTTATTAATATAACTGATCCCAAGAAGAAAAGAAAAATATTACACATTTAGATAGATACTTTATGTAGCTTGCATATTGCTTACAAGTCCGATCAATACTTTCTGTAGCTCCTTATATTCATCGGCTCCTTATATTCGTCAGCTATATTTTTATCTTCTCTGTCGACTCTAGCTTGCATATTGCCTTCTCTTTCTCCTCAATCTTGGAGACTGCGTCATTTGTATATTCTGTAGCTTGCAATAGTGCACCGACATCTAATATATTCACAGCGATCAATAGATCACTATACTCTTCTTCCCAATACCAAACCTCACAACCTTTCTACATTAACAATAAAGCAAACATTGAGTTCGACATCCAACCAAATTGAATACGAAGACACAAAATAATACTAACTTTGTCTATTTCACATGTCCACCGCTGCACCAACCGGACGAAATCTTCACATTTGATGATCGGCAGAGGCTGGCCGGTGAGATGCTGGGTTGGGACCAAGCCCTCACGATCTATTGATGTGTCGGTGGCGGAGTGTCGAAGGATAGTAAATCACGATCCCACGGTAATCTTACTCTCAGACATCAGGAGCAAGTTTATTTGTTCGGCAGGAGGTGCAGCTCAACAGGTTCGAGTCGTAGACAAAGTAGATGAAGATCTCTCAGGCTTTATTCATATATTGGCTACAAGAGCTAGTACAAAGGAGATCTTGGCGAGTTACAAGAGGTCTCAGCTGGAGATTATAGATGTGGATCTAATTTCTAGGGTTTACAGAGAGGTCTGGGGCAAAGTTTCGGTGTCTAATCGATGATGGTCTTCGTCTTGTTCTTGAGTATATATATAGGCTGAGGCGATGCCCGATCCTCCGTGTCTTTAAGGTTTATGTCTTGCCTTGTACATGAAGTCTTGAGTGTAGCCCGAGTTGGAGTAGATCTTTCTAGAGCCTTAATGCGGTACGACAGTTTTAGGTCGGTGGAGAAGCTTCTAGAGTAGATCCGCCGGCAGGGAGTCTTTGCACGTCGTGGGCCGAAAAGTGGTGAATGCCTCCGTAAGTTAAGTCCTAATCCACCACTCTCCGACAAGACCCCGGTCAGTACTTGTAATAAGTAGGCCAGTATCTTCTGGCTCTTTTCTTGCGCGACCTTCTTTCTACATGCAATCTTTAGCTTGTTGTCTTGTTGCTCCAGGGACCAGGTCTTGACGATGTCTTGGTGGCGTCGCATGACCTCCTTCTCAGGTTTCTTGAGCTGGTAGAGCTTCTAAGGAAGTCCAGGATCCGGGTGGTAGATCTCGACGTAATCCTACAAATAACTTTTGTATTAATGCAAAAGAAGAGATTTCTATAGCACGTGTTACCTGAACATGTCTGAGGAGACTTTGATCATTATGGAGGCGATTCCCGTGTTAACATGTCTCCGAGCCGCTTGGAGTAGCGGATAATGGTTCTTAGTCATGACGTTAGTAGATCGAATGAGGCGGATTAGGTCTGCTAATTTCTGAGTGCTGGTTCTGGGAGGCCTTGGATGCTCCTTGATGACGTGAGTAGGTCGTGTAGGGGAATAAATTTGTCTGCTTGGTTCTGCGTGCAAGAGCTGTTCCTGATGTGACAAGTCAGATCTAGCAACTGTCACTTCACGTGACCTAGAGGTTTTTGATGCATTGTAATTCATTACTGCTTGCAGGACCTGGAAGGTGTATGGATTTTCCTTCGAACTTTGCGTTTGAGTCCAAACTGGTCAACGCCATTGCTGGTGGTGATTATGATGATCTTTTCGCCCACTATGTATCATTGAGTGTCTGCACGCGCCTCCAAATATTCCCGGTGTTTCCTTTATTCTCTTCTTTGCCTACAAATCATCTTGAAATTTTGGCGACTTTAAATACTTCCCCCCTTATCTGAGTCTTTGTCCTCTCCTTGTCATCATCACGGAACCATAAGATTTCTTTCAGATAGAAAAGAAAGTCTCGCTCCTCCGTAGAGAAGATTGTCCCGTGCGATAATACGGACACCAGCGGCGTGTCACCGGTAGTGATATAAACCAATGTCGTGTTCTATACAGGACATGGCACTGTATTTTTTCCCAGCCAATTTTTTTTACAGCGGATAGCTGCATATATAGGATACAATTATCAGCAAAATACACAGAAATAGCAGAATCAATAAGACATAAGATAGCACTATAAAAGTGGCATCTCTCAACAAACTACAAAATTCTATTATTTGATCTCCACAAAGCTAATACAGTACTAAATGAAAATGAATTTTAAATTTATTAAACATCTCAACACACTAGCTATCTAGATGAAGTTGATCACCACCATCACCTTAGAGTTTGTAGTTACGGCAATCAATGGCGATTACCATAATCGTGGTGAAGGTGGTATGTCTATGTGGTTCGAAGGTCACATTTTCTTTTGTTTTTCTCTCTTACTTTTGCCTGCGTGCATCTTTAATTTTCCGACTAGTTTCTTATGTTGTTGCAGAGTCTGTATGTAATCGGTATCTTCTCAATATTAATATATCCCTTTTGTAAGTACAAAAATGACTCGGGTTTTACAACTAAATGTATGAAACCAACAAGGAAGCATAAGAACAGAGCCTAGGAGGATGTGCCTGCTTCCACGCCGTAACGATCGATTGATGACACGTATGTAGTGGTCGCGTCAACCTGAGCGTGCCAACAACCCATGGAGGAGCTCTCAGCTACGTGCAGGCTGCAGCTGACGAATAGCGGTGGAGACATTGCTTCATAAAATCAGGTAGAACCAGCAAGTATTTTTAGCAAATTCTGACCCTCATAGCCCGAACTGAACAGTAGCAGGTTCTTCAGAGAGTAAGTGCAGACTGCAGCTGACGAATAGCGGTGGAGAGATTGCCTCGTCGTCAAACCCAGATAGACCCCTCTGAACTACAGGCCTGAAGCGAACTCTAAACAGAACCGAACTGGAGATTGACAAAACTACAAACAGTACGTTTTCTCGATCGTGACATAGGGGTAGGGAAATCCTCGCCGTTGGAACTTCGCTCTGAGCCCTAGGCCATTTTCGATCGTGACAAAGAGGACATTTTCTATGTCAAATCTGGAGTCAGACTAGCTAAAAGAACATCTGAAGTTGAAAAAACTCTACAGTGTAAACGTACAGCGCATATGGCAAACATTCAGACAGAAACAAAAGCATCAGAACCCTGTTGTTTTTTCAAGTAGAACACTCCTTTTACTGATCCTACATCATTTCTAATACTGGATATGTAAACTCCCAGCAAAATATTTTATGTGTGATGTTAACAGTAGGTTTCACTTCAATCATATACAATTCTACAAAATACCGAAAATGGCAATTAGCACGCAAGTGCAACAGCAGTTCAACAACATTGATAGTTCAGAACCTAGTCCAAATTCAATGCGAGGGTATTGGCGGTAGGAATACTCATACAATCTCAAAAAGGCACAGAAAAATGCGAGCATAGATAATTAGATATAGTGTCTCACGGTTGCAGATGTGTGGGATGGTTTTAACCTGAAGATTACATTTAGAAGGATTGGTTCCCCTCGGCTTTTTGACTTGTGGTTGGAGCTGGTTGCCCTGATGTAGAATGTAAAATTTACATCTGATGACGAGTGCCCCATCTGGATGTTTCATCCTTCTGTCCAATACACTGTTAAGTCCTTTTATGCGATTGTTAACTTTCACAAGGTCAAGCGTAACTTCCAAGCTTAGCCCTAAATAAAAACTACGCAAGCTTAGCGTCGACTTCTGTTTGACAATACCATAAAATGTTTACAGCTCCCTGTCAACAATCCCCAAACACGGTATATCCTGGGTTTTAGAGTGTATTTTAAAGGTGGACTATAAAACCGCACGATAGTTGGCGAAACGAAATTTTGAGCCAAACCGTCACCGGACCGACTCCGGACTCAATGGAATCCGGTCAAATTCCTCAACAATGCTCCTATTCCGGCCAAAACCGCACTGTACCACCATATCACCCTGATTCATATCGATTTTCAAAAACATTGCACGCTCGGAGATCGGCGGCGACATCCACGCTGCAAGATCGAGACGTGGAATAATCGAGGGTTAGGAATGTTCTTGTTCCAAGTGAAAGCATGACGAATTGGGACAGGGCCCATATTGGCCTTTTTTTTGTGCAGTGCCGATTTTGCTAGTATGAATGATACTGGTTATCTTTTTGGCGCACCAGTATGAACTCTTAAGTCTTTAGATGGACAAAAATGGAGAGCTGTTATTTATTTGATGGTACCATAAAGCACCTCAAAAATAAGGGTTTAATGATGCAGCGGAGGCTAATTTTTTTTTCTTTCAAATTCACCTATTACGAACGGGTAAGCTTATCATGTTACAATAGTGCTGCATCGCGTAGGTGCCTTTGTATTACCAAACTAGGCATCCAAAGTGTAAGCGATACATATAGTGTGATATATCAACCAGGCATCTATATTCTGTTTCGCGCAGGCATTGCACTTGGTTTCACTTAGCAACAATTACCGATCTAAACTTGACCAGACCTCACGGTGAAAATAAAAACAATGCAGTTTCAACCAAGGTTTTGGTTCCCGGTAGAAAACATATCCCGAGGGGGTTCGGATTACCGGTTACCGCAAAATTTAAAAATACAAAAAATTGTTGATTTGACCATCTAACTAGGGTTTTTGTGAAAATTTAATTATTTCAAAAAATGGGATTTTATGTTTCGTATGATCGTTTCCGGGCGGTAACCGGATTTCCCGACCGGTAACCAAAACCTTGGTTTCGACAAGCAGGTTCAGTCATTCAAATCCATATGCAGTCTATATTCTTTGGGATGTTTCTAGGAATGATTAATCTTTATAAATACGATTCATAATTTTTCCTTTTTATATAAAATTATTCCTTACAATTATTTTTTGAAGTGCCTTACAAAACATTATTTAACACAAAGCATCAGAATAAAACAGTACCATTTACATTCATTACTCACGTGTAAGATGTACACATGCATCATGCAAGCATGTTGCTAAATGTCCTAATAGAGAGAAGGTGTGATCCAAATAGGAGCCGATAAACCCAGCCAAGAGATTAGGTTTGTCCAGGCTTCACGAATGTTCTCGAGGCTCTTTTTTTCGAAGTCCCAGATACCCACGTCTCTTCGTAGTATCTGGCCGTAGAGGGAGCAATCATCCGTGAGATAGGCATGGTTTGGTTTGAATGTTGACAAGTCCATAGTTGGAACACAAATGACAGAGTTGGCCATCACTCTCGCTTGAAGAATGGTGGTTCAACATGTCGGATAACTCCACTCCGAACCGGAGGGCCATGGCGTCTCTAGTCTTGCTCACTTCTTGGGAGATTTGAAATGAAAGCAATGCACGGGTCTTCCGCAACAAGCATGCACCACCTACAATTGTCTTCGGGAACATCAAGAATGAAGCCCGCCTTTTGGCAACCGCGGGTGCGAAACATTTGAGAGATTTAATGCCGCGAGAGTAGTTGTTTTGTAACCGCATTTTACTTTCTTGTAAAACTGTCCTTAATTAATAGATTGGGGCAAAGATTTTGCCCCCCTTTCTAAAAAAAAAGCAAATGACAGTGTTGAACCCAAGGAACAGTGCGTCATCTCCGATGCTTTTCAACTCCACCAAGTTCTGCCTATCAATGTCAACCTTGAAGAGTAGGATGTCGATTGTGGTGACTGCTATGTCCATCATATCCTGTCAAGACTTGGTTCGACAGGATCGTCAGGTTCTTCTTCCTCGTCTGACTGCGGGTCACTGGGCTTCTCCTTCTGGTCATCACTGCCGATGAAATCAACAAAGTCATGGTATGTAAAGGACCAAACGTCATTGTATGTCCATCTTTGCGTGGGGAATGACAACTTCAAGCTCTGGGGGCTGCGGCAACATTGCCACGAAGTGTGCGATGTCCTCATGAAACCTAGTGTGAACATAGAAGCCGAGGATCCGAGGCGGGTGGAGCTTGCGGAACGGACGGAGGAAGGCAGGGTTGGAGGCATGGAGGAACCAGCGCTTGCAGACGAGGGCAGTGTGTACGAGGGTGGTGGGGAAGCCGAGACGGACCAAGATCTCGATGAGGAGATCGTCGTCATCGAGCACCTGGGAGACAGATAGCTTCCCACAATGCCCCAGCCTCTTGGAATCCACGCATGCGATGCTCGGAGCGGGATCAGCGACCCTGAAACTGGTGCGATATATAATAAAAGGACTGATTTCTTTAGTGAACGTGTGCTGAAGGCATGAAATTAAAATGCATCTAACTCGTGCGTAGAAAAACTTGCTGCACACAACAAACATAATTGATCTAGCAGAAAAGGATGCAGAACGGAGGGAGATGCTGGATGTTTTTACCGTTAAGAAATCTGGGCAGGGTCCATGATCTATCTCCTTCTCCTCTGTCTCCACTGTTGCAGCAAGCAAACTTTCATCGGGTCAAAATAGGACAATCAAAGATGGTGTTTAATGGTAAGTAGATTGAGAAGGAGGGGGAAGCAGGACGGGTGGTCTGACCTCGAATCGTCGACCGGGTAGCTGCGGGGATTGGATTGATGTCCGGCGGCGCCGCCCCTGCTTACAAGATTGTAAAGGGCGTATGTCCTCGACCGAGTACGCACATATGAGGACTCTCGCTCGATTAATTCTTCTTTTTTTTTTTTGAAAAAACAGAGTCCGGACTCTCGGTCGATCTATCCTCACCGTTGAAAAAGGGCACCTGATTATAAGTGAAATGCATCTACGGTCCTTAAATTGCATGCGGCAGGACACACAGCCATTGTAGGTTTTAATAGCAACGAAAATGAATATATATCAAAATCCAATAAAATATATGTATGATTACTAAATAATAATTTGCAGATTTGAGAAATTACTGCATAAGTTAATGGTGTTTTCTATTACCCGAGAGTTTTTTGTGACTCCTATGATCATGGTGTTGGGATCTTGATGCGTAACATATCTTGTGGCTCTCAATTTTCCCAGCATTTTTGCTCATGTCTTCGATTATCAGAGTCTCACAACCGTCTTGGGTGTAGATGTATTTTACGTTTTTGGAATTATGAGTTATCCAGGTTGAATTTCCCGGGTCCATGTGGAGTTCGAAATGATGAAACTCTACACTTAGTTATGTATGATTTTTATAGATCCATATATCCAAATCATGGAACAGTGCACGTAATTGCAGAGCTGATCCGGTTCATCAAATATTGTGCACCTTATCCATGGAATCATATTATGAAAGTTACATGTATTTTACTTGGGAATTTTTTAATTATAGTATGCTCAGATCCATAAGCTTAACAAAAATAATATTTGTGCATGACTAGCGATAATATTCATAAGAATGAATAATATGTTTATAAGAAATCAAGTCAAATATTTGTGAATGATTACTGATAATTTTCATTGTTTGTTCAGAAATTAGCAATTATGGACTCGTCTGGAGTGCTTATGGAAGGCTAATCTTGATTTCGTTCCAGTTTAGTCTAGATTTTTCCTTTAGCGGTACAAGTTGCATGCAAACTCATCTGATCTTTTCATTAATCAACCTGCAAATTTGTGAAATACGTGACCCAGTGTCTGTATGTCGTTCTGCATGCAAACTCATTTTCTACTTTGGTAATCAAACATGGTTTATATGTAATTCTTTTTTGCAATTTTTCAGAAAAAATGGAAATCCCGAGGTTCAGGACTGTTTTGGACATTATCGATAACTTTGAGGGCCGCGGCGAGCCTGCTCTATTGCCACGTCAGCGCTATACGTGAGTCATTCGTATTTAGGACCGTAGATGGACATGTGGAGCAACTTTCAGGACTGTACTGAGGCAAATCTTTATGTAAGGGACTGTTTTGGACATAGACCAACAACTTTGATGACCGTAGATGCATTTCACTCCCTGATGATTACCGGGAGACTTGGCTGGTGTTTGGCCGTTCACACATTTATACAGGAGACATTTAGAGAAGGAGACCGCCGCCTGGCAACACAGGCTGATTGCGAGGAATAAATTTGGCTACTAACTTCCTCACCCTTGGATCCTCAAAGTGGACACAATTTAGGACATTCCTGTAAGCTGCAATTTCAACAAGTGTTCAGACTAACTAAAGTCTAACGGCCTGCCGCCTTCTCCCTCATACGTGCCTTGGCGACTCAATGGGTGGGGGAAGCTCAAAATCCCGGTGCAGTGAGCTCCAGCGGTGTCCACGTGGAGTTTGATGGCGTCCTCATCAATTTGCAGAAGCACCGGCCTCTCACGTGGGGGGCAGCCGGTTCGGTGTGTCTGACGGGTCCTAGTGTTGGACTTCCGCTGATGTGAAGTCGGAGTTGTATCGCATCGGTCGAGCGTCGATGCCCATCACGGATAGTAAGGTTGTGAGGATCTTCATAGTCACGAGTATTGCATATGTCACGAGTAAGGTTGTGTCGGCCTTATACGTGCAGGGGCAACTGTTTGGCATGGTGTGACAACTGATGTGTGATTCATGAGGCTTCTGCGGCAAGACGCTCTTCGGTGTCCATTCTTAGATGAAGTTGAGGTTGCTGGCTTGAGTAGTCGTGATGACAATGACACAGCTGGGCTACCTCGATGCTCTCGTCCTATGGTGTGTTTGCAGCTTCGCTTATCTAGTTGGCTTTGTATGCTCTCAAAATTGTCGTGTTACGTGATGGTCGGCGGGGGTATTTGTAACAGTTTTCGCCCGGTTTTCTACTAATAAGCCGGGCAATCTCTTTTTCTAAATCAACGAGATGAGGCAAACTCGTTTCAAACATTTTATGTACGTAGTGACAGATTGATACTATATTTATCCCCAATTTCAAAACAATGGGCAAAATGGCTGCTATCTTGCCCACGCAGAAGATAACATGCTACCAAAGCTAGCAAAGTGTTTGGCGGCCCTAAGCTGTCGCTTCTTCTCCTTTTGGTCGTGCACACATGCCACACTCACACTTGGCCCAAACAACTAGGAACTGCTGGCAAGTGCCATTTTCCGCCTTACGCTCGCCTCTTCCCTCAACCAGGCACGGGGGCTTCGTTTTTGGAGCTGCGAGTTTGTGGGGCAGAGCACACGTTGCCAGATCCATGGCTATTGCCAAAAAAAAAAAAAAACAAGACCGAGGGGCAGACGACACCCTGGCTTGTCATTAAGATAGAAGTGTGACTTGAACCCGCGATCTGGTGCTTGGTGCTTCAGCCCTGCCGACCATCTGGCCGCAGAAGAGTTCACATCCATGGCAATTGCTTGTGGATTGTTTTGTTGGCTTGTTGCTTGGTTAACGAACGCTCAATGAGTGTTTTACGTTTGGGTGCCGGCCGGGCAAGTTGGCAAAGTCGTTGGCCATGGTGTACAGTAAGGTGCACACATAGTATTCAGCGATATAATCTCAAGGATCAATGCGTTGAGAATGAACATGGTATAACATGCATTGGCTCATGTAATCACATGCATATAGTAGATCAGGGCTGGCTTAACATGCGGTTGGCTCTTTGTGCAAGAAACCCATCCACTGAGTCATCGGTTTAATTGAAATCGATTATTGTCATGTCAAAAGTCCACTCTGACATGCCCACGTAACCTCCTATATTTTTATCTCCTCATATAGTAGATCATATATGCTTTTCTGCCATTGAGAATGGGACGTTTATGAAATAAACTAATACTGGTTGAAATGAAGGCTTCCGCAAAGATTAAAGATCACACAGCGTCCTAAAATTCCTGAGTGGTATTTGAAACAATCGTAGAACACTTGGACAACGTCCGGAAAAACTTCGAACTTCTCTTATTTCCCGAAAAATCAAACAAGATGAGATGCATACCAAATGTGGCAAGTAATTTGACCAAAGTTTGAATGACATTCATACCTGTCTTGTATGAGCTGGAGCGGTCACAACAAATAAGAGATGCATCAGTTAGCTGAAAGAGATGCATGCATTTGTAACAGTGATCCATGTCGGTCAACTTGTTAAACTATTCAACTACACTGATTGGGGTGATAGCTGTCCACATGATGCTCGTCGATAGAGTTGAAACTCTGTGATGAAATAGTTTAGGAGACTCGCTACACAAAGACTTCCTATTTTACTAGAATGCCCCTCGTAATCTTAAAATGCTCTGCTACTTAAGTGCCCAGTTATACAGGCTGCTCCCAACTAATGACCTTTTATCCTTATGTAAGATTTTAACTCATCGGCCACCTATCGACGCTGAATAAACAAATATTGCATCGTTGAGTGGGATTAGTTACTTGAATCCTAAATTGTGTATAGTTGTACCTCTAGCGATGTACTAATAAAGATGGTGATTGGTCTAAATATGATATGTACATTATCAAATGATACACATTCATACCTTCCTTCAGCAGGCTAAAACAAAACCCATTAGCCAATTTGTGATGCATTAAATCAACTTTGATGTAATGGCGAGCACCAAAGTTAAAGCAACAAGAAGGCATCCCCAAAGTTGACATTTTTGGCATGCCTACCTCTAAGTAATCTCTTCTTTTAGAGGGAACCGCAGTGTCCTGCTGGTTTTTTAATTGATTTTATGAAAAAATCTACAGAACAGGTGACCTTATCGTTTCTACATAATCTCTTGACTGGGAAAAGTCATATTCCCGTAATTTGTGCATCTAGGATGCCTTATCGTTTACTTATTAAAATTTGGGAAGTTATGTGAATGTCAATGGTCTTTCTCCGAATAGTATCCCACTGAACAAGCAACACCAACTTCACACAATCTCTTGATTTGGAAAAGTTGCACTACCCGTAATTTCTGCATCTAGGGCTTGCTAATCATTTAGTTGACAATTTAATTTGGTTAAGTAATGTGATTATCAATGGTGTTTCTCGGGATGGTTTTCCACAAGGATTCCCCATACATATGACTTGATCCATGATACTTGAGGCTTAGAAGGCTAATGACCCGAGACTAAAGAGAACAATTGGAGCTGAATATGATACAAATATTGTTAGACATCAAAGTTAGAGAAACAAGAAAGCATCATCAAAGTTGACATTGTTTTCCGTGCCTACCTCCACATAAGCTCTTCACCGGGAAAAGTTGTATTACACGATGTTCGGGCAAGTTGGGTGGATAAATATTTAATTCAAAATTTTCTTTTGTAAACTATTGATATCAATAGTCCTTCACGAGATAGTATTGCACAAGGAATATCCACTTATACTATAATCGAATCCAAAACTTACACGAACCGATTTTTTTTTTGTCAAAAAGAAACATGATGTTGAGTCAGGCTAATGACTCGAGTCCTAAATTGAGCATAATTGGGGCTCTGTCGAGGTACTAGTTAAGATTGTGATTGGTCTGAATATGATACAAACACTATCAAACGAGACACATCCATACGTTCCTACAACTAGCTCAAATAAAAACTCATCAGCCAATTCGTGATCCATAATTAAGTCAATTGTGAATGTAATGGCGGACAAGCATCCTCAAAGTTGACATTTTTTCGTGTGCCTACATCCACATAATCTCTTGACTGGGAAAAGTCATGTCAGCCGCAATTTGTGCATCTAGGATGCCTAACTATTTACTTATGTTTATACTAGAATTAATTCCAGGACTTACGCCAACTAAGCAAAAATATGAAAAGGAAACTTGAAACTGAGAAAGATTAATGAGTCGAAACCTAAAATACAAAAAATTAGGTCTCCTATCGAACTAATAATTAAGAGTGATGGGTCTGAATATGAAAAAAAAATTGTCAGATACCGGAGTCGGGGATGTACGATACTACGAGGTGATGGCCTCTCGCTAGTTTTTTTCCTGGTACGATATGTGTAATCCACTTGAGACTTGATTGGGAGGCTGATGGATCATGGTAATCGGCAGATCACTTTGTCTTTTGCCAAATTGTCTAAACTTTAACTGTGAGTGGTTCAAAAAATCTCAATAATGTATATGGGTTGTACTCATTTGGTAGTGTATATACTATAAGTTTGTGTACTAATATTGTCATTCGTCCGACCGAGTGACACCCTACACAGAAAGGATTCAGAATATTAAAAAAGAGACACATGACTAGACCTGGATCCATATGTAGTAAGAAAAATTAAACCAGACTGGATGTGAGCCCTTAAATACCTCAGTGGTGTAGAGGGCGAGAGAGAGAGAGAGAGCAGAGTTTCAACTAGCCAACAAACCTCCATCACTTGCACCCACTAGCATGGCCATGGTTGCTATAGACACGCCCTCCCTCATTGGCCCCGTACCGTTCAACAACCTATTATTATCTGACGAGGGACGCCATGGGGCGCGACACACAGCTGCAGCAGTACCAGGGCATGTGGCTGCCCAAGAAGATGGTCACCGGGATAGTCTCCGTCCAACCGCGCTTCAAGTCGCGGCCGGACGATGTGCTCCTAGCAAGCCCCCCCAAGTGCGGCACCACCTGGCTCAAGGCGCTCTCCTTCGCCACCATGGCGCGGGCCGCATACTCGCCATCGGATGCGGACCACCCATTGCGCCGCTTCAACCCGCACGAGTGCATCCCGGTTATGGAGAACCTGTTCAGCGCCGGCCAGGAAGCCAAGCTGGAGGCGCTGTCGTCGCCAAGACTCCTGCACACGCACATGCACTACTCCCTGCTGCCTCACTCCCTCGCCGACTGCAAGATCATCTTCGTCTGCAGGTATGAAAGTAACCAAGTATATACACGCTTGTTTTTTTTCTCTCCGGTTAATAACAAGCGGAAATGCATGTAGGGAGCCCAAGGACATGCTGGTTTCCATGTGGCACTTCCTCAAAAGCGCAGGATCAAACGTCTCCTTCTCCGATCTGTTCGAGCATGCGTGCCAGGGCCAGAACCAATATGGCCCCAGCTGGGATCATGTCCTGGGCTACTGGAACGCCAGCAGAGATAGGACGGACAGGGTCCTGTTCCTGAGGTATGAGGAGATGCTTGCCGACACAGTTGGCACCGTCCGGCGCCAGCTGGCGCAGTTCCTCGGCGTACCCTTCACGGCGGCCGAGGAGGCAGCGGGGTCGCCGGTGGATATCGCCGAGATGTGCAGCATCGACGCGTTGAGAGGCCTAGCGTTGAGAGGCCTCGACGCCAAAAAGACAGGTAACAATGAGCCGCCCATCAAGTTCAGGCACCAAACCTTCTTCAGGAAAGGGGTCGTGGGGGACTGGGTGAACCATATGACGCCGGAGATGGCCCGCCGCATGGATGCAATCGTTGAATATAAGCTCCGGGGATCAGGCCTCACCTTCACCTCCGTCCCGACTGTCACTTAATTAACAAGATCTCGGTTTCTCTTGTTGTGTTGTGAACTTTGCCGTCATAAGTTCTAGTTGTGGTTGGGGTACCGGCCGTGTGTTTATCTTTCATTTGCTTTCCTCATTTAGCCACAAATATGCTTTGGTTCATGCATGTTGCGGCCAAGTCAATTCCTATTGCTCCCATGTGTTTCTGTTCCCTGTACGAGTCGAGTCAATGTACAAGTCAAGCTACTGTTGTTTGGTAGCTATAAATAGAAAATAAAAAAACCGATGAAACCCACGGGCTGAGGCAAAACCAAAAAATGTGCTAAAAAGGGTTTTTCATGAGACCATTTCTTATCTTTTTCTCAAATGCCACCAAAAAGATCGGTTTTGTTAGGATGTCTACATGTACACGCAAAAAAATGTTAACACTTTTTAAACATTTTGGAGTATTTTTCCGGTGGCAGGAGCATGTGCACCATTATCCCATATGGTAATATTGCTTTCACCACCATGGATGCCCTTGATAATTTTATAAATACCGATCGGCCAACATTGAAAAGGGAGAATTTAGATTTGACTAGGCAAGATTATTTGCAAAATATTCGTGAAAGTCTAAATTTTCCTTCTTTTTATATTTCGTTTATTTTAATCTTTGTATTGAAATAACTGGTTTCAGATAACTCATATTTCTAAATATAGAGTGTTGTTAATATATTTCCCAGATTTCATAAAATTGGTTGTCCATGAAAGCAAAGATACAAATCGGTCTTCCTATTTTCTACATAAGCTGGTTCCAAAGGCATATATAGTAAAATTGCAACAATAAAACTTTTTATATTGTATTCGTGGCCTCGATACGAATTTAAGCAATTCGCGCTCTAGATATTGATATGCAAGCCTTGAAATCGAATTATCTTTGAGCAATTATTTTTTAAAGTGACAAATGTAATTTAATTTTTTTAGTGATTCCATATTGCCTCAGCCACCTTTTCATAAATACTTGGGTATTTTATTTTTACTTCACTTCAGTTAAATTGTTTGCACATAATTTCACTTCATTACTGTTAAACTTTTTGCATGCAAATTTCTTGTGAATGTTCTTATTAGAAAAATATTAGTTTATTAATGTTCGATTCTTATAGAGTTCATTTCTTATAAGTAACGAGTATTTTCTCTATCTTTGAAATTTTCTTTTAAATGGTCGAGTAGAAAATACTCCCTCTGTTTCGTATTAATTATTACCAAATCAGATGTATCTAGCACTAGTATGTCTAAATATACATATGATTCAACGAAAGTTAATATGGATTGGAGGGAGTAGGATATTATGCTTTTTGTTTTTTTAAACATAGTGGTTCCAGAATTGTTTATATCGACCTTAATTAGAAAAAAAATACATATTGAATAAAAAACCTATTGTACTATGTACGATGGCTCATCAAGTAAGACTAAACTATAAATTTTATTTATCTTTAGAAAAAACTCTCCAAAAAGTTTAACCTCAACCCAAGCCTGGTTTCAACTTTTGGGTAGTATTGTTTGTGCCTCTTGGGCTATACCAAAATTGCGAAGAAAATAAAAATAATTTGATGGTTATGAATCCCGAAACGAATAGGTATTGGCTAGGCCATCAATCAAACAAACAAAAAAGTCACACACGATATACGTGGACAGGTCACACACGATCGATTATCGTGGGTACAATTCCGATCGATGTCCATACAAGTAACTCGAACTCGATTACGGCTCCGGCTCCCTCTCTATACATACAGCACAGAAATAAACTACCATGATTTCAAACCACCCATATCATACAAGAAGAAGCAAACCATGAACAAGATGATCAAGCCGCTCTCCATCCTCTCCCGACTGCTCCTGCTCTCCAATCGCCATCCACCGTGGGAAACTGCCGTCCACCGAGGACTCATCTTCCGGATTGTCAATACCGTGGGTGATCCACATTCGACTACTGGTATTGCTGCTCTAGGTCGTTGGCTGTCGGCCCCATGCCCTCCCCGTGGTATGGCAGCGAACCTAAAATTAATATTATCAGCATTCGAGCAATTATCGGGATTGAAAATTAATTTCCATAAAAGTGAATTGTTTTGCTTCGGCGAGGCTCAGGACGCAGCTGCTCAATATGCCGATATATTTGGCTGTGAGCAAGGTCAATTCCCAATAATGTATCTGGGAATTCCAATACATTACCGGAAGCTGACTAATGCGGAATGGAGACACGTTGAGGAACGTTTGCAAGCAAGGCTATCTAGTTGGAAAGGAAAATTACTATCTCTTGGTGGGAGGTTGGTTCTCATTAATTCGGTACTGACAAACATGGTACTGTATATGATATCCTTCTTCCCAATACCAAAAGGGATCTTACATAAATTGGATTATTTCCGATCAAGATTCTTTGGGCAAGGAGATGGTGAGAAAAAGAAATATAGAATGGCCAAATGGAATGTTGTTTGCCGTCCTAAAGATCAGGGAGGGCTGGGTATTCATGACCTTAATGTCAAGAACTCAACCCTTCTAGGTAAGTGGCTTTTTAAGTTGCTTACTGAAGATGGGATATGGCAAACACTCCTTAAGAGAAAATACATTGGTACAAAGGCGGTATCACAGGTATACTGGAAACCTGGTGATTCCCACTTTTGGGCCGGGCTGATGGCGACTAAGAAACATTTCTTTCGCTTCCGGGTATTCAACATTAAGGATGGTACGGAGATTAGATTCTGGGAGGACAAATGGTTAGGTAATACTACCCTCCGGGATCAATATCCGGCTCTATACAACATTGTGCGTCATAAAGGGGATACCATTGCCACTGTTCTGCAGTGCTCTCCTCCCAATGTGACGTTAAGACGAGATTTAATTGGGCCGAGACTAACGTCTTGGAATTCCTTGTTGGCACGGTTGACGCTGGTTCAACTCACACAAGGACACGATGAGTTTCGTTGGAATCTATGTGAGAATGGAAAATTCTTCCGTGAATTCCATGTATAGGGCGTTACTACATTCCGACGTGCCTGTCGATGATAATAAAAAAATATGGCAAATGAAGATCCCACTTAAAATAAAAGTATTTGCGTGGTATCTTCGTAGGGGTGTCATTTTAACTAAGGATAACCTTGTTAAACGGAATTGGCATGGAAGTACGAAGTGTATGTTTTGTCCACAACAAGAGACAATAAAACACTTATTCTTCGAATGTAGTTTCGCACGTTCTATTTGGTCAGCCATCCAGATAGCGTCTAACTTATATCAACCTAGGTCTGTTGCTAATGTTTTTGGCAACTAGCTACATGGTATTTATAGAAAGTTTAAAACCGTTATTAGGGTGGGAGCGATAGCCGTTATATGGTCGCTATGGCTTAGTAGAAATGACAAGGTTTTCAATGATAAAGATGTTTCTCGTTTGCAGGTACTCTACCGGTGTACAAGTATTCTCCGTTCCTGGTCCACCTTATAACGGGAGGGACATCGAGACCTCTTTACGGAGGCATGTGCACGTTTGGAAGAGGTGGCGAGGGATATTTTTACCCGACATGGATGGTCGCTTGATCGCCGGATTGGTCCTCCATAGGCGTTCGCTTTCATCTTCGGTGCTGGCGATTTACTTTATTCACTTCATGATTGTAATTCGTCTAGCGCTTCACACACTTTTTATTTGACTCTTGGATTGCGGCTGTGTGCATTCATATGCAGAGGCCGGGTGTAATGCTTAACTTTAAGTAATAAAGCCCTTTATCTAAAAAAATGGAAGGCCGGCGCTACAACCATGACCCTACTCACCGGCGGAGCGGCGATCGCAGCCCACCTCATGTACCGCGAGACGGTGCCGTTCACTGGCTGCACCCACCTAGTGGTCTTCTCCCCGGAAGAGGCACGCGAGCGCGACAAGGCCGCCTTCGCCGAGTTCAAGAAGGAGGGCACGCCTCTAAGATCCTCGGCCCACGTGACCCTGAAACCATCCGAGTTCGTCGCATCGCACGTGAGATCATCACCGGCGCCCACGTCGCTTTCACCGTCAAGCAACATTCCAACGCATTGATGTCCAGGCATCACGACGGGTTATCATGGATGGACATGCTTGACTGGGAGGTGATTGTCGTCAGAGATCAGGAGTACATGGGATGCTTGGCTGGAGCAAGAAAAATCGTTGTCTACACCGGACTGTTGGATCATTTCAAGACCGATGCTGAAATCGCAGCTTGTAGTGCGCATGAGGTAATAATTCCGTCGTGCGCACATCTATTATGTGAATTCATATTTGTACACATATGTCGTGTCCAAAGTTGCATGACGTGATGTTTAAAACGAGGCTTGATCTTAATGTGACGGTTTGTTTCACGAGAAAATATGACACTACTAAATTATAAGATGGACCTCACCTAGTAATATTTATAACATGTCACTAATACTGACCAAGAATACTCAGACTTAAAGATAACTTAAAATGTTTGTCCAAACCCTAAACTTATTACAATTACAGAGAGTATGTAAACAGCTAGAAGCAGGCCGAAAGCATGCTCATTACGCGCGCTAGTCGTTTTTTTAATCAAGTGTCAGTTTATGTAACCACTGTATGTAGGTTGGGCACGTTATCGCAAGGCACTCATCACATAGTATGTTTGGCAGCTGGTCCTCACAGATCATCGAAAGAATTCCTTACTTGAGCATCCTCATGTTGCCCATCTTACGAAGGTGTGTACTACTCGTTATCAACTAACCATTTGTTGCACGTCCCATATGCAATGGAATGAGAAACCTCAACTCTGTGTCTGTGATGGTCGCTTCTATACCTACCTCTACTCTCGCAGATATGTCATATCTGACAAGAGACTGACATGTAATGTTCTAGTGTTACTTCACTATGTATATCTTTTGTAGGGCTGAGGTAGAGGCTGACCACATTGGAATGCTAGTACTCGCTGCTGCTGGATACGACCCACGTATTGCCCTTCTGGTCTGGTACAAGTTCGCAAAGATGGAGAGGGATTAAACGACGAAAACGGAAAATTTCGAATCTTACTTCCGAAGTCATCCTTCCAGTAGGAAGAGACTGGAGCTCCTATTGCAACCAAAGGTCGTGGAAGAGGCATTAGATCTCTACAAACAAGCAATTAGTGCATGATAATTTTAGCATTTTCAAGTAAGGCAGACGCGCGGTGAGCAGAGCGAGTATGGCGCCTGATGAATATGTGAGGGCTCTCTCAATCTCGATGCCGGCGTGACGGCAGTGAGCTACTGCAACCCGGCGTCCTCCTGTGGTTACTAGCGAGGTGGTGGTGAAACTGGTGTGGCTGTGGTTGTACCGCTGCGACTACAGCTGGTAAGTTGGTGCGGTGCTGGACTGGTGTTGCCGCTGTGACTCCTCCGTCTCTGATGTCGGCGGGAAGGTGATGTGGCCGCAACCCCGGCATCGACTACGGCTTCTTCTAGTACAGTTCTGCCTCGGCTACAACTTCTCAAGGTGAGCTCTCCGGTCTCCTTCACTTCTAGCTGCTCCTCCCCTTACTCTGGAGCATGGTCATCGTGCCGTAGCTCAACTAGTTTAGGTTGCTCTCTGTGAACAGCCATCGAGCCGAGTAACTGTGTGATGGTCTGTTCGTTCTCGTGCTATTACTCGTGCTGTTTTCCTAGGGTCAGTCTCTGCTAGTGTGGTTTACTGATGATGTTCTTCAGAAAAAAAAACATGATTTGCTTATGTTAGTGTTACTAGAGTGTGGTTTACTTGTTCAAATCATGTGCATAAAGAATCTAGTGCTGTGTATATGTATATATAATATTTCCTGGTGATTTCTAGCTGCTGCTATGAGTTCTTAGTATATCATGTGATGAATTATATGCAGGTGCAGTAGTGTAGTTTAAACTTGCATAGACAGATTCTCTGTATATATTATTCTTGTGATTAATTTGCACTTGCTCTTGTTTACCCCATGTAATAAAATAGTTTAAATAGGCTTTGTGCTGGCTGGTTCATATATATTTGCCTATAGATGATTTCTTGATGATTGATCCCCTAGATAATTAAATTAGAGGTTGGCATGCTTGAGTATGAGCAAATGCTCAAGATGTGCTTGCTGTTTACAATCCAGTGATCATCTGATCACTGGTTGGCTTCCTGCATGACCAGATGATGAATGGATCTGCATTAATGTTATCTGTACCCTGCAGTGCAGATGGTCAACGAAAAAGTGCATAGTTTGTTTCATGAGATCAAAGTCTCAAAGCCATGCTTGTACTTATTGCAAAGGTGATTTGCATAATTTCCTATTACTTTTCACTGTAATTTGAAACGGCAGCTGCAACTCTCTACATTGATAACAATGTTAGGAAAGTGCAGATACAGGTAGATGGTATGTGGCGTGAGCATATAGAATCTATTTGGGTTCCTTGGCCCTTATGCATGGATGTCCATGGAGAAGAGTTTGTATGTGCATAAATAAACTAAAAATTGCTGAATATATCTACTCTATATGAATCGGATAGGTGAAATACTAACATAGGTCAGAAATTATGTCTTTTTTGGGAATTATTATCAGTCAATCTTCACTGTGCAACATAAGAGAGATGTTATGGAAAATTCTTTGTCCTGAGTATGTACTTGCCTTTTCAATAGTGAGAAAAAACTACAATATATTTGGAAATGCATTGAACTTGCAAGATGTGCATCTGCAGATCTGCTTACTAATACTTCATTAGTCTTTTCGAGTTACGAAGGACATATTTTTCTAAAGTTGCTAATAACAATAAGCTACTTTTAATAGTTGATTGAAGTATGACCTTCTATTGTTTAATTGGCTAGTTTAGGCAAATGGTACAATCCCACCCTTTTATTCAGAGGCTTGATCTGGCTGTTTATTCTGGAAATGTTTGGAACTTTGGATGTTTAAATTTCAAATGAATGTGGATGCTAACCATATCAGAGCAAATATATTGCTCTGGATGTAACTTTATATCATTTGTTTGCTATAGAATGAATATATACTCAAGTTCTTATGACTCCTTGTATTAGCTTGTTTACATTGTGCATATTGCATTAACTTCATTGAACAAGCTAAGCCGAGTGTGTGAGGTCACCATGTTCTATTGTGTTCTGTAGGTAAGGAGTACAACAAGGCTGACTCCAGGTTTAGCGCCACCATTAACGGGTCACTCTGTGATGCCCTAACGGCCATCGGCTTCCATGCGATGGCAACGTCTACGTCTCTGTTGTTTAGGTGAGTTTCTACTTTTGCGTTGGCTCTCATGATTCCTTATTTCTGCCTTGATCTATTGTTATCGTTAGGGTTCGACAAGGAACACTAATATAACTTGTATGTTGTATCCATGAATATCAAGTGCCATGAATGCAATTATAAGGAGCTTACTAGTCTGCCGTGTATTTGATGAGTCACTGTTCATTGATCTTCCCTTTTTGTTGAAGCTGTTTTAGGAATATTTTACGCAGTTTCTCTGGTGTGTTTAGAACCATGGAATTGAATGCAACTTTTTGCTTATTGATCAAATTTGAATTTTCTCGATTGTGTCCGAGATTGATGCATAGTGTGCCAGTATGTCTGAGATGGATGTGCTAAGTGTCAGGTTTTGTTTGGTAGAAATTGCAGCCTAGCTTGAACCTTGCATAAACGTATCAGTAAGTGGCACAGCTATCTATGATGTCTATGTAAGTTGGTACACTTGATAATAGTTTCCAGAAATGAATATTTGCCCTATATAAAAATACAGAGCATGCATGTGGCTACATTTTGGTCTACATTTTATATTTCCAAGTAACGACACAGATTAGTATGAAGTTGTACACTTCGGTACCACCATGAAGTTATCTCTCTCATTTTACATTTTGGTATACACAATGGCACGTATGATAAGTAAGCACGTTTCTTTCTTTTGCAGAAGTTGAAGCTCTTCTAATCGTTCCTCTTATTAGCATGAAGATTTAAGAGACAAGGGCCATGAGGATTAAGTTTGGCATGTGAAGTTTAAGTTTTGTTGCTCGTCCTCTTTATGTTCTATGTGCATTGTGAACTTCTGGGTGTTGAACATGTTGTTTCTCGTGTGGCATTGAGGATATTGTTGTAGTTCTATGTGTATATCAATCTTGAACAGTGTTCTCTGTCTCCTGAGTGTACAATGTCAACAATATTCTGTGGCTCTAGCTAGGGCAGCTCCTCAAAGTGCCCCTAAATGTATTTATGGACACTTTGAGAAAATACCCCTAATTCAATCAGAGGGACTATCTCAAAGTGCCCCTAAATGTATTTAGGGGCAGTTTCTTAAAGTGCCCCTAAATACATTTAGGGGCCGTTTCTTAAAGTGCCCCTAAATGTGTATTGGGGCAGTTTGTAGAAGTGCCACTAAAAACATTTTGGGGCAATTTGTAGAAGTGCCTCTAATGAATACTTTCAGATGCATTTCTAGGGGCACATTAGAAAGTGCCCCTAAAAGTTTTACAGACACAAGCAAATTGGGCACTTGAAAAAAGTGCCCCAAATAGTTTTAGGGGCACAAAAATGACATTTAGGGGCACTTTGAAGTGCCCCAAAAACTCAACCGTGATGTAGTGTCTGGCTGCTTCCACCACATGCGCCCGACGCCCACGCCTACATTGCGCTCCTCACCTTCGAAAGACGGCCCGAAAGAGACCACCGCGTGCATGGTGTTCAAGGAAATGGCGCATGCCAGGGACGCCGCACGGAAGGTGTTCGACAAAATGGCGCATGCGCGCAGAGGCGCACGGAAGGTGTTCGATGAAATGGCTCGTGCGCGGAGAGCCGCTCATGATGAGGATGAACATGATGAGGACGAAATGGCGTGGAGGCTTCTCGTTCAACATTGTCATCACACTCTACGTCAGGTAGGGGGTGAAAGTAGGAGATGCGAACGCGGGAGTGTATGGGGAGGGAGGGCATCGTGACTTGAAGCACTGTGATCCATATGATGGATTAAGAACTAAGAAGAGGAGGGTGAAGGAGGCGGCTAGCTCCAGAGGGACATGGTGGTGGAATAGGTGTAGCTGGGTTCCAAAATAGCAGAGGCGTCAAGCAATGCTACCAAACAAGATGATTTCATCAATAAACTCGTGTATTGTGAAACATACATACATCCATCCAGCAGACTAGTACAAAAGATACACGAACATCTAGTAGCACATAAGCAGACCAGCACAACACACGCAATCTACGTTACCTCAAATATAGTGGAATTGGATGATCTTACCCGTGGTGAATCTAAGCAGGATCAAACATTTATCTCCTCCACTCTCTCCTCTCTCCACTGGTCACAGAAAGACAATGTTGGGATTTAGTTCGTAGGGAAAATCGATCTAGGGTTATCGGCAAGAATATACTACTGTAGAAGAAGGGGAAAGGATCGAGGGGATCGAGAATGAGAGAAAGGAGAAGGGGAAGCTTCGGTGGCAGCCACCTCCTCCATCCTCTCACTCGGCCGGTTCACTACAAGAAATATGCCAACTTGTGACCTTCTGATAGTGACCCTGAAAAAATGGTCATGGATCTATGACCATTTCAAATCAATTGGTCGCAAGCTGTCTCGGAGGGTATAAACCCTCAAACATAACGACCATTTCAGTCAAAAAGGTCATATTTTCCTTATATGAAATGGTCATAAGCAGAGAACACTGGATTATTTCTCTATTTTTAGCAGATTAGGATCAATTTAATTTGGTCATAGCTTATGAATTATGGCGCGTACCTATGACTGGGCGCCACATCATCAATTTTGCTTATGTGTTCTCAGTTTCGCAAACATGTCATGCTTAGTTGTCACTTTTGCTAATGTGTTGTGCACATGGTTTGAACCACACTCTGCTAAGCAGTGGGACCACCCTGCTGAGATATGACCCACAATGTGGGACCCGCCCAGGTGACATGGGGCCCACGTCTTAGGACATGAAACACACTGATCGGTGGGACCCGCCCTGCTGACATGTGTGACCCACCCGGCTGACATATTGGACCCACATATCAGGACATGAGATCTGTACAGCGCTACTGACCACCCTGCTGACCAATGGGGCCCGCCATGTGGGACCCACCATGCTGACATGTGGGACCCACCCGGATGTTGAACCACACTCTGCTAAGAGGTGGGACCACTCTAACCTACGTTGCAGGACGTGAGATCTGTACAGCGCACATGAATAATAATAAAAAATAGGTTTAGTTGGAGGCTCGAACCCGCGCCCTCAGCCCTCTTCACACGACACCAAACCAATAGGCCACCACACCTATGTTGTACAATTTGCGCACTTGCTATTTATTAACGATGGGTCACGTCTGCGTCCCTGGGCTTGGGCCTTGGTGCACGAGGCTCCTTTTTTTTCTTTACTGCTTTCCCTGTGCCGAGTGCGCCGGCCAGCCTGGTTCGGCTGCAAGGCTGGGCCGGCTCGGCTCGGCCGATTCTTTTTTTTTTGTTCTTTTCCGTTATCCTTTTCTACTTTCTTTTATAACTTTTGATTTTGAACCTAAATTTCAACCAAATATATTTCGAAATTTTTATTAAGATTTTTTCTACCATTATATAGTATTAGGTATTGTTTTCATTCCAAAATAAAATACAAAATACTCCTAAGATTATATATTGCTTTATATCCGACTTTGCAATAAAATTGTGAGATTATTCTTTTAATTTTAAATGCAGCATAAAACAAATGAAGGGTTTTATAATAAAGCCAGGATGAAATGCAAACATCCAGTTCTAAATTTGGGTTGTAAAATTATGACATCATATTTTTGAATTTCTATGCTCATTTCGAAACGTGGTCAAAACTGTCGGAATGACCGTTCGTAGCTAAGGGTTGAATCTTCTGAAACTCTTGGTGTATCTCTGATAAAATAGATGCTTGTGTACCTGAAAACTATTTTCTTAAAAAATAATTAGCAAACTATCAAGCATTTGTAGTTCAAATTTGACCCGCATCCAACTGAATTGACAGACATTTGTCTTTTTGAGGAGACATAGATGGAAAGCTTTTGACATGTAACCATTTGGTTTTTTGTACATCAAGTGTGGTATAATATTTTGAAAAAATCTTTTGGTCTAAGTTTGCAACATATATTTGGTAGATCCTTCACAAAAAACCCCATTTTTGACACTCGAAAAATGAAAAATGATTTGTTTGTTCAAAGAAAATGAAAACTTTGTTCAGCAACATTGTTCGCCATTCCAAGATGCACGCTTTTGCACGGTTATTGGATCTCTAAAGAAATGACCACCTGTGTACCTAAAAATGATTTTATAAAAAAATAAAGAGAAAACTATCAAGCACATGTAGTTCAAATTTGACCCGCTTCCAGCTGAATTGGCAGACATTTGTCTTTTTGAGGAGACATGGATGGAAAGATTTTGACATGCAACCATTTGGTTATTTGTACATCAAATGTGGTACAATATTTTTAAAAATTCTTTTCGTTTAAATTTGCAACATATATTTGGTAAGTCCTTCACTAAAAACCCCATTTTTTTACACTCGAAAAACAAAAAATGATTTGTTTGTTCAAAGAAAATGAAAACTTTGTTCGTCAACATTGTTCGCCATTCCAAGATGCACGCTTGTGCGTGATATGATAAAATTTGAACAAACTATGCCATGAAAGTGGCAATAACATTCGTCATTTGGCATGAACGTTATGAATTTTCATACATGATAGCTCATTTGTGTGAACACATTTTAAAAATAGTTGTCGCATTTGAAGCTTGTTATTTTTTTATGGTAACTAGGTCACGTATAATGACACAATGCGAAGGTTTCCCATTTATTTTAATTTTTTTTGAATTTCTTACGCCGATTTAAAAATACGGTTAAAACGGCTGACACGACAATACATAGCTATCGGTGGAATTTTGCACGTTTATTGTTGGACCTTTAAAGAAATGACCACCTATGTACCTAAAAATGATTTTATAAAAAACAAAAATAAAACTATCAAGCACATCACTTGTAGTTCAAATTTGACCCGCTTTCAGCTGAATTGGCAGACATTTGTCTTTTTGAGGAGACATGGATCGAAAGCATTTGACATGCAACCATTTGGTTATTTGTACATCAAATGGGGTATAATAGTTAAAAAAATCCTTTTGGTCTAAGTTTGCAACATATATTTGGTAGGTCCTTAAAAAAACCCCCATTTTTGACACTCGAAAAAACAAAATGATTCGTTTGTTCAAAGAAAATGAAAATTTTGTTTGGCAACATTGTTCGCCATTCCAATATGCACGCTTGTGCGTGATATGAGAAATTTGAACAAACTATGCCATGAAAGTAGACAAAAATACAATGAATTTGGAGTTGAAATTTCAAATGATATTGGATCTCGACAATATCTATATCCGGGAATTTGTTCGTGATTTTTGGTAATTAAAAATGTTGATTTCGAATTTTGAAACGGGTTCCATTTTACGTTTTTGACTAAATATAGGTCCTGATATTTTCAATTCAAATAGAGGGGGTGGAGGGAAAATTTGGAAACGGCCGCGCGGTCTCAAATTTTCAGGTCGGCCCAGATAAATCCCCTTCTGAGACCTAACCCTAATTCCCCTCCCTTTTTCTTCTTGCGCCGCCGCCCCCATCGATTTCCTTCTCCTCCACTATGTCTCTCTCTCACCGAACCACCTCACGATCCCCTTTGGGCCGCCACCGTCGCCTGCAGATCCTGGCCGGCTCCGGCGGCCCCTCGCGCTGCCGACCGCAGCCCCTGCACCAGCTCCTCCTCCTCTCTCTATTCCACGGCCTGGAGTTTCCGGTCGAATCCCACTACCCGGGCTCGATGCAGCAGCCGTGTGGTCGATCTCCGTCCACTCCGCCGCTCGCCTGCGCTGGTGGTGGCTCGCCTCCGCCGTCCCCCTTGCTGGACCGATGTCGAGGATGACGCGCCGCCTGCTAGTTGCGCTCGCCGGCTACACATCTCGCGCCTCAATCCCCCAGCGAACGGCAGCAGCGCACAACGGAGCTCACTGCTCCTCTGCTCGAGCCGCCGTACCGGTAGTGGAGCGGCTAGGAGCCGGCCATGGACGACGACGCCCGGCAACAAGGGACGGCCTGACCTGCCACACCGTAGCTCTATTAGTACCTAGCAACAAAGAGGCGGCTGAGGGAGGAGGAACTCACTGTCGGAGGGGTACTCCTGCCGTCGCCCCCTCACGGCCTTGGACGCGCCGGACCTCAAGGCTGGGCCTGCTGCTGCCGGTTGCCTTCCCTGACCACGTCCCCGAGCTACATCCTGCCCCGGCTGTCCTCAACTTCGCTACTGGCTAGCTGCTGCAGGTGAGACAATAGCCTCGATTTGTTCCTACTGGTAGAACTGCTGCTGTAGTTTGGGTGTAGCCGCAACTGTTGTAGATTGGGTGCATAGAAGGCTGACGTAGTGCTGTTCTTAGTACCATAGCTACTGTAGGTTGTGTGTAGCTGCAATTCTACCGGCTCACTTAGTATCATGATTCGATCTATGCACAAATTTCATAAGTTAGGATGCATCATAGAACTTGTGGTGATCTATTAGTACTTAGCTCGGCGAAATCTTAGTTATGTATGGCCTCACAAGTATCTACTTTGCTGGTCTGTTGGTTAGGTTGATTCTTGTTGCAGCACCAGCTCTCTGCCTTATTATTGCAATTGCTGTGTCCCTTCCCATGCCTATGAGACAGCAATCTAGCTCTTCATAAGCTATTGGAAGTGGCTTCATTGGTATTTTTCGATTTAGCTATTGCTTGCCAGGTCCTCTATTGATGGCATGTTACATTTACAGTTTTAGTCTCGTTCTATTTGCTCTGCTAACACCATGCTCATGTGGCTCTACAGGTTGTTGAAGCTAACACCAAGCTCATGTGGCCTACATGTTGTTGAAGTACACTTCCTACTTCTGATATTTGCTTACAATCCCTTAGTCCATCTCTTAGCATTGTGATGTTTATGTCTGTGAGACCATGGCCAGTGATGACCTGTTAATTAGAACCAAGTGTGTATGATTACGCTATTTTTCTGTTATACTTGTATAATTAGACCATGTGCTCGCATATCATTGGCATCCACTTGATGCGGCGTGGCCTATCTCTCTGATGCTGGATCTGTGTTTGGAAGGTCAGGAAAGGTTCTGACCCATTCTACTTCTGTAATAAATACAAGTTTCTTATTATGAAATTGTTGTTCTGTCAGACCTGCAACTACCATTGTCTCTGCTCTAATTTTGCTTTGGCTTTGAAGGAGGTGCTGCTGCTCAGGATCTCTCCTCTTACGGATGCGACAAAGTGCATCAGGCGATGGATCTACACCAAAGGTGCCATTTCGTTCAGATCTGACGTGTTGATTAACTACTAGTACATGCTCCTTATATTGTTCAGTTTTTGTTGATGCCCTGCTTAGATTGAACTTTACATCATGTTGTCCTGGTATTAGCATGCCGTCCCTGTAAATGAGATGCTTGAGATAGTTCTATTAGTGCGGTACATAATCCTTCATATCTACTTTTTACTAGCTGATGAACAACCATTTACATACCCTGATTTAGAGCTTCATTTAACAGTGTAGTGTTGTTACTATTGTTCTTCTAGTTGCTTTCCTTAGACAGTGATGTTGGTTTTCAATCTTTGGAGTTTAAATTTTAAATTTGTTGTCTTAACGAAAAGTTTGAATGCTATCTTAATATCTCAAACTTGGTGTCGGCCTGGCCCTTCTGAACCCAATGATCACCAATAATATTTGCTCCACAAATGACATACTTATATTTTAAATTTCTGTTTGATGTAAAATGATTTTTAACTCGCTCTCCACAAATGTCTGCAATCACAACTTAATGCACTATTGTAGTGAAATGTTTTCTAACTTGCTCTCCTAAATCAAATCGAATATTATATCCCATTATTCTCCGTAATGTGATTCTTGTATTTTATTACCAACATCAGATTCTGAAGGTGGATTCCCAGGAAAGGACGAGGTCGTGGTTGTCGGCCAAGTGGATTGAGCAGTCGAGAAAGCAGTCTTGCTTCAGGGTATGTACGTGCGCTGGCTTCTTCTGCTTTGGGCTATGCTATAACACCCCTCCTTGTAAGAAGGAATGTTACCCCAAAACAACAACCCACACTTAACTGCCAAAGGAAAAACCGGCAGCACCTTCCTTGAATTGACGAACAACCACTACAGACAGTTGAAATAATCCCCAGGGGGGATTGCTTTCTTGTTGCATTGTGTGTCCTGGCTGTGATATTTCTATTGAGGATGAAGACTTCACTGCAAATCTTTTCATCCTTCAGTTCCAGCCTTTTGATGTCATTCTTGGCATGGACTGGCTACAAACTTACAAGGCGGTGATCTCTTGCTTTTGGAGAGTCATCACCTTTGACTCCCCTTCAGGAAAGGAGTGTGTTTATCAAGCTAGTGCACCTCCACGATATTTGCCGGTGTTGTCCAGTCTTTTTCCAGGCCAGCCATCTCCAAAGAGTGGGATATTATGGACTCTTCTTGGAAAGCCAAGTACCCCACGAGGAAAGGATGCCATTTGGGTCATTGTGGATCGTCTCAGTAAATCGGCCCACTTCATTCCAATTCGTACCACAAACTCAGCTAGTGATTTAGCTCTTTTGGTTGTTTATGAGTAGTAGAATGCTTCCGCTTGTGGTTTTATATATGTTTACTCTGTTATTTCAACTGTCTGTAGTGGTTGTTCGTCAATTCAAGGAAGGTGCTGCCGGTTTTTCCTTTGGCAGTTAAGTGTGGGTTGTTATTTTGGGGTAACATTCCTTCTTACAAGGAGGGGTGTTATATATGCTCTGCTTTGACTCTGTTTTGATGGTTCGCTAGATTGAACCATGTATGTGATGGGCGTAGGCTGATTCCACCTTGTCTATTAAGTTGTTGCACTATTTGTGACTGGCTTTCCGGCTACGTTTGCACCTTTTCAATTTTAGCAAAAACTGAGAGGATCTTAGTAGCAGAATATAAGAACACCTAGTGGCAAAGCAACAAGAAAATATGCATACTCTACTGAAGTCTTGACCTTGCACATGTTTTTTGTTGTCACATTTACACATGTTTGCTGACATTGCTTTACTGCCAGGTGAAGTAGAGAAGGTTGCTGATATTTGCTGATGTTACGTTTCAAAAGTTGGAAGCGGAAGACAAGAGACTAGCTGATATTGCTGATCATCTATTTTTTTTTGTTCTTATTTTCTTTGCTGTATAGGGAAGCGTAGATTAGCTTTGCTGGGCACTTATTGGGGCTGGGATGTAAAGATAATGTACTGGTGCAATGAGTGGATGTTATTTGCAATAGATGTGTTTAGTTGGGCTTTGGCCCAAACACTATTGGATTGTAAAAAGTCCACTCTCCAAATTTTGTATGTCTTCTGTCTCAGAAAATAGTAATATAAATTTCTGTAAAAAATCTGCAAAATGGCCGTGGCCCAATAAAGAAAAAGGCTACAAAATGGCTGAGGCCTGAATTATGTCCTGTGAAAGCCCAAAAAAGAATTGGTCTGTAAAAGGCTATGTCCTAGATAAAAAGGCCAAATT
Source organism: Poa pratensis (assembly GCA_947311845.1). Taxonomy (NCBI): domain Eukaryota; kingdom Viridiplantae; phylum Streptophyta; class Magnoliopsida; order Poales; family Poaceae; genus Poa; species Poa pratensis. The sequence goes on from CAMZMU010000099.1 coordinate 41,623,791, forward strand.
GTTGGCTGGCCCATGTAGCTGACCAAAATTGATAGGGAAAAACATAATTGGGCTGAATTGTTGGGCTTGGCCCATGTAAAGCGCCGTACTGGACCGGGCTGATTTTCATCAATGACTATTTCGTTGGTCACAATTTTGCCACGTCAGCCGCACCAGGTAGGATCTGACGTGGACTGGCCAGATTGCTAGTGACCAAAAAATTTGGTCAGAAAACATATGACCTTATATTTTGGTCATAATTGTCTATGACCATTTCCCAAAAAAGGTCACGTTGTGTCGTTAGTGTCGCTCATCTTTTGACCAACTGTTTTTGTCACAAAAAGGTCACAGATGAAAGAACGTGACCATTTCAGTGACCAATATCGAGGGTCACAAACTAGCATATTTCTTGTAGTGGTTCCTGCCGCCGTCGAGAACTGGAGACTGCAGAGTCGGGAGCTGAGGTCGTCTAGCTCAATTCCAGCTCATGAAAGTTAAAGCTCGTCTAGCTCGCGACCCTGTACAAGTAAGTTTCCCCCACGGTAATGGCAATGGTCCATACGTGAGTGTCCGGCGGCGCCGCTGCTGCTTAGAAGATCGTAAAAGTATGCCCTCGACCGAGCAGGCTTAAACGTGAGACCGTGGCCGAGCGGAATACACATACGCACATAGACCGGAGAGTCCGGATTAATTGTTCATTATTATTATTTTGGAAAACCAGATTCCGGCTCGATTCCTCTCTGTGGGAGATTTTTTTTTAAGTTTTAAATATTTAATAAAAATACATTACTGGGAAGGTAGAGTTCTATGGACATACAAATTTGCAAGTTGGAACAATTACTTAGGAGTTATGATGGTGATAAGTTCCGCAATAAAGCGTACTCCCGAGCTCCTAAAATGAGTAGTACTTGTAAACGTTACTTTTAATTGTCAATTTTTTCTTTTTTTTATAGATCCTAGACAATTTCAAGTCTCAACTTGCAAATTTACATTACTACATAATTCGGCAATTAATAAATTGTTCAAAGTCATTTAGCCTCCCGAGCTCCAGTGCTTACTCTACCAAAAAATAAATAAAATTGTATTTATAAGTTCTAAAAAGTCTGAAAAAAATCAAGAAATCAAGAAATTGGCGAGAATTGACCACAAGAAACTTGGCCGGAGAGGGAGGACGCCGACGACCGCGAGCTCCGCCACCAACGACCGCGAGCTCCGCCCTGGTGTCGACCCGGCCACGAGCCGCGGCGGTGGCGCACGAGGACGAGGCCGCAGGCCATCTCGCGAGCTGGGCGGACGGCGGGCGGCCGAGGAAGAGCGCGGCGAGCTCGACAAAGAGCCGGCGGCGAGCTTCCCGCACGCGAGCACGGCCACGTCGCACCACATGGGACAGGGACGGACGGAAATTGAGCAACTGGAGCTGGAAATCGAGCGATTGAAGCTAGCCAGCCGAAGCAAGCACGATGTGTGGGAGGAAATAGAGACGGTGGAGATGGCCGGCGCGTGCCGCCCTGCCTCTGTCCAGGCCTCCGTCGCCTACTGGAGGAGCGTAGGCGGAGGAGCTCGCCGGAGCGGTGGAGATGGCCGGCGTGCGCGGCCCTGCCCTTCTTCCGTCGGTTGGTGGGTGGGTGGGAAAAAGAGAGGAAATAGAGGAGCACGTGGTGGGCCTGGGACAAAAAGAGAGGAGAGAGAAGGGTTGTGTGGCTTACTGTGGGCCTTTGCATGCAAAAAAAAGGCGCCCCAGCAGACCCCCGGCGCACTGGGTTTGGCCTGGGGGCCGGCGCTATTTTGGTGCAAAACGACACTATTTGAGGTCCTGGGGGCACGGCTGGTAGAATTTCGGCGTTATTTGGCCAAAAAGTGGCCTGAAGGGGCTCTTGGGGGACGGCTGGAGATGCCCTAAGCCGCCACCGCGTGGACATGCACATGGAGGACGGCGGCCAGAACACACGGGGCGTAGCCGCCTTCCAAAAGTTGCAGGACGACGATGAGGAGCGCCTGAGGCAACTGCCGGCGCAGACAAGGAGCCTGGAGGCGAACGAGCAGTTGCTGAGGACCATCGAGGGGCGTCAGCAGAGCCGGGCCATGTACATCGAGAAGCGCCAGCAGCGGAGGATCAATGAGCAGCGCCAACTACCTCCGACGTGGACGGGGAGCCTGGAGGCGTACGAGCAGTGGCTGAGAAGCATCGAGCTGCGCCGGCAGGGGCGGGCTATGCGCAAGGAGAAGAGCCGGCAGCGGCGGATCATGGAGCAGCGTCAGGAGCCGTACCAGCTGCCGCCTGCACGGACAGGGACCCTGGAGGTGAACGAGCAGCGGCGGAGGACCGTCGAGGAGCGTCGGCAACGGCGGATCATGTTCCAGGAGAACCGCCGGCAGCAGCGGATCATGGAGGAGTGGCAGCCTGCGAGGTCGACGACGAGTCCGGAGGCGAACCAGAAGGTGCCCGGCAAGAATCCGCACTGGCCGCCGCCCAGCAGCCACAACGGATTGATCAGAGTCGACAGGGAGCTGGATTTTGGAGAAGCGATCCAAACAATGCGTGATCTAAGTTTGTTAGATGAACCCTAATGAACATGCATGACGTGTTCAATTAGTGGCATCTATCGGTGTCGATCCTTTTTAAGCCTTTACTTAGTTAGCTAGGCACACTACGATTTGTACCCACCCGATGCATATGTCGCCTTTCAAAATCAGTCAGATGAACTCTCACGTCACATTTATAATAAACGGGGCACATCCATGCATGGATGCACAATAAATCAACAAGTTATATAAATGGTGGCATTTTCATAAGTTGTAGTACACATGTTCAATTGTACTGTAACAATTAACAAATCAAACTTGCTATGTAAATGGCTAAAAAAGGAACAACCAGCTCGTTGATGGCTCTGCGTTGGCTCTTCTGGGAGAGAGAGAGGGCGATCGCCCGGGCTTGCCTAGTGCGCTCGGTGCGCCCTCGCCGAGGGGATTCCTCATGAGGCCACTGTTCGGCCGTTCCCATGGAATCTCTCGCACAGTGCCTCCCGTGGGAGAGGCAATATTTAGCGGGAGGATACTTCGGGATGACTTCCAGAGCTCGCGAGGGAGGAGTTTGTCCTCCACCATGCCTATTGCCAATCCCGTACCCCCAGTGAGGGGTACAATCCCAGGAGCAACTGGTCCCCCTCAATTCGAGGCTCGATCCGTATAGAGTGATGCCACCCACCCCAATCCAGGAGGTGATGGTGGCAGCAACACTTGTCGACATCCAAGTCTTGGATCCGCAGGTCAAGCACCATCAACTCACGGAGTCGGGGGGAGAAGGACCTCGATTCCTTTTGAATTGGAACTGCCACTGCGAAGGTGGGCGGTGAGCTATACTACATGCTTATCTTAGAGGAGTGGCCCTACGGTAAACCTAGGTTTTCTCTTATTGAGATTAGTGGTGGCTCGACTGGTCTGATTGATGATTGTGGTGCATGTTGTAGATGTTACTTTGCACCTTATACTTGTTTACGATGTGTCGACCAAGGATGGCGTGGGACAGAACAAGCTACAATTGATGACGAGTATGGTGATAGCCTCCGGAGTGACACTGGTCTTGGGGTTAGGTCATCAATCGCTGAGACGACATCCAAAATCGCTACGGCTCCAATCAACCTGTAATGAGTGTGATCATGCTTCCCCTTGAGGGGGGTCATGGAAATGCTCAAGTTTGCTCCTTCGGCAATGGGTCACGAGAGAAAAAGGAAATGATTAGCTCACTACACAGACGCCTGGGCTCCACTGTGAAATTCGTATGCAAGTCAACTTTATGTGCCCACCCTGGCGCCATCCATTGCCACGTACACAATACCACATGCCAAAACCGCTCCAAATTTGTCCAGGGGGTGTTTTGTCCGGTATTCCAAAATTGAGGGGGTTATCTAGCTGGTTTTAAACTTGAGGGGTTAGTTGTCCGTTCTCTGAAACTTATGGGGGTTATATGAACTTCTTTCCAAGAGAAATAATCCATCTGTTCACAATTAGCTCGCGTTCCGAGTTTCCTCAAAAGAAGAAACAGGTTCACATTGACCATTTTTGTTTGTCCAATACTCTGTTCACAATGACCATTGTTCACCTTGTCTACACGGAGGAAAACAACAAATTTCACCTGGTTCAAAATAAAAATTTGTAATATTTGATTGAGTATATAGAAAAAAAAATTATTACGTACAATTCATATTATAGATGTTCAAATTTTTCGTATATACTTGGTCTAATCTTCAAAACTTGGAATGATGGTAAAGTCATGGAGACGCTTGGCACATGAACGCAAGCTTTCATCCCAAATGCATTTCAGACTGCTCGTCCATGATGCCCCCATCGTCACCAACCTATTTCGACATATTTGTCCTTTACAAGGTATCTCTGCTTCAAGCAAAACAGACCAAGGATCAGAATGTACACCATGGTTTGTGTTTAGAAATAGAAGCCAATATTTCACGATTGATGGGCTTTTTTGATAATATTTCAGTTGAAAAACAAATACAGTAATAAGGACATGCATCTTTTCATCTCTTATTTGTAGGTCAGAAAATAGTGATACATCAGAATGAAAAGTAAAGTCCCTGCCCACAAAAACCTAGTTGTTTCTCGGCACCAAGGGAAGTAACCATTCTATGGAGTCAGACGTCATAGCCTGATACAAGAGTATATGACTAGCAACCAACAACAGCGCCTGCCATTGTCACTATGAAATGTAATTAAGGATGTCAATATATGGGTGAGATACACTTACAGATCATAAATTACCACAACCATGCAAAGTATTATTTTCAGAGTGTTGAGAAAGCAGGAGCCGGTCAAAAAAGAAAGCAGGAGCAACACAATATCCCTTAAATCAACTTAATAAAAAACATCTCAAACGATGTTGAACTAGTATTCCTCAAATGGACAAAGGGCCGAGCCAGCTAACAAATTTCAACAGTTAGAACAAATACTATGATGGTTGATGAACCACTAACAAGAGTGATGGTCTAACAGAGCATCACAAATGCATCAAATGCCAACTTTTACAAACATTAATGAATTGTGATGGTATATAAATCAAAGATACAACTTTCAACTTCAAAAGAAATGGCAAAACAAACTGGCAACATAAAAAATAGATACAAACAATGCATATTAAAAATGTTTGTAACATCGATACAAGAATGCACTAATACACTATATATACAAATCATCTCATGGGTAAGCAAGTACCTTGGAGGATCATCCTTTAGCACAGGGAATGTAGGAGGCCATATCATCTTAAAAGGATAGATAAAATAAGTCGAATATTCTGTCACATCATACACATTAGACAGTTTCCTGCACTTGATATCCAAGTATAGTACAGATAGACCCATTTGCAAGAACACGAACTCCACATTGTCTCCCACCTGGCTTATTTTAACAGATGTAGTACGCTCATCCTCAATCACGCAATCTGACATCCTCAAATTAACACACATCTCACGCAAATAGATGGTGTCTACGAGCAACCAGTTGTCTCCCATATGGAGCCAGATGCGAAGTTGAAGCTCCTTGGCGTGGATGAGATATAGACCAGAAGCATCATCAGCCCGTGACAACATGGTGTCTATCTCCATACTCCACCCCCTGTGGGAGATGAATTGTAGAGAAACTCGAGACCGTCAAATCCAAAACAATAATATTTCGCGGGGCGGCTGCGATATAAATTTTACTGTCAGCTAGCACAGGTCTTGGTTCCCATAGTGGAGGAGACAGCTGGTCAGTGGCCAAGGTATGATGTGTGCACCAGACACTATCTTGCAACATACATACACATGCCGTAAATTTCGTCCTATCATTGGGATCCCTGGTCTCGATCAACACATATAAGTAGGACAAGTCGTCACCTTGTTCTTTGGAGAGGAGATCATTCCAGATGCAGATACTGTCATCTTGGGCTCGGCACCTCGGAAACGGTGGGATGGTCGCTATGCCTCTCTCAGCACACAGCGGGCTGTGCACTCTAAATGTGGATCCAGTAGGGTCATATTGCTCTGTGATAACGCGGCCATTCCGACAGTCCATGATGTAGCTGTCTGTCAGGGCATTGTGCCAAATGTCTGGGCAGAACCTCGCTTCGCGGATGACAGCAGTGAGCTCAGGATGCTGAGGCAGCATCGGAACAAAGCGTGTAGCAGCCAACCCCACGACTTTGTCGAAGTAGAAGCCAAGGAGGCGAGGAGGGTTCAGCTCACGGAAACGAGAGAGGAACTTTTTATCGGATGCATGGTGGAGCCACCGCTTCCAGACGAGGGAGGCACGAACCAGGGTGGTGGGGAAGCCAGTGTGGAGGAGAATCTCGATAAGGAGGTTGTCGTCGTCAAGCACCCTTGGTACGGCGGACGCCGCAGACGGTAGCTGCCTCCCACCTTCCATGTTGAGCTGACGTCTCTGAGTTTGGGGTACAGTGTAGAGTAGGGTGTTAGTTCTGTCGCTGAGTTTCCGCAAACAAGTAAAACAATGGCTACTGAATCTTATTCAGGACCGAAATAGCATGATGTGTTGAGGTCATGGATATGGGTGAATGGCTCCTATGCGACGTCTTTGTAGCGAATTGGCTGAAAAGCGACATCGTTCGCAATAATAGCTGTGGTGCGACATCTCTCTGCGCAGAAATAGCTCAGGCACGACATGGCCGTTAATTCGTTATCCCCACGCGGTAAACCCCGTTTGACCGTTACATGGATTAGTTTATTACGAGTGGGACCTCACGTGGGACCTCACGCGTGCTCTGTAGCGGTGGTAATAGCACCTATGCGACATTTGCCACTGTTCGTGGGGGAACAATCTCTGCCACGCGCCGGCGTTCACCCGGAGCTCACTCCTGTCCCGTCGTCTCGGCTTCTCCGTGCTGGAGGAAATCATCCTTGCGACGGCGGTAGATGGAGCGGGCGAGTCGAGCGGCGGCGCGAGAAGAGAAGCGGCAATCGGAGTCGAGCAGGCGGGCGGCGACGCAGGGCTTGCGGTCGCAATCGCAGGTAAGGGCGACGAGGGAGGGTGGAGGATGGGGTGGTGTGGGTACGCGGTCGCAGAGGAGACCAGCGGCCCGATTCGTGACTCGGGCAGCGGCGAGGGATTCAACCTATCGTCTTTGCAAGCGATACCAGATTTCGGTGAACCAGGTGTTGAAGCAGGCGTGGCTGCGTCACGGCTACGGCGGCAAGGGTTTTCCACTTTGCCGTCATTCGCCGCCGAGGCCGAGACAGAGGCTTGCCTCGATGCGCAACATTGCTGCGGACGACCAGAGCAGATCGGGCCAGAGCTCATCGAGCATGATTTCAGCAAGCTCAACCCCGAGCCTGGATTTCGATGTAGCGTTGAGCCTAGAGAATTTCAGTCTAGTTGCCGGGCTGGAGGACAGATTGGTGTGCTCAGAAATTCTCTGCGAGATGAATTTGATCGAGAGGAGAGAGCTACAGAGCCAGCTGCAACAACGGGCGCCCCTGCAACAACAGAGACAGCTCCAGGTCCATGGCGTTCGGGGGAAGATGGACGCTGGAAGAATGAGGTGCACACTGTAGTCTGGTGCATTTTGTTAGTTAGGTGCCTGAAACTCTTTCAGGCAGTGTTTGCCTAGCGCTGGGAGCTTTTGGGGGAGTACTTTTGGGAACTGGCCATGTAATCACTCTGCCGAACACCTTGGGGCGTGCTCTGGACATGTTGCATTCGCACGTTCCGTTGGGTGAAACCTTGTAAAAAATGTATATTCTTGTGTTCCTTGTTCATGTGTTCCTTGTTCTTGTGTTCCTTTTTCTTTTGTCAACAATGCAACATACAGCTACCTTTGGCGAACTGTCGAACATGGGGGCGCGCTCTGAACACGCCCGATTGTGGCATTCACACGTTCCGTCCGATTGAAAACGAGTTAGGAAACAATATTTACATTTTTGTGCGACACAGTACATTTAGTATAACTTTGTAGTTATATGTTTCCACTAGTTTGAACCTTGCTCTGTTGAGTTTTTGTGAAAAACCGGTCTTGTCCAAATGGCATTGCTCTGTTGATTTTTTCTCAAGTTGAAACCTTGTCAACTAGGTAGAGACTTATAAAAGATGTCATCTATATAAGATTTCTCCTTTTTTGATTTTTTATACTCAAACCCAGGGTCATATGTACTTATCAAATTTTTTGAATTTTTTAAATAATATGAAAATTATTTATTTTCTTTTGATTTTTTGAATTCAACTTTGAACCAAAATTCAAATTTACATGTTGTTTGTGCTAGGCTTGGATATTGCAATGATTTCATACTATTATGTAGTTGTTTGATCTAGCTTGGTCATCAAAACGAGCCTTTTGCTAAGTCTTGAACAAAAAAGTGTTTCAAATGAGCTCTAAAGGTAGGGTAAACGGCTCCATTTCTAAGCAAGATTTTTTCGACCTTGTCTAAATCAGCCAAATAACTTTCCTACACATCTATTCTATAGATATATACTATGTGCGCAGGGTTTTTCATTTTTTGTTTTTTTTGAATATTTTATGATTATTTTGAATTCGGTCAAACCTAAGTTTGACTAACATTTAAACAAGTTTGAAACATGAAAATGAAAAAGTAAGTCTGGATCCTTCTTAGTCACTCCAAGATGAAGATTTGGTGAGTTTTTAGTAAATTTCATGTTGCAAATCCAAAACCACATCTCTTCACACATGAGAGTTCATAGTTTGAGATTTGAGATTTCACACCACATTCAAGCATATTTTGTTTGAATGCATCTAGACCTTGTTTATCAATTAGAGTTTTTAGTATATGACAAACTAAGAACATGTGCACTGGTTTTCCATTTTTTTGATGTTTTCTGAATATTTTATGATTATTTTGAATTCGGTCAAACCTAAGTTTGACCAACATTTAAACAAGTTTGAAACATGAAAATGAAAAAGTAATCCTGGATCCTTCTTAGTCACTCCAAAATAAAGATTTGGTGAGTTTTTTGTAAATTTCATGTTGCAAATTAATCCAAAACCACATCTCTTCACACATGAGAGCTCATAGTTTGAGATTTGAGATTTCACATCACATTCAATCTTATTTTGTTTGAATGCATCTAGACCATGTTTATCAATTGGAGTTGTTAGTATATGACAAACTAAGAACATGTGCACTGGTTTCCATTTTATTGATTTTTTTGAATATTTTATGATTATTTTGAATTTGGTCAAATTTAGGTTTGACCAACATTTAAACAAGTTTGAAACATGCAAATGAAAAATTAAGCCTGGATCCTTCTTAGTCACTACAAAATGAAGATTTGGTGAGTTTTTTGTAAATTTCATGTTGCAAATCCAAAACCACATCTCTTCACACATGAGAGTTCATAGTTTGAGATTTGAGATTTCACAACACATTCAAGCATATTTTGTTTGAATGCATCTAGACCTTGTTTATCAATTGGAGTTGTTAGTATATGACAAACTAAGAACATGTGCACTGATTTTCCAATTTTTTTGATGTTTTTTTGAAAATTTTATGATTATTTTGAATTCGGTCAAATCTAAGTTTGACCAACATTTAAACAAGTTTGAACTCATTTGAAAGTGTGCACATGAAACAAGTTTAATACATTAACATGAAACAAGTTTAATCTAACTTGGTCATCAAACCGAGGCCTTTTGCTAAGTCTTGAACAAAATGTGTTTCAAATGAGCTCTAAAGGTAGGGTAAACAGCCCCATTTCTAAGCAAGTTTTTTGTCTACCATGTCTAAATCAGCCAAATCAACTAGAGTTGTTAGTATATGACATACTAAACCTAAGTTTGACCAACATTTAAACAAGTTTGAACTCATTTGAAAGTGTGCATATGAACAAGTTTAATACATGAACATGAACAAGTTTAGTACATGAACATGAAATATATTTTGAATGTTTTCGAATTAGTTATGCTAAACCGCAAGTGCACAAGTTTTTTTTAGTTTTGTTTTTGAATATGTCAAACACGCATTGGCCACGGCCCAAATGGTGTTTTTTTTCTATTCTCACCGCCTCGCCACGGCCGAACGGCACGGCCCAACCAAATAACGGGCCTGTTATTTCATTTCACGGCCCAAACCGTTTTTTTCCCGACCGCCTCCCGTTCCCCTTCTTATCCACTCAGATGTGTCGTACCCTAGCTATTTCGCACCATTTCAGATATGCGCCGCTCCCCACACTCCCTCGCCGCCGGCGACCAAATCCACGGGAAACCGCCGCCGCCACCTACAGATCCAGCGCCACCCCACGAAGATGATGAGGCGTGGGGGTTCCAGCTCCCGCAGTGGCCATTCCGGCTCTGGAAATCGCTCCGACGAGGACCGGAAGGCGCAGAAGCGGCCGGCTGACCCCGAACGCGCGAGGCGGGTTCATTCCGACGTCGGTCGGAAGCGCGGTGCGTACAGGTGGCTCCACAGGGGCCTAACGCCGTCGCCAGCGTTCGCACGTCGTGAGGCGGAGGAGTATGACCGCAGCGTGGCGGCGCGCGGCCGCCGCTACGAGCACGGGAGCTCCTCCGGCGCGGGGAGCTCCCGCATGGCGGCCACAGCTGCCACCGCCGAAGAGGGAGGAGGAGCAGGAGGAGCAGGACCGCCCGCCGCGCCGCGGCCTGCTGCCCGGGGACTTCGCCGCCGACGAGGACCTAGACTGGATCACCGAGGAGGTGATCCAGCGCAGCAAGCAGCAGCAGCAGGACGCCGAGGTGCGCCGTCAGGAACAGGAGGAGGTCAACGAACTCCGCCTCCAGAGCGCTATCGACGCTTCCCTCCACCCCATCATCGAGGTCAGCTCGGACTCCGACTCCGAGTTCGACTGGTCCGACTGAGCGGCGCCGCCGCCTCGTCGCCGCCGCACCCCCGGGGCTCCGGACGCCCAATTTTGGATCTGCGTTTAGGGGTAGAGCAGCGTCGACGCCCAATTAGAGGCTAACTATGTAATTGGGCTTCTGCCCGCGTGTGTGGCTTTTGATCCGATGATCGCCACGAACTAAGCTATTTAATATTTGCAATTTCAGTATATGTTAAGTTAAATTTCAGTTGAATTCAGTGCAAGTTCTGCTTACTGCTTCAGTTCAGAAATTGCGCAAATGAATCTTCAGTTCTGTTCAGACAAGCTCGTCGGCGTTGCGGCGCTTCGTCGCCGGAGAAGAAGAAGACAGGCAAGGGAGGATGCGCGCGTAGGGGAGGAGGATATAACGGTCGTCGTTGCTGTGTGGGTCCCATCAAGCTGACGTGGATAAGTCGTGGGTCCCATCCGCCGGCTCCCCATAATCCTAATCCTAACTAATAGACTGCGCTTAAGGGCCAAGTCGCAGCAGAGCAATTTGTGCAAAGAGCGATGTCGCAGTAGAGCTATTCCTGCCAACGACGTCGCTGCCCATCAATTGACGATGAAAAACGTCGCATAGGAGCTATTTACCCCCATGGATATGGGGGACACTACTAGAACATGGGATTAATGCTGCCGAATGAATTTAGGCAATAGATTGATAAAAAAATCAGCATTCAAACAATGACCAGTATAATATCTGATTTGCGACTAAATATTCCATGCTTGCGAATCTGAATAATCAACAATTCGCATCAGAAAATAGATACTGAATCTGCTACGGTACCAAAAATACTCCACAAGGGATTAGTGCTGTCAGACTGAACTAAGCATAGAGTAACCAAATAATTTGCATTAAGAATGGGCTAGCGAAAAAATTAATTTCATGCTAGCCAATTGGACTAATCAACAATCTGGATTCAACAATTTCACAAGGAGAGTCCACTGCTAGTCAATCTGATTTAGAGCCAACAAAAACAGTACAAAGCAAATCAAGGCTTGCGAAGAAATCTGAATAGAATGTGCACTGGTAAGCACAACGATACATCAGCGATCTATACCAAAAAAAAGAAGAATCACTGGATTCAGCGGGAAGCCCTAGATGCGGAGGATGAGTATAGCTCAGTCGAAATCGAACAGGAGACAAACTCTCGGATTCACGGGAGAATCGGTCGCCGTCTTGATACTATGGAAGGTGGTCGCCGGCGAGCGGAATGGCGCGTCGTAGAGGCGACCACGCCGGTGGAGACCTTGGTCAGGCGTGAGAGTGGCGGCGCTGGTGGACAACTTGTTCTGCGATTCACTAACCTGACGTCAGGTTTTCTTTTTCTATGATGTACTAGCAAACATGCCCGTGCAACGCACGGAAGACAAAAATCAAATTATATCGTGAAAACGCCCAAGTTAATGAAACGTGCACTCGCAACATGCGTCTCATGATATTTTGTGTTAAATATAAAGCCTAGTCTTTCTCATCAGTTCGGACTTTTGGGATAATTGGCTAGTGCATCTGTTCAATATGGTATCAGAGCCAAGAGGTCTCAAGTTCAAGACCCAGCCAACGCACTATTTATCTAAAAATAGCTGCATCTGTCATCGATCCCACGTCTGAGGGTCTTCCTGTACGTCACAGCCTAGACGTGAGGGGGAATGTTAAATATAAAGCCTAGTCTTTCTCATCAGTTCGGATTTTTGGGATAATTGGCTAGTGCATCTGTTCAATATTTTATACGGACATATCTTTTGAATAATATTTGTGTTTAGCAAGTTTTATTACCGAGGCACTTAAATACGTCTCATATTCCAAAGATGTAACATTGTGTGTAACATCAACACACATGTCTTCAATAATATTCACGATATAAGCATATATTATAATTATTAGTTCTAAAATACTTTAAAACAGTAACCAAGAAAAATTATCCACTATTTACGTTTCTACAAGATTTAACATCCATAGACCAATGGATGACCTGCATGATTATAATATTTTGATGATACAAATTTTAAAATATTCAATAGAAACTATTTTCAAAAATCTAAATATTCTTATATAAATATTTAAATTTTTTTCAAACCATTTTGACACCCGAATCCGAGATGCCCGATCCGGAAAAGGAAAAAATAAACATGTCAAACAAAAGGAAAAGGAATAGGACAAGCCTTAGCTAGGATGTGCTTGATCGATCGAGAATTTGCACGTGGATTCCTTTCTGCGTTCATACACGAAGCTAGTTAGTTTGGATCTGATTGATCGTATGAAGCTAGCTGGTTTGGATATAAACCGTGGAGGGTCACGTGGCGAAGGAGCACGAGCAGCCAGGTCGGCGGCAGGTGTCCAGATCGGGCCATGCGGTGGGAGCAGCCTGGGATGATCAGGGCCATGATCGATCAGGTCTCCAGTGTTGATTTTTTTTTCCTGTAACGTGCGCCGGTATTTTCCTATTCTCATGTTATATGAATCCTGTACGAATCGTATTGAACCTATCTGGATCGTTGATCAAAAAATAAACGGAAAAGATTTAAAGTGTTTGGTGCTTGACATCAGGACAATCTGGATCGTTGATTGAAAATTAAACGGACAATATTTAAACTATCCCAACATGTTTGCTCTTTTAATAGTAGTATACAAAAAAAGAAATATGTGGTATTCCTTTTTAGCATCCGAAAAAATGTGGTATTTAACGACGTGGCAAACGGCGGCTCGATTTAGAGCATCACTGACACGGCCCGGCGTCCGATCGATGCCTATGGGCCGATTTCTCTCGCTGCTTCTTTTTTGTCACGCGCTTATTTTTTTTCTCACGCACGCGATTGATGATCCACGCCACGCGCGGGAGCCAATTAATCAAGCATTGTATTGGTTTGCAAAGTTTATTAATCTTCGACTAAGAAAACATGGTTCACAAGGACCATCTGGGCAATGAGGAATTGAACCCCAGGCTGTTAGGAGAACTTCCCCTAGCTCATTCCTCAAATTCGCACGCCACGCAACTGAGCAACCAGATGAAGAATCGGTGTGTCATACGTGCTTGCAGGAGACATGACTCGGTACGGCACATTCTGGCGGAGTGCGTCTACGCTAGGCTGTTTTCAGAAGCTAGGAGTGCTAGCGGATTCATCACAGCAGACCGACTCGTGGCAAGACTGGTGGGTCAGGGAAAGGAGGAAGTTCGGTAAGAAAGAAAAGAGAGCTTTCGATACCTTGGTGATTTTGGTGGGCTGGAGGCTATGCAAGCAAAGGAATGCTAGAGCTTTCCGTAACCCTAGTGGATAGTTTTCGGTGGAGGGTCTGAGCTCTCAGATTGTTGAGGACTGGAAGCAATGGAAGCTCGCGGAACTAGGAGGGAGTAGCGACTTTGCGAGAGTAGTCCACTAAGCATAGGTGTGTGGGGGGTGTTTTTGACAGTAGTTGGTTGTAACGCACTGTCAATCTCTTGTATCAAAATTCAATCTTCTATAAACTAAGGTACGCAATTGCGTACTCGCAAAAAAAAATACAAATCGTCTGCGATGGTTCACCCCGTCGTGTGGGATGGGCAAGATTAGTCATGTGCGATTTGGTAATATGTACCGGTGACTCCAGCTGTGAGTAGGGCTGAACATAAAGCTCGAAGCTCGGCGAGCTTAATGAGCGCTCGTTAGCTCGATTCGTTTGAACTCGGCTTGTTTTCTTAATGAACCGAGCAGAGCAGCAATTTTAGCTCGTTAATACTAACGAGTTAAACAATCAATCTAACGAGTTTCACGAGCTACTCGTTAGGCTCGTTAACATCGTTGCAGCAGGCTACAAATCTGCATGGCTGGCCTTATAGTGTAGCTCATCTAACACTAATATGCAAATAGCCGATCAGGAGAACCAAAAAATCTTCTCTATATGGACGAAAAAATCTCTTGCTCCTGATGCTTGTGTGATAGCTTGCTTAATTAGCTGAATGCCCTGATACATCTTCTTAACGAGCTTTAATGAGGTGCTCGCGAGCGCTCGCAAACATATAACGAACCGAACCAATCTTTAAATTTAGCTCATTATTCTTAACTAGCTTAACGATCCGAGTCTTAACGATCACGAGTCATAACGAGCCGAATCTTAACGATCCAAGCAGCTCATTAGTCCGGGCCTACCTGTGAGCAACAAAAAAATGCATGTTTTCTGTCAACGAAAACAATAAAAAAGATGAGAACTTAGCGTACAAGTCGCTGTGGAAACTTACACCATGTTTGGCACACTTATATAACGCCCAACTGTCGTGCTCGTCGGTGCAACAGACGTAGAAATTCACTGGCTTGCCACAGTCACGACAACCAATGATGGCCAGCGCAACTGACCGGCCGGGAGACCTGTCTGGATGGACCTCGATGGAGGCAAATACGGACGAATTTGGGAACGATGGAGCCGACCCAATCCGGTCGAACTGAATCACGTAAGATTTTGATCGACTTCGTTTTTTCTTAGAAAAAACCCTCTATTTCAAGGTATACGGTACACACAATATTCACATGCCGGTTAATGCCACGCTGTCCATGTTGACCGTGCCCGTGACCCTATCACCTGCTGAGTCAATTAGGGAACCTCGGTGACTGTAATTTGGGTATTCGTAAGCTCATCGACCAAAGTGAGACACCGCGTGTAGTTTGATTACCATAGAAGAATTTTCTCTAAAAATAACAAAATACGCACAATACTTTGTATTTTTGTTAGGTAAAAGTCTCATGCAAGTACTCCATTTTTGCCTCATTAAAAAACAAAGTGAAGTGATTGCAGAAAACATGGCACTGCGCCCTGTTTCATTTGCATGCATGCGTCTTCTCGATCTCTCGCCCTAGATTCATTTGCATGCAAACAGTGATTAATTACTTAACGATTTCCCAAGCGCCATGAGCATTAACTACTCGCCCCCTCGAGAGGAGGCAGAAGAAAGGGAGAAGAATCTAGCTCCATATAATGACGCACGCAATCGCCTCCCCCTCCGATCGAGCGCCTAGCCATATCCAGTAGCCACCATTTCTGCGGGAGAGATGGGCAGCCTGAAGCGCCAGCGCGAGAGCGAACCCACTACCCTGATGTCGCTCGGCGACGACATGCTCGCCGAGATCCTCCGCCGCCTCCCGTCCCAGCCCTCGCTCGCCAGGGCCGCCTTTGCCTGTCCGCGGTTGCTCAACGTCGCCTCCTCCACTCCTGTCGCCAACGACTTCTTCTCGCCGGCTTCGCTGCTGGGCTACTACGTCTCGGTCCACGACAGCGACATTCCGTCCTTCCACCGCGCGCTACTCCGCTCCGACCGCGATGTCGCTGGCATCGTCCGTCGTGGCGATTTCCACCTCGCGGGTTTCGAGGACTACGAGTGGCGCCTTATGGACTGCCGCCACGGCCTCCTACTCCTAACCAGTGACCGTTGCATGGCCGTGTTCGACCCCCTCTCCAGCTCACGACTGCGCATACCCCACTGCACGAGCAGCGGCGGCAAGTCGTCGGCCATCCATTGCTTCCTCCTGGCTTGCGGCGACGCGACGGACTCGTTCCGTGTGCTCTGCCTAGAGAGCACGGGCGGCGGCAGGGTGCGCGCGCACGTCTACAGCTCGTCCACGGGCGAGTGGTGCTCCCACTCGCCGGCGACCAAAGGCATCAAGCCACCGCGGAGAGGCGACCAGAACACGTACAAGTACCACTACCTGCCGATGCACGCCGGCCGACGCATCTATTGGAGGACCTCTGTAGAAATGCTCACCGCACTCGACGTCGACTCCATGGTGTTCTCCCATCAAGCCCTCCCGGATAAAGTAAACTACTACAGCTCCAGGTCGGGCTCCTATGCCCTGGGGACATGGAGGACGGCACAACCTGCCTCGTAGGCCTCACAACTACAAGCAACTCTCACCAAAAGCTACACATGAGTGTCTGGTTCCTCAAGGAGGAAGACGGGTCGTCGTCATGGGAGCTGCAACGCAGGTTGAATCCTTCGGAATGGGATCTGTTGGCCAATGTCCCCCGCTTGGTGAAGGTCCGCGATGTGACGGTCGGCGTCGTGCTGCTCTGCATGGGCTCCGAGAAGACCGGCCTCCGATACCGTGCCTTTCGCCTCAAGGACATACTCAAAGGCAAAAGCATGCGGCAGTCACTGTTCTTGGCAGACTTCTTGACATCCTCAGGATGTGTGCACCCCTATTTCATGGCATGGCCACGCCCCACCCTAAAGGTAGGTGCTCCGCCTAATATTCTTATATATATATATTTCCTGCGAATCATATATCTTTTCTATACCATTCAAAAAAATATCTACTCTTTAATTATTTGAACCATGTATGCATTGTCATCCCGTTTGTTGATTGCTCTGTTTTTCCTCCTTCTTAGAGCATCTCCAACAGGCGCCCAACGCGCCGGCGCGGTATAAAAAGTTTGCAGCGCCAAAAAGACGTTTTGGCGCGCCGCGCGTCTGTTTCGCTTTAGCAGACGCGCCAAAACGTCGCGCCAAAACTTGCCGCTTTAGCAGGCGCGCTAAAATAGAGCGCCAGAAACCTTATCCACAACGAGAGCGCGCTGAGATTGGATCGAAAAAAGACATAGAAATAGAAATATATTAGGGTTCGACGAACACAACTACGCGCACAGGCGCTACAAACGCACACATATTAACACTACGCGCATATAGGCGCGCACGGGCACACTACGCGCACGGCGGAACGCGCCGGCGATCTAGAAGTCGCTGTCGGAGGAGTAGAAGTCGCTGCCGGAGTTCGTCGTGTCGGAGACGGAGTCCTGCAGCGCGTTCCACATCGGGTCGCCGGCGGGCCAGCAGGCGCGGCCGGCCGCCAGTTCAGCCTCCGCCGCCGCCCTGAGCGCCCTCCTCTGCTTGCGCCATTCATGCATCTCGGCCCGGCGCTCGGCCCGCTCCGCGCGCAACGTCTCCCAGTGCGCGAGCTCCTCATCCCTCTGCTCCGGGTTGGCGCGGTACCACGCGTCCACGGCGCGGCGGTCGTTCTCCGCGACGAGGTCGAGCGTCGCGCGAAGGCGTTGCGCGCGGCGGTCCTCGGCGGTGACGATGAACGGCTGAGGCGCCCGGTCCACCGCATCCTGCAGGTTGCGGGAGTCGCGGAAGTTCATGGAGGCCGGGTCGCGGCCGAGACGCCACGCCGCCGCGTCGTACGCGCGGGCGGCGGCCTGCGCGCTGAAGAACGTCCCCAGCGGGACGCGGGTGTCGCCGGAGCGGATCTCCGCGGTGTAGCGACCGTTGGGGCGGCGTCGGACGCCGCGGTAGCCGGACTGCGAGCGGCGGCGCGGCGGCATCGTGGAAGGGGAAGTGTTTGCGCGTCGGTGGCGGCTGGAATCCTAGCGGTGGCGGGAGGGAGGGGAAGCCGTTGCGCTACGCGTGGTGGAGCGCGCGCTGGACATGGGGCGGTGTATATAGCGCCAGAACTACCGCTTTGGCCCTCGCGCGCTTCGCTTTTTCGCGCGCGCCCTTTTTCCCCGCGCCTGCTGGAGCGGCCGATTTGGCCCCGCGCGCGGGAAAAAGCGGTTATTTGGCGCGCGCGGGCCAATTTGGGCGCCTGTTGGAGATGCTCTTACAAGCTGGTGTTCTAGTGACTAGTGTGTAAGACGGTTAATCTAGCTAGCTATAGTACAACCCCTTATCAACTTTAAAGGGTACTTACATTTGTTCGAAAATTTGCCCCACTCAAGGACCGAGATGTATGCCTTTAATCGATCAGTTGGCAGTTCCGATACTACACTATGTAATATGTATGCCTTACATCTATCAGTAAGATGCATGCAATTTGAACCATGCATCTTATACCATTTTTACATTTGCCAATTTTCAGGCTGCAGATAGCTCTGAGAATGCATGCACAAGTGGAAGTGAGGACGAAGAACCTGCTGCTGGATCTATCGAGAAGAAACAAGTCTGACGGAACAAGAAGCTGGTGTGTCCATGAGAATAATAAACAAACTCTAAAGCACTAATTTAGAAGCAACACCTCGATCGGCGTGCTTTAAGTATTCAAGTCTTCAGCTACCCTGTGCTCCTTTAGTTCTGTGTTTATACATCGAAACTGCTCTGTGTACAACACTTTGCGTCCGATTCCCGTCCGACATGCAATCCATCGGTGTATTTCTTGCCTTCCTACGATCGGACGATCGTCAGCTTCCGTCGTACGCTGCTCGGACGAAAAGTGTTCGTACGCATAGCACGGTTCTTTATACATTCGCACGGCTAAGCTTGTTATTGATCATGTATTCAACTGACATGAACCAAAGAACTTGTGGCCATCCGTCATGGTTTCTAATTGGTGGTATGCCAAATATATCTTCTCAAATCTATGCCTAACGCAGATGTTATCAGAGTTCTGTCAAAAACTAAATAGTTAGTGATGGTATGTCATTTTTTCTTCATACGTCTCCATGCTTGCTCATCGGGAAAAAAGGACCCTTCCCGACCTCTACTCTTTCCTCCTGACTGAACACGAATTCGAATCCAGCCACGATGTACAGCCTCGCCCCTTCTTCGCTGTCCTCCTTCCCTTCCTCTGCTGTCCTCCTTCCCTTCCTCTGCCTCTCGTGTCGTAGTGGCCAGCATTGATCTGAGGGACCTCGCGTGGATCGGTGGTGGCGACGGGACTACTCTGGCAAAAAAAACCAACCTCTTTCTTTGTGTGTTTGCGTCAGTAGGTTTGAGAAGATGACGACCAAGCCAGCTGCAGCCACAAGACCTTGACACTGCACCCTTCGATCTAATTTTTCATCAACTAAAACTGAGGTGATTTTTCCTATGTAGCATAGTTAAATTTTAGGGATGTTTTACGGCACATCGTACTACACAATTTAGTGTGTAGTATATAGAGGATCTGACGGTTAAAATTAATTGGACCAGTTTTGGGTTAAAGGGCAACTTGGTCATTCCTTTTAAGTTTGAGTTTTCCTTCTGTGTTATATTAATCATACGTTGCGCCGCCGCACGTGCTCGGCTCCCTCACGACAGAGTCCTTATGTTTGGGTGGTCTATTTTCTCATCAGCAGATAAAGATTTCTTGAATGCAACGATATAATTGCTAAAATAATATGTCAAATGTTCACTATCCAAACCTTCAGGTCACCATCACATGCTATACAGATTATAACTGCAATCTCGACTCTCCACTAGACTGAAACCTTCTATTACAGAATGAATTGTCAGGGAAAAAAATTGCTACACCAACACTTCCTAAATATTAGTACAAAAAGAATTTAGACTCAGTAACCAATGATGTTGCTACAGCCACTCGGTGCATATTTTGACAGAACGAATTGTCAAGGAAAAAATTGCTACACTGACACTTCCTAAATATCAGTACAAAAAGAATTCAGACTCAGTAACCAATGATGTTGCTACCGCCACTGGGTGCATATTTTGTTTATCTCACAAAAAACCTAAGTCAACAATAATACTGCAGTTCTGAGCCAGATCTGTCAATGCTACTAGTAGGACTATGTTTTCTTGATGTTCATTTTTCCCTGCGCATCAACATTAGCAACAAGAAAGTATAGCACTAAATGATTGGAAAAATTCCGTCCTTGACAGTCGGTTGCAACTGGTCTCTTCTCCAACAACAATGCCAAGCAAGTAGAACATAGTATTGTGAGAGGTGAAATAACACGAGATTATTTGGTGAATAGAATTTCCCAAGGTCTCTCTGATGTGATAAATGGAATTTGTCAAACATCTTTCTTCAATTCCAGCTTTGGAAATTCTCCGTGAATAGAAGCGTAAACGATTCATGCTGCAATGACTGAGATGAGTACGGTGTGGGTACATTTTTTACGAGTTCTCAAGGTAAGAGAAACACAGTCTCGTGTTTGATGCCATTTAACAAGAGAAGCGTTGTCAACTTGTCATATGATATTCAAGTACCATATAAACCTTCCCGCTACCAAATACAGATAGTAAACTAAACAAGGCGGGTATGATATTCAGTCTACGCGGCCTCCTGTCCACAAGGCGACCCTTAACCACAAACTAAAAAATGGTTTAGCAAGCCATTCTCGAGTTCCTAAAACCGTGGTTACCAGTAATTACCGGCAAGTTACCGGACGAAATTCTCGGACACAATTTGGAATTAAAACATAAATCGCAAAAAAAAAACAAAAAATGTTTTTGGGAGGAAGAATTCCGCATAAATTCAAACGGCCCGGGATTTTTCAACCGGTAAATGAGTTTACCGGGCGTCCGAGAAATCAGGTTACCAGCCGGTAACCGCGATATTTCGGCCAGTACAGGGTGGGGGTGGGGGGTGGGGATGGGGAGAGCAGAATAGCAGCTGCGCCAGCAGCAAGAAACCCTACCTGTGCTCGCTAGGGGACATGTCAAACAGGGGTGGAGGAAGTGAGAGACTGTGGGTTGATATATAAATTTTTGATAGGGTAACTACGAAACTCCATGACGGACCACAAAAACTCTTGATTCTAATATTAGGCACCAACTATATATTTTTTGAGAAAACTCTGATAGTAGCTACCGTTAGAATTCCAAAATGATAGCCTTGGCAGTTGGCATACCACCAACTAGAAACCATGACGCATGATTTGACACAAGTACAGCTAGCTTAACTAAAATGGTCACAAGTTCTTAGGTTCATGTGCTGAATACATGGACCAACGATAAGCTTAGCTGTGCGAATGTATAAGCATAGAACCAAAAGAGCAGAGGCTAGATGAAGACTTGAATGCATCGCCTAGATCGAGACGTTTTCCTTCTTAGTGCTTTAGAGTTTAGACTTGTAGTTCTTCTCGCGGACACACCAGCTTCTTGATCCGTCAGACATGTTTCTTCTTTTTAGAAGCAGCAGCATCTTCTGGTTCACTTGTGCAGCCTTTCTCAATGCTACCTATAGCCTGAAAATGGCAAATGTAAAAAACATCATTTAAGGTGGTTCAAATTACTTGCATGGTTCAACGTACGGTAGTGCTCGCTAGTTGGCCTACTTTACTGATCGATATGAAACTTGCTTAGTGATGGAACAAGTCACCAACAATACCAACTGCAAATAATACTGGTCCTTGAGTGGGGGAAATTTTCGAATAATCCATTTCATGTAACCTGCAAGTTGAAAAATGGCTGTAGGCTGTCGCTACGAGTAGTTTGAGATCTAGTACTGCAGACCAGCTAGGCAACACTAGCTAGCTTGATTATTTGTCGTAATCACTAGTCAGTAGAATATAAAAACGGAGTATTAGAAGAAAAAAGAGCAATCAACAAAGCTGGTTAAAACTGCAAGGTTCAAATAATTAAGCAGATGAAAAGATACATGATCATGAAATGTTTGTAAGGATGCAGTACTAGTACAAGCAAGAATTAAAGAAAGATTTAGGCGTGGCTCCTACCTTTAAGCTAGGGTGTGGCCATGCCATGAAGTAGGGGTGTACCCATCCAGCGGTGGTGAAGAAGTCTGCCAAGAACGGTGACTGCCGCTTGGTGTTGCCTTCCCAGGGTGTGTCCTTGAGACGAAATGCAAGGTATCGGAGGCCGTAGCTCTTGTAGCCCATGGAGAGCAGCACGATGCCGTTGGTCACATTGCAGACGTTTGTCTCGCGGTGGCCATACAACAGATCCCATTCCGAAGCATCCACCCTCCATTGCTGCTCCCATAACGACGACCCGCTTCCCTCCTTGAGGAACCAAACCCGCATGTGCGAGGTTGTCAGGGCTACGAGGCAGGTTGTGCCGTCCTCCGTCTCCCCTAGGGCATATGGGTACTCCAATAGTTTATCCGGGAGGGCTAGGTGTGAGAACTCCATGGAGCCCACGTCGAGCAAGGTGAGCATTTCCCCACGGATCCTCCAATATATGCGCCCGCCGGCGTACATGGGAATGTAGTGGTAGGAGTGCTGGTTGCCTCTCCGCGGTGGCTTGATGCCTTTGGGCGAAAACGAGTGGGAGCACCACTCGCCCGTGCACGAGCTGTACACGTGCGCTCGCACCCTGCCGCCGCCCGTGCTCTGTAGGCAGAGTACACGGAATGATGTCGCATCGCAACTAGCCAGGAGGAAGCAATGAAACGACGACGACTTGCCGGCGCCGTTGCTCATGAAGTGGGGTATGCTCAATCGTGAGCTAGAGACGGGGTCGAACACAGCCATGCAACGGTCGCTGGCGAGGAGTAGGAGGCCGTGGCGGCAGTCCATAAGGCGCCACTCGTAGTCCTCGAAATTGGCGAGACGGAAATCCCCCCGACGGACAATGCCAGCGACATCGCGGTCGGAGCGGAGTAGCGCGCGGTGGAAGGACGGGATGTCGCCGCCATGGACCGAGATGAAGTAGCCCAGCAGCGGAGTCGGCGAGGTGACAACGGAAGAGCACAAGGCAACACTGCGCAACCGCGGACAGGCAAAGGCGGCCCTGACGAGCGAAGGCTGTGACGGGAGGCGGCGTAGTATCTCCGCGAGCATGTCGTCCCCGAGCGACATGAGGGTGGTGGGTTCGCTCTGGCGTTGGCGCTTGGGGCTGCCCATCTCCCCGCGGTGGCTACTTGGCTAGGAGCTCGATCGGAGTGGGAGGCGATTGCGTGCGTCATTATATGGAGCTAACTTCTTCTCTCTATCTTCTGCTCCGCTCAAGGGGGCGATTAGTTAATGCTCATGGCGCTTGGGAGATTGTGAAGTAATTAATTAGTGTTTGTACCCAAATTAATTTGTACAACGCTCGAGGGCAGGCGAGAAGACGCATGCAGGCTAAACGAAGTGCATGTATGTAGACCGTACACACATACTCCACGGAGACGGAGTACATGACACGTTACATATGTTCTACTCCTACCCGTGACTTTTGGTTGACGTTTCTAGTGCATAAATTTGATTAATCCTCACCGAAAGCAGCACTACAAACAGGATATCATTGTCGTGGTAAATTCTCCATTAGTGTCGTGAACCTCCCACGAAAAAAATAAATTTACGCCAATGGTAATTTCTATTACTGGCTTGTCACCAGGCCACGCAGACATGCCAGTAGTGATATAAATACCAGTGGCGTGTTCTATACAGGACAGGCCACTGGTATTTTTCCCAGCCAAAAAAAATTACAGCGAATAGCTGCATATACAGGATACAATTATCAGCAAAATACATAGAAATTGCAGGATCAATAAGACATTAGATAGAACTGCAAAAGTTGCGTCACTCAACAAACTACAAAATTCTACTATTTGATCTCCACAATGCTAATATTGTACTAAATAGAAATGAAATTCAAATTTATTGAACATCTCAACAAACTAGCTATCTAGATGTAGCTAATATAGGTTTGTAGATCACGGCAAACAATGGCGATTACATGATCCTTGCGAACGTGGTATGTCAATGTTGTTCGAAGGTCACATTATCTCCACACTCGTTTTGAATGAGACCACTAGGTGCTGGCGGTGGCAAGGATCAGAATGGATGGGTTGAAGATGGTGCCAGAATTTTAGTGCTACTTTGTTCAAGGCATTTTCTCAAGATTGTGACTGTCCTGGATAAAATCCAATGGTCCGACTATGGTGGTTAGATCGAGCAATGACAATGGCTGATCAATGTTCCCTGGCTTCAGGCGTTGGTATTCGACAACCACTTCCGCAGTCCGGCTATTGTGATTGGTGATGGTTGTTTCATGCTGCTACGAGTCACTGACCGGTTCAGCTACCTTTTTTGTTTTTTGCTTTCTTTTGTTTTCCTCTCTTTCTTTTACATGCGTGGATCTTTAGTTTTTCGACTAGTTTTTTCTTATGTTGTTACTTGATATAATAAGTATCTTCTCAATATTATGTTGTTTCATGCTGCTACGAGTCACTGGTCGGTTCGAGCTTTTTGTTTTTTCTCTCTTTCTTTTGCTTGCGTGAATCTTTAATTTTCCGACAAGTTTCTTATGTTCTTGCAGAGTCTGGATGTAATATTTATCAATCTGACATTTTTTTGACCCGGGTTTTACAGGCAACTGAGGGCGTGCTTGGTAGACCGGCTCCCCTCAGATCTTCCCTCTCATACGCTATTTTGTTGTTTGTTAGGCCGGGTCGTGCACATCGGCCCCTGCCCACCACGCCTAGAAACGCCTCTCAGCCCTGCCGAGGGGAGAAGCTCGAATCGAGCTTCTCTCCTCAGCCCTACCGAGCTCGTGCAGGAAACTTCCCA
The DNA here is from genome assembly GCA_947311845.1 of Poa pratensis. Classification (NCBI taxonomy): domain Eukaryota; kingdom Viridiplantae; phylum Streptophyta; class Magnoliopsida; order Poales; family Poaceae; genus Poa; species Poa pratensis. The sequence continues at coordinate 41,648,731 of CAMZMU010000099.1, forward strand.
CGCGTGAGACCCACCGGCCACCCGCCCCGCACGCCCTGAGCGTCATTTCCCCCACCCGACTCCTCTCCTCTCTCTCCATCCACCTCGTCGCCATTCCCATCGAGCTGCCCGCCCCGCCGACCAGCGCCATTCAGGCTCCCGACCCGCCCCGCCCAGCGCCAATCCAGGGTGCCGCGTCGCCTATGGCGTGCGCCATCCCGAAACGCAGATCGCGTCGGAGGACACTGATGACCCACAAGTATACGGGGTGTATCGTAGTACTTTCGATAAATAAGAGTGTCGAACCCAACGAGGAGCAGAAGGTGCTGACAAGGAGTTTCGGTAAAGGTTTCACTGTAAATGCTAGCAGACAAGTTTTTAGGGGTTTTTGATATAACAGGTAAATAAAATGCGAGTAAGTAAAAGACAGTAATAATAATTGCAGCAAGTGGCCCAATCCTTTTTAGAGCAAAGGACAAGCCGGTTGGTTTACTTATGATGACAGAATGTTCTTGAGGACACACGGGATTCTAGTCAAGTGCTTTCGCTTCACATAGTTGATTAATCTTTATTGTTTTGATAAGTGTTGTGTGGGTGAACCTATGCTAATGCACCGCCCTTACTTGGACTAATACATACTTGTGATTATACCTCTTGCAAGTATCCGCAGTTACAAGAAAGTAATTAAGATAAATCTAACCACAGCCTTAAACTCTGAGATTCTACGCTCCCTTGTGCACCGGTATACTAACGGGGGTTTAGGTTTCTGTCACTCCGGCAACCCCACAATTAGCAACCAAATACACAATGCACTCCTCTAGGCCCATAAAGGTGAAGTGTCATGTAGTCGACGTTCACACGACACCACTAGAAGAATAGCACCACAAGTTAAATATCAAACCATTAAATATTACTCAACATAATTCCGCTACTAACAGCGTGACTTCTCCCATGTCCTCAAGAACTAATCGAACTACTCACGAGACATCATATGGATCATGATCAGAGGTGATATAATGATGGATAACGATCTGAACATATACTTTAATTCACCGATAAAACTCAATAGCATCAACCACAAGGAGTAATTAACACCGGGAGAGTTTCCCCTATGAACTAAACAAAGTATAGCCCTAGATGTTATAGCGGAACGAGATGGTGCAGCGGTGATGGTGGTGATGGCGGTGGAGATGATGATGATGATAATCCCGATGAAGTCCAGCGCGATGACGATGAGGATGGCGATGATCTCCCCCCTCCGGGAAGGAATTTCCCCGGCAGATTTCTCCCTGCCGGAGAGCTTTTTCTCTCTCTGTGGTTTCGAACATGATTGACAATATTAATGATATATATGGTTGAATCACAACAACTCAAATGCTTGCTCAAGGAAGAAGGAAATAGGTGTACTGACTCAACATGAAAAGTAAAAGAAAGGCCCTTCGCAGAGGGAAGCAGGGATTAAGTCATGTGCTAGAGCTTTTAAGTTTTTGAAATCATATAGAGAGCAAAAATTAAGTTTTGGGGTGTTTGTTAATTGTCAACGAATGGTAGCGGGTGAAAACAGTATTCTCCCTGTCAAACAGACTTTTAAGAGCGGCTCCCATGAAGGACGTTATTTCTACCAGCAAGGCAGATCATCCCTCTTTCTCTTTGGTTTACACACGCAGATATTTCACTGTTTGTCAATGCTTACTGATAATTCAGGGCAAAAGTGTGAAGAGAATTAAGCGTTAAAGTTGTAATTAATTGGGACTGGGCATCCCGTTGCCAGCTCTTTTTGCAAGTTATTGGATAAGCGGATGTATATGCCACTAGTCCAGGTGTAAAGTCTGTTTGACAAGTAGAATAAAGGATAACCACACTACTTCCTCATGAGCTAGTAAACATTGACACAAAAGGGAATAATAACATTTTGAATAATTTAAAGGTAGCACATGAAAAATTTACTTGGAGTGGCAAAGAAATACCACATATAGGAAGTTATGGTGGACACAAATGGCATGGGTTTGGTTCAAGGATTTGGATGCACGAGAAGCATTCCCTCTCAGTACGGTGGTTAAGGCTAGCAAGGTCATGTAGCAAGCATAAAAGTTGGGGGATACACACAAAATATATGTAATAGAAGCAACCATGCTATCTTCCCTGTAAGCACAAATGTTTTAACTCAAAGAATACTAATCTTATTGGCTAGCAAGAAAGAAAGATAAAGGGATAATATTTTTGCATGTAATTCCCTCCTTCTACTTAAGTTTTCATGGTATTGCTACTAATGACCAATACTAAGTTTGCCACAACTAATATAATTTACTTAATGTACCCAAAAGTGGCGTCAATACTAATGGCAAGATCAGCACATAAAGAAGATTGCAGGCTAAAATAAAATGTACCGAAAGTAAAGGTGGAACTTCTCATTAATATTCTGAACAAAGACACACTCAAACCAACGGATACATGGATAACTAAAGGATTGACACTCCACATCGCAAACCATCTTATAAGATAACTTCTCTACTCATGATATGACCACGAAATTATAAAAACGAAAGGATAAAGATGATACTGGGCACTCCCCCAAGCTTGGAACAAGCCAAGGGAGTGCCATTACCCCTTGACGATTTAGGCTTGATCTCTTGGTGGCGACGGTGGTACTACGGCAATCGGGGTTAGGAAACGTTCGAGCATCCGGCGGAGCCTGTTATTCTCATCTTGAAGTATTTCCACCTCAGCTCTCAGGATACGAAATTGGTCACAAAACTCGTTCGTGGTTCGGAGAGCTTCAGCGCTGCAGGGGAAAACCGCAAATCTGGAATTGGTGGGGTGACTCCCTGCACATTATGAGAAAAAGCACGTTGAGGATTAATTGATCCCACAAAGGTGGAGTTGCTCGGCCTTGATTCTCCTTGTTGGCGAGGCTGGCCAGCTTGCACCTCCTCTCTGATGCTTCGATCCATGTCAGCTCTCCTAGCAGCAATCTCCTCCTCCGTCGCCCAACCGACGAAGGTTCCCTCTTCCACATCGCGTTCGAGTTCACGTCGGCGCCTTGCTGCATACTTCTCACCGTACTCCTCGCGACGCCATGTAGGGACTTGAAATTCCTGTCAGAACAGCTTGAAAACGAAACACGGCGAAAACACGATATACGGACCTCGGAGATCCGGGTGATTATATAGCAAAAAGTTTTACGCAAAAGGAAGGTACAGGACGAAACGGGGTCGGAGACGGGCTCCGAGGTGCCCACACGCACCCACGGCGCGGCCAGGGTGGGGCCCGCGCCCAGGGGTGGTGTGGTGCCCTCGGGCACCGTTTCCTACCCTTTTCCGACTCATAATTTTCCATATTATGTAAAAACAAAAATATTTAGTTGAAAAGTAAATCGCGAACTTTTTCTTACCGAAACTGTTACCTATTCCAAATCAGCTTTTGCAGTTGTCTGAATTTGACTTTTTATAAAATCCTCTGGAGTTACCACTTTGATAAATCAACATCTTCATTATAAGAATCTCCAGAAATGTAATGCTTGAGTCTTTGACCATTAACCACTTGTGGTCTGTCCCCATCTAGTGAATTGATTTTAATCGCACCTGAGCGATAGACCTCCTCAATGATATAAGGTCCTTCCCATTTTGAAAGTAATTTTCCTGCAAAAAATCTGAGACGAGACCTATACAATAAAACTTTTTCACCTACGTTAAATTCTCTCTTAAGAATTCTTCTATCATGCCATTGCTTAACTTTCTCTTTAAAGAGCCTAGCATTTTCATAAGCTGCATTTCTCCATTCATCTAAAGAATTCAAATTAAGCAATCTCTTTTTACCGGCAAGTTTAAAGTCTCTATTAAGTTCTTTCACCGCCCAATAGGCTTTATGTTCTAATTCTAAGGCAAATGACAAGCTTTTCCATAAACCATTTTGTAAGGAGACATTCCCATAGGATTTTTATAAGCAGTTCTATAAGCCCACAAAGCATCGTTAAGCTTTTTAGACCAATTTTTTCTAGATTTATTAACAGTCTTTTGCAAAATAGACTTAATCTCTCTATTTGACAATTCTACTTGACCACTTGTTTGGGATGATATGGTGAAGCAATTCTATGATTAACATCATACTTAGCTAAGTTTTTCTAAAAGCACCATGAATAAAATGAGAACCCCATCAGTCATGAGATATCTAGGCACACCAAACCTAGGGAAGATAATATCTTTAAGCATTTTTAATGATGTCTCACCATCAGCACTAGAAGTTGGTATAGCTTCTACCCATTTAGTAACATAATCAACAGCAACAAGTATGTGAGTATAACCATTTGAGGAAGGAAAAGGACCCATAAAGTCAAATCCCCAACAGTCGAAAGGTTCAATAACAAGAGAATAATTCATAGGCATTTCATTACGTCTACTAATGTTACCTACTCTTTGACATTCATCACATGATAAAACAAATTTTCTAGCATCTCTAAAAAGGGTAGGCCAATAAAAACCTGATTGTAGAACCTTTTGCGCAGTTCTATCTCCAGCGTGATGTCCTCCATAAGCACTTCCATGGCATTTGCTCAATATTTCTTTCTGTTCATACTCAGGAACACATCTTCGCATAATGCCATCTACTCCTTCTTTATACAAATGTGGGTCATCCCAAAAATAATGCCTCAAATCATAAAAGAACTTTCTTCTTTGCTGAGCTGTAAAGGTCGGAGGCAAATACTTGGCAACAATAAAATTAGCATAATCAGCATACCAAGGACTTTCGCGTGAGCTTACCTTTATCGCAGCCAATTGTTCATTTGGAAAACTATCATTAACAGGTATAGGATCATCTGAAATGTTTTCTAATCTAGACAAATTATCAGCAACAGGATTTTCAGCACCTTTCCTATCTACGATATGTAAATCAAATTCTTGCAGTAAAGTACCCATCTTAACCTAGGCTTAGCATCTTTCTTTTCCATAAGGTATCTAATAGCAGCATGATCAGTGTGAATAGTAACTTTTGAATCAACAATATAAGGTCTAAATTTATCACAAGCAAAAACAACTGCTAAAAATTCCTTTTCAGTAGTAGCATAATTCTTTTGAGCGGCATCAAGTGTTTTACTAGCATAATGAATAACATTTAACTTCTTGTCTACCCGCTGTCCAAGAACAGCTCCTACAGCAAAATCACTAGCATCACACATTATTTCAAAAGGTAAAGTCCAATCAGGAGGTTGAACAACAGGAGCTGTGATTAAAGCTTTTTTAGAGTTTCAAAAGCTTCCTTGCAATCATCATCAAAAACAAAAGGTACATCTTTTTGAAGAAGATTAGTGAGGGGTTTTGAAATTTTAGAGAAATCTTTAATAAACCTCCTATAAAAACCGGCATGACCGAGAATACTACGGATACCTTTCACATCCCTTGGACAGGGCATTTTCTCGATTGCTTCAACTTTAGCTCTGTCCACTTCAATACCTCTTTCAGAAATTTTGTGCCCTAGGACAATTCCTTCATTAACCATGAAATGACATTTCTCCCAATTAAGAACAAGATTTGTCTCCTCACATCTCTGCAAAACTTTATCAAGATTGTGCAAGCAATTATCAAAGGAAGTTCCGTAGACGGAAAAATCGTCCATGAATACTTCCACAATTTCTTCACAAAAACCATGAAAAATAGCAGACATGCATCTTTGGAACGTAGCAGGAGCATTACACAAACCAAAAGGCATACGTCTATAAGCATAAGTTCCATAAGGACAAGTAAAAGTGTTTTCTCTTGATCTTGTGCTTTAACAGCAATTTGTGAGAATCCAGAATAACCATCAAGGAAACAAAAATGGGTTTTCTTAGACAACCTTTCTAACATTTGATCAATAAAAGGCAAAGGATAATGATCTTTCTTAGTTACTTTATTGACCTTTCTAAAATCAATGCACATCCTATATCCCAACTACTACTCTTTGAGGAATAAGTTCATCATTTTCATTTGGTACAACAGTAACTCCTCCTTTCTTAGGGACACAATGCACAGGACTTACCCATCTACTATCAGCAATAGGATAAATTATACCAGCATCAAGAAGTTTTAATACCTCATTTCTTACCACTTCTTTCATCTTAGGGATCAAGCGACGCTGATGCTCAACAACAGGTTTTGCATCGGGTTCAATGTTGATGGCATGTTGACATATAGTAGGAGAAATCCCCTTTAAATCATCCAAAGTGTATCCCATAGCTCCTCGATGTTTCTTTAGTACTTCTAATAACCTTGCTTCTTCATTACCTGAAAGTTTAGAACTAATAATAGCAGGATATACTTTCCTTTCATCAAGATAAACATACTTAAGATTATCAGGTAACGGTTTTAAATCGAAGACAGGATCTTCCTTAGGAGGCGCTGAGGTACCCAAATCTTCCACAGGCAAATTATGCTTAAGTATTGGTGGTTGACGAAGAAAGGCATTGTCAATCTCATTCCTCTCCTCCATAAATACTTCACTTTCGTGTTCCTCCATGAATTGCTGCAAGGCATTGTTAGGAGCAACAGCAATAGAAGCAAGTTGTTCAACTTGAAAATTCTCATTAGGTAATTCAGTTTCATAAAGTTGTTTACCAAACTTAGAGAAATTAAACTCATAAGATTCTCCATTAAATTTAGTGTAAATTTTCTCTTTCTTACAATCTATAATGGCACCACATGTATTCAAGAAAGGCCTACCAAAAATAATGGGACACTTTACTAGCAACAGAACCAAGTACTAGAAAATCAGCAGGGTATTTAGTCTTACCACATAAAACTTCAACATCTCTCACAATACCAATTGGGAGATAGTTTCTCTATTAGCAAGCTGAATAACCACATCAATCTCCTCAAGTTCGCAAGGACCAATTTCATGCATAATTTCTTTATAAAGATCAAAAGGAATAGCGCTAGAACTTGCACCAATATCACATAAACCATAATAGCAATGTTCTCCTATTTTGACTGAAAGCACAGGAACACTTGTTTTCCTAGCTCTACGGGATGTGAAACAATATTAGAGGCATCTTCACAAAAGATAATATGTCCTCCTTCTACATTTTCAGTTACCAAATCCTTTACTATTGCTATTGTGGGTTCTACCGCTATTTGTTCAGCAGGTTCTAAAGCTTTCTTTGCACTTTTATTAACCACACTAGCTATGATAGAATGTTCCCTAATTTTAACAGGAAAAGGTGGTTTCTCAATATAAGGTTCTGGCAAGATACGATCAACTGTATGAACTTCAATGTTTTTAATATTGGCAGAATTAGTATTATCTTTGTAAGGCAAATGATACTTATTGCAACTTTCTTTAGGAACATCAAGATAAGAGGCAAAAGCCTTGTAACAGTTTGCAATAACTTGAGAATCAAGACCATACATATCATAGAGATTACGAAAATTATCAGTATTCATAAAAGTTTTAATGCATTCGTAATCATGCTTTATACCTGATTCTCTACCTTTGTCGTTCTCCCATCCTTCAGTATTTTCCTCAATCCGATCAAGAAGGTCCCATTTAACTTCCTCTTTATTACGCGTAAATGATCCAGCACAAGAGGTATCCAATAGAGTTTTATCTTGAAGAGAAAGCCTTGCATAGAAGTTATCAATAACAACATTACCAGGAAGCTCATGAATGGGGCATTTGAGCATTAATGATTTCAATCTCCCCCACGCTTGGGCAATACTTTCTCCATCATGAGGCCAAAAATTATATATATGATTCCGATCTTGATGAATTTCACTAGGAGGATAAAATTTAGAATAAAAGAGAGGCACAATCTCCTCCCAGCCAATAGAACGCCCATTTTTCAGCATCCTATACCATTTTGCAGCTTTACCAGTCAACGATATAGAAAACAATTTCTTCTTGACCTCTTCCATTGAAATACCTGCACACTTGAACAACTCGCATAATTCATGAATAAATAGCAAATGATCCCCAGGAGGGACAGTTCCATCTCCTGCATAGCGGTTATTCGTAACTCGTTCAACAATTTTCATAGGTATTTTAAATGGAATTACTTGATCAGGTGGTTCCTCTTCTACTACCTTAGCAGTGGTAGTAGTATTTCCAAACAGGGATTCAAATGGAGATCTCTCCATGATAAAATAAAGTAGCAAGCAGAAATAAAAATAGCACCTACAGTAAAAGTTTCCCTTACCAATTCCACTTACCAATAGCGCTTCACTCCCCGGCAACGGCGCCAGAAAATAGTCTTGATGACCCACAAGTATAGGGGGTGTATCGTAGTACTTTCGATAAATAAGAGTGTCGAACCCAACGAGGAGCAGAAGGTGCTGACAAGGAGTTTCGGTAAAGGTTTCACTGTAAATGCTAGCAGACAAGTTTTTAGGGGTTTTTGATATAGCAGGTAAATAAAATGCGAGTAAGTAAAAGACAGTAATAATAATTGCAGCAAGTGGCCCAATCCTTTTTAGAGCAAAGGACAAGCCGGTTGGTTTACTTATGATGACAAAATGTTCTTGAGGACACACGGGATTCTAGTCAAGTGCTTTCGCTTCACATAGTTGATTAATCTTATTGTTTTGATAAGTGTTGTGTGGGTGAACCTATGCTAATGCACCGCCCTTACTTGGACTAATACATACTTGTGATTATACCTCTTGCAAGCATCCGCAGTTACAAGAAAGTAATTAAGATAAATCTAACCACAGCCTTAAACTCTGAGATCCTACGCTCCCTTGTGCACCGGTATACTAACGGGGGTTTAGGTTTCTGTCACTCCGGCAACCCCACAATTAGCAACCAAATACACAATGCACTCCTCTAGGCCCATAAAGGTGAAGTGTCATGTAGTCGACGTTCACACGACACCACTAGAAGAATAGCACCACAACTTAAATATCAAACCATTAAATATTACTCAACATAATTCCACTACTAACAGCGTGACTTCTCCCATGTCCTCAAGAACTAATCGAACTACTCACGAGACATCATATGGATCATGATCAGAGGTGATATAATGATGGATAACGATCTGAACATATACTTTAATTCACCGATAAAACTCAATAGCATCAACCACAAGGAGTAATTAACACCGGGAGAGTTTCCCCTATGAACTAAACAAAGTATAGCCCTAGATGTTACAGCGGAACGAGATGGTGCAGCGGTGATGGTGGTGATGGCGGTGGAGATGATGATGATGATGATCCCGATGAAGTCCAGCGCGATGACGATGAGGATGGCGATGATCTCCCCCTCCGGGAAGGAATTTCCCCGGCAGATTTCTCCCTGCCGGAGAGCTTTTTCTCTCTCTGTGGTTTCCGCCTCGTGGAGGCGGCGGAATATTTTCTCACGGACTCCCCGTGTCTTAGGGTTTCTGGGGGATGAAGTACGCGAAGGGGGAGCGCCTGAGGTGGGCCAGGGGCACCACACCTGGCCAGGGCGCGGCCAAGGTGGGCCCCGCGCCCAGGGGTGGTGTGGGCCCCTCCTGGCCCATCTCAGCCTCCCCTTTTGGCTTAGTCCATCTTCTGATAAAATAGGAACATCTGTCTTCTCGGAAATATTTTTAGTGCTCCAGAAATATAGTGCCTTGACGTTGCTTTTTCCAGCTGAAATCTGACTCCGGCAGTTAATTATCCAATGATCATCAAACATGCAAAATAAGACAAAATAACATAAGTAACTCCTCTTAATATGAAATATATCATTGAATAACAGTAAATTATGCTATAAAATAGTGATGCGAAATGGACGTATCAGACACCGCGCGTCTTGTCGTCGTGGCGTCGGCTCGCAGCAGCTCGCGACGGAGGTTCAGGGTGTCCTGGTGGCAGCTCGTGGTGGCGCGCGCTGCGCGTGGCGGCGAAGACCGTCTCGCCGGCGGCGGACGTACGGTGCGTGGCGGCGCCGGCGCCGGAGCCCAAGCTCCAGGGACTTGATTGATTTTTTGTCCTTTGTAATCCGGGACATGACTGCTTTTTATCTTTTTATCCAAGGACCTGTTTGCTGTTTAATAATGTGTGGCCTAGCTCATGTCATACAGGATACAAAACACCACCTTAACTGAGCCTAGCCCACCTCACACGACCTACCAAACAACCTGTTGTAAACCACACTTGTATGTAGTCTACATAACTATACTCATCACGTATGAGGTAAGATAGCCCACCCGGGTTACCAAACACACCCTGAAAGTATTTTTTTTATAAAACACGCAAAATGCATGCCTTTGATTTATAGAAGGTAGAATAAGTTTTACAAGATTGTCTAGATCCTCCTAAAAGAAGGTCTGACAAGAACACCACACAGAACACAAAAGCCTACTCTCCGGCTATTGTCTGGACACCTACACCTCTCCCTCTTCTAGCCACGCTCAATAGTTTCATGTGCTTAGCCACTCTTGCCGCAAGCACATCCTCATTGCACTGCTGGCTCACATTGCCGAAAACCCGCGCGTTTCGTTGCTTCCACAAGCCCCAACAGCAACACTACAAGAAATATGTTAACTTTTGACCCTCTATTTTGGTCACTGATGATGTGGAACGCACGTTCGCTGGGAAACTCCAAGAGGAAGGTATGATGTAGTCAGCAGCAAAGTTTTCCCTTGATTACAAAACAATGGTTGTCAGATCCAGTAGGAATTGGAAGAGCTTCAGGAAGGTGTCAGCGGCGCCGTTACCTGATCACTGACGTGGACTTGCACAGACACAATCAAAATACTTTGCCCCAACGAAACAGGAAGGTTGTCAATCTCCCCGGCTTGCTGAATACAAAGGATTAAACGTATGGTGTGGAATATGATGATGAACACACAAAAGCAGTAGCAGGAAGTAACTTAGAGCGTGGTGAAAACGGTGTTTGTATCAGTGTGGAATAAAGGACCGGGGTACACAGTTCACTAGAGGTGTCTCTCCATAAGACAAATAAACATATATGTTGGGTGAATGAATTACAGCTGGGTAATTGACAAATTGCAAACGCATGACAATGCAATACATGACAAGCACATGTTCATTGTTATATCTATTGGGCATTACAAAAATATACATAGACCGCTTACTAGCTGCATCTATGACTCATAATCCACTCACAAGATAACTTCCGGGTCTCCCATGAGTATTAAGTTGCAAGCAACATATTATAGCATTAAGCAAAGTGTGTAATGTAAACAAACGCATTAGACTTAACAACAGTACCCTTAAGCTAAGCATCGGTCATTTTATCCCTAGTGGCAACAGCACATCTACAACCTTAGTTGTTTCTGTCTATCAAGCCTAAACTTCTAGAGGCATGAACCCAGTATCTAGCATAAGTACCCTCTCTTGAAGTCACTAGCATCTACTTGGCCAAAGCATTTACTAACAACGGAGAGCATGCAGGAACATAGATAAAACATAATATAGATAGATGAACAAACTTGATCATAACTTCACAATTCATCAGATCCCAGCAAACACAACATGTAGCATTACATAAAGATGATCTTGATCATGTTAGGCAGCTCACAAGATCTAAACATGTGATGCATGTAAAATGCATACATGAACTTTACATTTTATTACTTGATATTCCAACTTATTTGCATCATATATGGGTTATATTTATGTTTTATAATGATTTTAGGGGATAATTCACAGTTTCCCCATTTATTAGGAATTAACCCTGCAGAACCAGAAAACCCCTTTTTCCATATTTTGATGTTTCAGGGACCCAAACGACGTCTAAATGACCTGGAAATTTATGAGCATAAGTTTTTGGAAGGAACAAAGCGTAGGAGCGAAGGAAGCGAACAAACGGAGGCCCGAGGGCCAAGATAGGTGGGCCCACGCGGCCAGATTCCTTGGCCGCGTGGGACCCCTCATCTCAGCCCTCGAGGCTCCGTTGCCGTCGATCTTTTTTCCAGAAGCTTCGTCTTGACCTAAAACCGACTATAAAAATAGTCCCCCGAGGAGTTTCGCAGAGAGGCGGCGGAGAAACGCAAAACCAAGAAACAGGAGACAGAAGGCTGCCGCCGGAGAAGATCGGAGGGGGGGAAACGCCACCGGAATCACCTCCGGAAGGCTCCTCCATCCCCCCTCCGGAGTCTCCATCAACACCACCGTCAAAACCAGCACCATCTCCATCACCATCTTCGTGATCCACTTCATCCCCCTCATAGTTTGAGATTGTTGAACCCTAGATAATTGTTTAAGTGCTATTCTACCTGCGTATGATTAGCTACTTGTCATTGTTTTGTGGTGAGACTATATTTTCAGATTGTGTTGTATCACTTATACCATTGAATCATATCATTTCTTCGCGTTGTGAGTAGTCCTCTCATGTTTTTGGGGGCATAGGATGGATTGGCAATGATTTTCACTTAACTTGTGTTGAGTATTTGGTCAAGTTTTTATCTTTTATGATTGTCTTGATGTACAATGTATGAAGTGCACCATATATTGAGTAATGCATGAAGGTGCTATCACACTAATGTAATGAATTGAGGGAGACTTGGGAGGACAGGTAAACCCTTGACCGATACATGAAGTTACATTAGGAGGGGATTTATATCGGGGACCTTAGAGTTTAAGGCTATGGTGGGACTCAATGTCTTAATAACGATCTTGTGTAGTCATTTACTTGGCCATGAGATTCATCATAAGGGGTTTAGTATATTTATTTAGCTACACCTAATTATGGCTCCGTCCAAAGAAGATTAAAACTTGACAAAATGTTTACCTTGTTGTTCTAGAAATATCTATGCCATGAAATCCATGTAGCCCTTGGGAACGTTCTCCACTTATAAGAAACACACACTTGAGCTTGTCCTCTTGCTGCGTAGAGGATTGGGCTTTCTCTCTTTGAGAGCTGTCACTTGCTACTATTTATTTTCAGCATTGCATCCATACATCCAAAAATACCAAAAACACTTGCATCTTTCATTCTTTTATTTATCAATCTTGCTAACCAATACCTTTAGCTCCTCGTGGGTTCGACAACCTTTTCTAATCGAAAGGTACTACAATTGATCTCCTGCACTTGGGAGTCATCGAGATACTTTTCTGGCGCCGTTGTCGGGGAGTGTAGCGCTATTGGTAAGAAGTTTGGTAAGGAAACTTGAAAGCTGAATTTTATTTACTATTTTATCTCATTGTTACTATGGCTTTTCTGAATCGTGCATCGCTGCACCTTGCTTTATATGAAAGTGCTTATGCCACTGCTCCTAAAGTGGTTGAAACTACTGTGTCTGAGATACCTAAAGTGAGATATAAAATTCCCCATGGTCATGTTAAAAGAGTTATGAAAATCCATTTACAGGGGATGGAACTAAGTCTCCACGTGAACACGTGGAGACAATTGAAGAAATATGTGGTTTATTTAGGCTTCCTGGTATTCCTGATGATCAAGTAAAAAGGAATCTGTTATATTTGTCTTTATCTGGTAATGCTCATGTTTGGTTCAGGTCTTTGGATGAAGAGGTCACTATTGAATGGGGTATTTTGAGGAAGGTTTTTCTTAAATATTTTACTCCCCAAGAGAGCACTGATGTTTTGCAGGAAGAGGAGGATAAAAACCTAAGCTTGGGGATGCCCATGCAACCCCAAGAGGATGATGAAAACATAAACTTGGAAGAGGAAGTATGTGAAGAGGAGATTGAAATGGAGGTGTTCCAATCTAAGCTTGGGGAAGAGTTGGATCTCCCAGCTTCACCATCAACAAATGGTAGTAACACTCAAACTCAAAAATCTTTTGTTATTTATGAGAATCCATGTTATGATGAGTGTGAAACTGAAAATGCTATGGTCCTATATGATAACCCATGCTATTATGATGAAACTAATAATACTCCTTTACTTTTTAATAATGCTACTTGTGAACTTATGGATGATAATGAGGAGTATTGCTTAAATATGCTATATGATAATGCTTTGGATGATGGTCCTATTTTGCTTGATGATCCTCCATGCTTAGAATTTTTTTTTGAAGATCAATGCTTAGAAATTGTTACTACTTTATGTGAGGATAAAAATGATATACTTACTGCTTGTGACAATACTCTCACTCATGAGAGTCCTATTTTATTTTTGAACTCTCCTATTCATACCATGGAGGAGAAGCTTTTATATGTTGAAAAGTACTTATGTGGGCTGAAATTATCTTACACTAATAACCATTTCACCCATAACCATCATGTTTATGGTGCTTCTTGCAATTATTTTGAGAGAGAAAAACACACTAATAGCTCACATGATAGTTTTAATAATCCTCTATATGTTCCTAAGTTTGCAAAGTTGCACCAATCTAATAGATTTTTTGTCAAATTTGTTTCCACTACTTGTAACTATTATGAGAGAGGAAGAAAGGCTTATCTTTATGCTTCTATGTTATTCAAAATGCAATCTACTGATCATTACATGCCACTAGTACAGAACGACACATCGGAAACGGGCAAAAACCCTTCGGCAACGGAAAAAGGGTCCATGTCCCCAACCCTGTCACTGATGTGAAGGCTCTCATCGGCAACGGACAAGAAAAACCGTCACCGATGAGGCTTGATTTTGGCTACGGTTGCCATCCAGTCTCCGTTGCCGATGTATCTGGACATCAGAAACGGAGATTCTATTTTACTCGTTTGCATTGAGGTTTTTCATAAGCCTACAGCAGCAATACAGTTGCCAATTGACATTCAAAATATCACAGCAGAAGCACAAAGTTGCTAGCAAAACCGTTCATAACTTATATAACAATTGTCACCATTACATAGCATCAAAAGATGAGTTACACATGCTTCGCTAATCCTATCATTCTCATGCCTCCCTAAACTGCAGCTAAGGCTTGCTCCCTAAACACACATCCACAAAATAGCCGGAGAAACTGAAAAAACAGAAACTACACCAAGCCAAATTGTCAAATTCTTCGTACTGAGGCTTGCTCCATCTTGGACGGTGTCGCCGGAATATAATCCCACTTTATAAGTAGCACATTTAAAGTTTGTTCGGATCAGCTTTGTGCTTCTGGATAAAAATACATGGATTGATAGTTAGAGAAGAGCCAAAATATGATGCTACATGACATAGATATAATTTAATGTGAAAACAGTTCACACCTTTAACCGCCTATATCCGTGTGCTTGCAGTCCGATCAAACGATTTGGAGGCATAACTTGAAGGTGATGTTTCCTTCAAGAGCCTCTCCATTTTTTATACAGTGTCGCCGAAATACTATTACTTCATACACTAGCTACACAAAATAATAACGAGGATTAGCACATTGACAAAAAGTTGTGACTGGATCTATTCATCATCGGTAGTACTACAAAGAGTTGAAATTAATTCACCCTAATAGACTTTAAAATAGTGCAAGATACTAGACAAGTTTTCTATATACTAGACAAGTTTTCTATGCTAGACTAGAAAACTAGACAGAAACAATAAAGTGCAAGATACTAGACGAGTTTTCTATATACTAGACAAGTTCTATATACTAGACAAGTTCTATATAAAACCAATTGATGAACTAGTTCATGAGCTGAGCGATTTAGACCTCACATTTTCTTCTCCGTGGACGGCGCCTCGAGATCGGCCACCTCCTCCTCCGTGGATGGCGCCTCCAGATCGGCCACCTCCTCCACCGTGGACGGCGCCTCCAGATCGGCCACCTCCTCCACCACCGGGGACGTCGCCTCCAGATCGGCCACCTCCTCCTCCGTCGACGGCAACCTCCAGATCGGCCACCTCCTCCTCCGTGGACGGCGCCTCCACATCGGCCACCTCCTCCACCGTGGACGCCACCTCCAGATCGGCCACCTCCTCCTCCGTGGACGGCGCCTCCACATCGGCCACCTCCTCCACCGTGGACGCCACCTCCTCCACCGGGGACGTCGCCTCCAGATCGGCCACCTCCTCCTCCGTCGACGGCGGCCTCCAGATCGGCCTCCGTTGACGGCGGATCCGCCACAACTGCTGCATCACCACCCGATGAATGATATGATCCAGCTCCGCGTGGCCCAGAGGACGCGGGGCATCACCGGAGGTGATGAGCCTGACGCGCTCCCACACCTGCCGCATCACAGCCGCCTCCAGATCTGCCCTATCACGAACAGATGCAGCTAGATCGGTGCGGCCGCTAGAGCCGCGGCTGCGATGGCGAGATCTAGAAGCGCCGGCAGAGGAAGCCATGAGTGAGTGAGGAGAGTAAAAAGCTACAATGTGCGGCGGCTAGGGTTGAAAGATGGACAGTGAGGGATTGAGAATGAGACTGATGGGGCTTGCTTCGCCAGTACATTCATAGGCACCCAATTGGCAACGGACATTTTATATAACCGTTTCCATTGGATACAAGTTCACAACTACTATGTGCTACTGATTTCCGTAGCTGCATACGAACATAATACATTCTAGTGATTTTCAAAGTGCATACGAACCTAATACATTGTACTGATTTGCATAGCTGCATACGAACCTAATACATTCTACTGATTTTCATTGCTGCATACAAGTTCACACCTAACAGCAGCACACAAACACACAAAATCATTCTAGCAATGCTCACAAGAACATTTAACTGAGCTATTTCTGTTCCTTTATGCCGCTCCTTGCGCACAGCAACAACATGGTCAGATTTAGTCGAAGTGTTTGTTGGGCTCCATGCCAAACCAGCTAGATCTGCTGCAGTGTGCGGCTTCATCTCCATGTTCGCCTTCTTGACTATCAAGGCTACATTTTCCAGCTCTGCAGCTTCCACTTCGACGCTATTAGCAATCAGCATCTCAACATAATCTTCAATCCAAAAAAATTAATCACAGCTCCCAGAATACTCTTCGCCCCTCCCCTGCCAATGGTAAATCAAATCCAGAGGCAAATCAGCATCACACATAGAATAGAATCAATCAAAACTGGTCGAAGCGTCGAACTAACCCTGTGATTTGGACACTTGAAGTACATCCGGCCTGGGTTCAGATCCGAATGCGACACTCGACGAATCACGTTCCGACAGCGGCAGCAAACGCACTTCACAAGCAGCAGATCTGACCTGGCCCCGGCGGCGCAGGAGGAGGACGCATTCGATCTCCCCGACGAGCTCATGCTCTTGGCCATGGAGGACACGAGTGCGGAGTAAAAACAAGCTGGAGCGGAGGAACAAGGGCGAATCGACAGTCTTTTATAATATCCAAGATAGTGCTAAAAAATGAATTTTATATAAGCAACCTCGCCAACGGTTGTATACAAATGTCCGATGCCATTGAAGATCATATCGCAAACGGAGTCGAAAGAAACTCCGTTACCAACATATCGGCAACGGTTAATAATTCGTGACCGTTGCCTATGAAGGCTGGACGCGGGCCAGCTTGCCTGGCGGGGCGGGTTTTCTCACGCGGAAAGCACGATTCTCCGTCGCCTAACTCGTGCCGTTTCCATAGAGGGGTATCGGATGTGTCGTTCTATACTAGTGTGCATTGGTTATCACAAAATTGCTGCTATTTATTCATATATAAAATGCCAATGCATAGGAAGAGAGTTAGACTTAAAAGTAAATTGTTTAATATTCTGTGGTGTGTTCTTTATGCTTTAATTTCCTATTCGGTTTGAGCACACCTTTATATCTTTACAACATGTAAAATATCTTTACCCGCTGTTTTGTGACAATTAGTTTTATATTTTCATTTTATATAAAATTTGGGAAAGTAAATGAGAAGGATGAGTAATGGAGAAGTTGGGGTCGACCTTGAACATGTGTTGTTCATGCCAATGGAACCGTTGCAAAGTCTCTATCATTAAAACTTTTCCCAAAGCTAAAACCAAATAAAAAGAGTGTTTATGTTGTATATATTTGCTTCTTCTTTTGCCCTTTTGCTAAATCAAAAACAACAAAAATATTTTCTTTCTTCTTTATTTGTTTCTCTTGATTCTTTCTTAGTTCTTTTTGTTTCTTTTTTATTTCTTTTATCTTCAGTTTAAGTTTTGGTTTTTGAGTCAAGGTGCTTGTTTACTACTGTAACAACACCTTTGTATCTTATTTTTCATCTTTATGGTAAGAATAACCTCTTTTGAGATGTAGGATCAAACAATAGTGATTTGTTGTCCAGAAAACAGATTCCTAAGCTTCACTGCAAAAAATGTATAAAATCACAGAAAAGGAATTTTGACCTCAAATTTTACGACAGCAATCTTCAGTTATTATTACACATTTCATTAGTTCAAAATATTCTGATTTGAGCAACGTAAGTGCCTATGAAAATTCACTCTTTACGGGTTGTCCAGTTTTTGACAGATTCTGTCTTTATTTTGCATTACTCTCATTACTTTTGTTTTGTGTGGTTCTATTGATCGAAGAGCAATACACAACCATAGTAATATTAGCTAATGTGTAGAATCAATTCATGATATGTCTTTGTTGTACCTATGAGGATTCATTTATGGAGACACTAACCCCTCTAATCAAGTTTTATGATGAGTTTTGTGTAAAGAGAATTTCCAAGTGGAAGAGTTGAGGGTGATGAACAATGATCAAGAGGGACAAACACTCAAACTTGGGGATGTTACCCCTAGGCTCATCCTACATATATCAAATAAGTACAAGAATTCAAGGTTGGGGATGCCAAGCCAGCTCACTCCAACCATCTAAATATCAAGTAATAAGCCTAGCTATATGGCTATAAAGAAATCGCTTTACGGGAGACAACCCGGTTGTTTTTATTTTTTATTTTCTTTGTGTCCTCTTGCTGTAACAAGAGACTTAGTTTTTAGTTTTGTTTCTGGAATTTTTAATAAAGTGCCAAGTTTTACCCATTTTGGTTTGAAAAAGTTGCTATTTGCATTCGGAGATTTTATTCCAGCACGAGTCTTTGCACGGTATGATTTTTAATTCCTATTCTGTAACTCCGAATGAGCTGATATTTGAACTGTAGTTGCAACTTTTCATCCTCTGTATGCATGAATCTTTTCAGAATTTTTTGACATATTTAAGTCGGGTAGAAAAATACGTTTTGCTGCTGCTGTTTTTCTGGACAGATTCTGTCCCATTTTGTTTGATGCATACTTTGAACTTTTAACTTGAATCTTTTTGGATCCAATTGAGTTTATAAGTAGGCATACAACATTATACACTTTCTGGACATTCATATGAATTTTTGTTTAAGGATTTTATGCAGCAAGAAATGCATTTGTCAATCGCTACTAATGTCACCCCACAGAAAAGAAATGGGAGAAACGGTGTTTTGAAGTTTTTTCACAGGGATTAGAATAGATGCACCAAGAGCTATCCAAGGATGGTGAAGACCATAAGCTTGGGGATGTGAAGACAACCCCACTGAACCAACACACTCTCGGTTTGCACACGTCTAACTTCTGTTTTTCGATCAATGCACCTTATCGCATAAACTTTGAGCGTCTTTTGTTTGCTTTTTATTTTGGTTTGATTTTTATTTTGTGAGACCACCACCATCATTTATATATGGGAGAGGTACTGGAATTTTGGGTTGAATTAAGTTGGATGCTATTAAAAATATGGGAAAAGGGATGTTTGAGTTGATTCAAAAAGATTTATATAGTTGCATGATTCATATGTTTTTAATGAATATTAATTTGCAAGTGTTTTATCAAGAGGTATCTTTTTATTCATGTTTTGATGCTGAATGTTACTTTACTCTGTTTAACATGGATTGGTTAGTTCTATGGACACTTATGCATGCATTTAGACGGTCAACTTTCTCTCTTTTTGCTGGCCCAAAAATTCCAACAAGCAAAAACTTGTTGCCCAACACCTTCAACCAAAGTTTTTCCAGTGAGTCCACCATATCTACCTATTAGATTTATGCTATTCCGAGGTTGTTTATCATGTTATTTGTATTATCTATACCTCTGAATTAAAATGCTTATGTTATTGATTATCATGGGAGAAGTTGGTTAAAAAGCTCTCACGAACTTGATGCACACTTTACTTTTATTTGCCCTTAATGAAAATGAACCATTGTGATTAAAATTATGAAGTTGTGAGCTTGACAAGAGTCTTGGTTGGGAGTTAGCCCATATGTGCTGTCACATGGAAAGCTTTCAACATTGCACTTATTTATATTTAGTTGATATCATGTACTTTTGTTTATGGATGCCTAACATTGTGCGAAATAAATGTGGAAGCTTGGTAAGTTTGATGAGTAAGTATAAATGGCTAGAGAGACGCCTGGGCCGCTAATCTAAGCCATGGATCATTCATGGTGGAAATTTACTAACATGCCATGGTGAACCTTCAGTGATGCACCCCACAATAAAAAGCTATACCAATAGTAAATAAAAGAGGTGTTGAGACTGTTCATTTTGTTTGTTGTCTTGTCATTTTGACATGGGCTTGTTCCATGTCCTGGGACAAGCGGTACCCCAGTTGACGCTCTTGATGACGCTTTTATTACTTGCAATGACTTGAAAACTCAAATTTGCTTTGTGACCCGAGTTGAGTAGCCAGTTGGTGTAGGTACTCGTATTCACGGGGCATGAGATTTTCAACCTATACTTTGTCAAGCACATTACTCATATTTGGTTTCACTTTAAACCTTAATCATTCAATATGCTATGATAGGGGCAATGAGAGCTTGACACCAATGAATACCACATTGCAATCATTAACTTAAGTAGAAGCATTTGGAAGTTAGATGAAACTTATTTATGTTTTACCTCTACTCATTTATATATCTTTCCATAGTGTCCACTTATATATTCAGATTTATAAGAGTACTCTATGACCATTATAGGATATTTTTACTTTTCATTATGCATACATTTGGTCCATAGTACTTTCTTTATGTTACACTTTGTGAATTATCATTGAACATCCTTACATTGAATATTGGATATCACTTCATAATCTATCTTGTATATTGCTACTCATTTGAAGAATGAATCATTTGACTCTATGTAGCAATAGTAATCATCTTTGATATCTTTTGGTAGTATTAAAATGCAAAGTCCATGTTAGTTTTATCACCTTCATACTCGAGGACGAGCATGGGTTAAGCTTGGGGATGCTGATGCATGTAAAATGCATACATGAACTTTACATTTTATTACTTGATATTCCAACTTATTTGCATCATATATGGGTTATATTTATGTTTTATAATGATTTTAGGGGAGAACTCGCCCCAACACGAGGAGTAGTACTACCAGCGGGAAAAGAAAAAGAGAGGTTGCCCTGCTCGGAGAGCAATCAAAACAGTCCATCTCCCCGCTCAAGGTGGCCTCTGATAAGGACTCCGCACGCGCGGCGGATTTAGCTTACCGCGCGGAATTTGCTGCAGAACTTGGTATTTCACTTTCTCAACTGGATGCAGAAGAGCTCCCCTCCCTTATGCCACCTGATAAATGGACCTGGCAATACGGGAAGTCTCTAGTGCCACCTGATCAGATCCAGAATCTACCAACACAAATGCTAAGACTGCATGACTGGTACATGGAAGTCACAAAGCTAGATCAAAAAGTGCTCCTTGTGCAAGTTACAGAGGAACATTTCAAAGGTAAAGACGAGTTAAATATTTATCTTGAAGAACTCTATCAGTTATACCAGCTTGACGCCCTCGACTTGAGTATCGTCAGTACCTATTGTCTGTAAGTGATTTAATTCATTTATTTCTAAAATAAAGTCTATAGCTCAGCTCGGTCATTGCCTGTTCTAATTATGCTCACTACGCTATTATGCAGAATGAAGAGTGATGAATGTGACAAAAAAGTAATCTTTGAGATTGGGTTCATTGACCCAACCCTTGTTAATGAAAATCTGCTACGGAACTACACCCATGAAACGGTGCAAAACTTGTTCCGGTTCATAAAGAGGCAAGATTATAAAAGGAAGATATTGTTTCCTTACAATTTCAGGTAAGAGTGTTACTGTCTTGTACACATTAGTTTTTGCTTACTCGATGTTAAGTGTAACTGATTAGTTACTGACATATATAAAACGTGCGCAGCGACCATTACGTTCTGCTAATCATTGAAGTTGATGAGGCAAAAGTTGAAATCTTCGACTCATTGGCGTGGCCCCAAGAGAAGTTCCAACATATTAAAGATGTGCTCCAAGGGTATTTTTAATCATTATCGTACTATATCGGTCTCTTTTGTTCAATTCCTGAGATATCAAGTAACTAATTAATAACTCATTTATTCATTTGTTTGCCGGGCAAGGTTTGGAAAGATTTCAGAAGGTGTACAACTGGTGAGTTTAAAGAGGAGCTTAGATTTGTTAATGCCAAGGTAAGTAGTACGAGCTAGGTTCGCACATCTCTTTAATTCAAATTTCAATACCATCATACCATACTTGATTATTATTTAATTGAAATCTATTCTCGTAAAGTACTGTGAAAGGCAACCACTTGAGACCAATCTGTGTGGATACTATGTCTGCGAGTGGATTCGCCGGGAGGTCTCTGAGCGGAAACCATCGACATTTGTAGATGTAAGTGAACAAATATATTCACAGTTTTATTTTATTACCATCAATTAATTGTGTTGAGTGTCATTCATAATTTCTGTTATGATGATTGATATTCATATCTCCTTCTTTTATAGATGGATACAATGCGGAGGGACCTGCAACCAAAGGACCGCTTTCGACCAATTCAAGAGGAAATTGCGGGATTTTTGATGAACTATGTAATAAACCCAAGGGGAAAATACAGTGCCACCGGGATCTAGTCCCGGCGATGATCATGTAATCGAATAGACGACGGGCTCTAGTCCCTGTTTTATATCATCTCTATGTAATTAATCGAACATACGGGTTCTAGTCCCGGTTGTGATCTCCATGTAATCAATTAAAAATGATCGAATTCTCATAAAGATTTCTTTTATGAATATTTTGATATGCTATATGTATTTTTCTGGTTTAGGGACCCTAAACCCTAAACCCTAAACCCTAAAAAAAACCAGAGGCCGCCACGTGGGAGAATCTCTGGTCCCGGTTTGTATTACCACCCGGGACTAGAGGTCCTCTGCCACGCGCTCTGCCCAGGCCCTGCGTGGAGCTCTCTAGTGCCGGGTCGTAAGCCACCCGGGACTAGGGGGGGGGGCCTCTAGTCCCGAAGCCGGGGTCCCGGGTGGGAATCCGGTACCAGAGGCCCCTACCACCCGGGACCAAAGGCCCCTACCAGAGGCCCCTACCACCCGGGTGGGAATCTGGATATGGATGAGGCAGGTTTTGACTTGTGAGTATGTACTACCATTTTCTGCTGGAAAAAACTATATCATCACCGTTGCACATCTAATATGGTTTACTATTACTATAGTTGAAGCCTTCTACTGGTCCTATAGATAGTCATAGGGCAACGATTTTTGTGCGAGCTTTGAACAATGAGGACACATGAAGACGGGGAAGTTCTTGAATCTTAGAAGAATGATCTGAAGAAGGTCTTGGTTCTGAGTGTGAGGTAAAATATGGCCAGGTCGGCTTGGACATTAATGGATGATGAAGTTGTTGATCCCGTGATCATGGATGAGACGTCGGATCCAAAACTCTGGCTTCTCTCGCTCTGTAATATGCTCGACCTGAAGACCTTTGTGCAGATCCTTGTTACTCTTTGGGCAATATCGCGGGCAAGGCGCAAGGCCATCTATGAGGAGGAGTTCCAGAGTCCTCTATCAACGCATCTGTTTATCAAGAAATATATCTCAGAGCTAGACATTTTTTGTAGATAAGGAGGATCTCAGAGCTAGACTGGATACGAGGGACTCTTCCGAGTCAACCTGTGGCAGGCAGACCAGCTTCTGGTACGTGGATTTTTTTTTTGAGAATATCTTCTAATCTAATTAACACATAACATCATTGCTTATAACAAGTTTTTGAGTTGCTGACAGAGCCGGTACGTGGATTGCTCCTCCTACTGGAGTTATGGAATTGAACATAGATGGTGCTGTTGCAAAGACCAGAGCGACAGGTGCAGTTGGGGTGGTCACGATAAGGGCATTTTTCTGGGTGCATCAGCAGTTGTCTTTGATGGTATCACAGAGCCGACAATGTTGGAAGCACTGGCGTGTAGAGAAGCCCTTGTTTTGGCGGAAGATTTGTAGCTGCAGAATTTGAAGATTGCCTCGGACTGCCTGTAAGTAATCAAGTTGATCAACTCAGGGATGAGCTGTGGTTTTCATTGTATGATCTTGCGTGATATTGCAAAGATTAGAGTACGGTTTCAGGAGACCCGCTATGGTCACGAGCAGCGAGAAGCGAATGGGGAAGCCCATCGATTTGCTAGATCAGCTACATCATTAGAGCTTGGGCTCCATGTTTCAGGATTGCTTATTGCTTATTACACTAGTAAGGAAAAGGTCTACGGCTGGCGGACGGAAACGGCTACCGCTGGCGGGCACACGCGCCCGCCAGCGATGACTACGCCAGTGATAACATATACCGTTGGCGGGCGGGCCGTCCGCCAGCGGTAAGGGTGGTTACCTCTGGCGGGCGGCTTCAGTGCACGCCAGCGGTAGGTGCCACATCGCTGGCGGGCACGCCGTCTGCCAGCCATACGTGATTAAGCCCGCCATCGGTACTTGTCGCTGGATTGAGGTTCTGGGTGCTTATTAATTAATGCACGTGCGAAGCGTCGCACGACGCGTCCGTGATCAAGTCAACGCCCCCACTTCCTCTCCATCCCCACTATCTCTCTCTCCCTGACGGCGATGGTGGCCAGCCGAGCTGGAGCCGCGGCTGGCCGCGGCGGCGGTGAGGAGAAACTTAATTTGGGGGGGGGGGGTGGGGGGGTGGGTGTAGGGGTTGCCGGCGCCGGAGAAAAGGGTGGGGTTAGAGGGATGCCTGGGGCGGCGGCAGATTTCTTTTATTGCGAGGATTCTTTTTCGCAAAAAAAAAAAATTCAAATAAAGCTTCTGCTGTTCTCAAAAAAAAAAACAGCACAATCGAGCGCTCAACCAAGATATGAGAGTTGTGCTCGACATATTGGGTGCCACGGGTCCAAACTCTTTTTTTTTTGAAATAACCACTGGTCCAAACTCTTATATTGGGCTGTATTGACTATTGAGCAGAAGAGACTTCGGCGCGTGCATACAGTCTCTTCTTCCCCCTAAAAAAAAAACAAATCAATACAGTCTTCTCTACTCAGCGGCAGCTTCCACTTCACTCTCCATTTCTCGACGGCGGTCGAACCAGGGCGAGCTACAGCCCTGAACCAGCCGCCGCCGGAGACCTCAGCCCGCCAGCGACCTGGCCCGACGATTAGAGGTCAGACCACCCCTTCTCCTTCCCCTCATTCTCGATCTCCTAGTTTTCTCTTCCACGGTATTTTCGGCCTGAAAACCCTAGGTTGGTTTGTCTGTCGATGCGACAGTGGAGAGCAGTCCGTGCTGCCACAGCGGGAGCGGAGAGATAGATGATGGATCCAGCCGCTGACATTCCCCAAGGGTAACATCCGGCCCCTCTCTCCATTCCATTGTAACCCCTAGCTGCTGCTCGGATTCCGGTCAGATCCGGCAAGGGTAGTACTATCAAATGTCATTTTCCCTTTTTGTTTGTGTATATGTTCTGCTAGATGGATTTATATATGTTTGTATGGACGCACCCTCTCGGTATGTTGTTTTTCATATTTTAATTACATTGGAAACTTACACAAGCGCATTTCCCCTGTTTCTTTTTGTGTATGTTCTGCTGGATGGATGGATGTATGTTTGTATCTTGTGCAGTGGACAGTGTTTTTACTAGTGTGGTTGAGAGAGGAGAGAGCGTGTTTTAGATGCAGGGCATGTTGTTCTTGATATTATTACTCCGTCTGCCATCCTACATGTTCAGTTCAAAACACGCCAGAGGGTTGAAGGCTTGAAGAATGAATCAATCTTGCTTACTTCACAGTAGACCAGCATTTCTCATTATTGACATCGTCCTGATATTTAGCTTTCCCGTCTTCACTACCGAGTCACATCTGATGAGTTCTTATATAAAACGTGAATGCTCCAGATCTTCTAAAAAAAATTGGAATTATTTGACCAGTTCATTAGCACCTGCTAGATAAGAGATATAAGAACCGTTTGTTCAGATGCAGGGATAAGTAGAAAGTGTGTAAGGAAGCACATAATAATCCTGGATTTGTCATTGTTTGTATCTGTTCTACATTCATATTAAGACTCATGCACGACTTTATTCTTGCAAAGTGTATAGTGAACCAGCATTTCTCACAAATGAAGTAGGATGCCCTAGACCGAATTTCAACGTACTATCTGGAAATAAAAATTTCAGTGTGACTTTCTAATTATCTATAAATACTTGCAGCGATTCCCTGTATCTCTTGAGATTTTCCAGATGTAACTCTAGATTGCTATAACTGTAGCATCAAAAGAATCAATTTTTAAACTTATTTATCTGTCGCTGCTGCCCTTTCAGGGTGGATCCCATTCCCGACTCGCTATCTACGGATGCCCAAAGGCTGCTGTGTTCCCCGACGCTGGATGACCACGTATCCAAGGTGCGCGACGGCGAAAACCTGCTCATCGAGATGATGGATCCTGCTCTGATTCCCCAATGGTAAGATCCAGTTTCTTTTCATTTTAAGCATCACAGTTTGTGTGTATTGTGCTGGTCTGCTGGATGGTGGATGTATGCTTGTAATGCGTTGGATGTTTTTGTGACGCGTACACATTGACTGAAAATAGACGGGACAAGTGAAAATCGTTGGTTTGTTTTCTTAATATTTTGTAGAATTACCAATCCTCACCTAGTTAAGGGCCTGAAGCTCATTGTTTTTCTTAATTTTTGTTGATCAGATACCCTCAATTCTTTCTAAGTCGCATGTTGTTTGCTTAAGTCTATCATGTACCTCTGAAAAACAGAAGATTTCGTTGTCCACAAATACCCAAACAGAAAGTACTAGATTCTACCACATTGCTATTGCTAGTGCTGCATTCTTAAATCCTGTCATACATTGGTAATATTCTCCCTACAGTTTGATGATTTTGTTAAAAGAATCCAGTCCATTTTATCACATCTGATGTCGTCTGCACCATGTTGGCTAAACAAATCGGTTGGTTTGATTGCATTTGATTGACACCACTGCTGTTTTGCGACCACATTGATTGAAGGCCACCCAGTTTCTCTCTATTTTACGAAGCACACCGCTGGATGCTTGTTATGTGTTCGTTGTTTTCCAACTCACGTTGTTTCACGAAACCACTCCGTTGATTACATTTGTTGTGTTTTCAACCACTTCGATCAAAGAAATATGTCCATTGATTATTGCATTTATTTGTCATTGTTGCTACTGCTGTTTCAGGGCTTGTATGGACGCCAAGAGGCTGCGGTGGTCCTCAACCCTAGACAACCCAGTATCCAAGGTCCTCAATGACGACAATACTAATTCCTGGCTGGCACCCGTTCCCCCGCTGGACGACGAGAACCTCCTCCAGGAGATCCTTCTCCGCCTCCCTCCAAAGCCATTTGTTCTCCCTCGTACATCCCTAGTCTGCAAGCGCTGGCGCTGCATCCTCTCGGACCCCAGATTCCTCTGCCGCTTCCGCATACACCACCGGAAACCCTCACTCCTCGGCTTCTTTGACAAAGAATTTGGCCAAGCTCCCATCTTTACTCCCATGCTGGACCCGCCAGATTGCATCCCCGTCACGAGATTTGCCCTACCACAGAACCTTCTTGGTTATTTTCCATGGGCAAACCTCATCGTCCACTGCACATTCTCCTTCTTCGGTTGCCGCCACGGCATAGCACTCTTTCTCGACAGACCGTGTCGCGAGGCCGTCTTGTGGGATCCACTCACCGGTGTCCAGCGCCGCGTGGCTTTTCCACCGGGATTCGACAATGGCAAAGATAACTTCATCCGAAGCGCTGCGGTGTTGTGCTCTGTGGATGATGAGGAGCAAGTGCAAGGGGATTGCCACTTGAGCCCGTTCAAACTGGTATTTGCATTCCATGATCCTAAACACACAAAGGCATCCATTTGCATCTATGAGTCCAAGTCTGGTGTATGGGGAGATATTATCTCCACAACAACTACAGCTGTGATTTCTAGGTACAGGCCTAGCGTATTGGTTGGGAATGCACTTAGCTGGTTGCTTGATGGAGGAGACATCCTCAAGTTTGACTTCAAAATGCTGACCTTTATTGTGATTGAGAAGCCGCGATACACCCATGCTAATGATTCCGACGTCGACTGGTCCTTTCAGATCTTACGAGGAGAGGATAATGTTCTCAGTCTTGCTGTTTTGTCAAGGTCAGAACTGAGCATTCAACTATGGACAACGAAATCCAACTGTGCTGTTGTCTCCTGGGTCCTACAGAACACTATCCAACTAGATGAGCTCTTTTCACGACCCCTGCGGCCAGGCGCGGGAAAACTTGTCATGATGCCAGGGTATGATGAGGACACAAATGTGCTCTTTCTGTCTTCGGTTTCTCATGACTTCATGCTCCAGCTTGAGTCGATGCAGTTCAAATACATTGGTAGACGAGAATACATGAGTTTCAGAATGACTTATCCCTACACAAATTTCTGTACCGCAGGTAATACCCCGTCTCTTGCTTTGCATATGCACCATAATCAAATTACTTCTTTTCCTGCATTGAATATGTAAAATAATTGAGTTACTTATAAATTACTTCTAGTACATGTTCAATGTAATATCGTTAATGTTGACTAGATATTGAAGAATAGTTCTAGATGCATACGTATTTTTTAACATTGAAACTGCATAGTATGCACTTCATTATATGGTAATAATTATTATGTGGCTTCATTCACATATTCCTATCCTTGTCATAAAGTATTGTATTTTCATCCTCAAGTTACATCTTTACGTAGAATATATATATATATAAAGGTGTGCACATATACCATCCTATTGATTCAACTTACCCATGGTGTATTGGATTCCTTTGGTTTATAGTCATGGGTGCTTCTGGTGGAGATGGTGGAGCTGAAGATGTGAACACATGAAACAGGTGATGTCAATTTGTATTTTTTGGTATGTGTATGCCTTTTTGCCCGGTTACTAAATTAATAAGACTAAACTAATAAGATGATGCTTGATCTCTTGTTTGAGGTCTATATGGGCATCAATTTGCTGAACTGGCTAGTTCTTGCATTCCCAAAAAAACATAGCTACGAGTTTGATATTTAATTCTTCTGTGTTCTACTCCATGAGCCTCTCATGTGCACATGATGTAGAAAATAAATCACAAATGACTTGATAATCTTGGAAGTTTAGTATTTGCTTTTGATGGGTGCATCGAGTCGTTGATCTGTTAGTTTGTACTGCGATGATATGTACTTCTGTAGTAATAAACTCATGAGCATGTCAACAGTGGAGTTGAATGTGAGCCAGTACAAGCTAATCATTCTTCTGTCACATCGCTGTTCGCTAGGATGATGTTAGTTCTGTCTAATAATGGCTTGGAGAGATAACCTCTTGTAAGTTTCTGTATATAGGTAGGTTTCTGTCTCTCCTCTGCCCCCTCCTCTTTGTACTCTTCGTAAATATTTTGGTATCTTTTGAATAAAAGTTTTCACTGTTGGGCTATTGCCTCATGGTTCCAGGATAAAAAACATCTGGGATGATTCAGCTCTGGATAGTTTTCATTTGACAATTTCTTAATGGCAAATTGTGTTGTTGTAATCATACAAAATCTCGCTTTTCTGTGTGAGAGTATTGCAAATTGGTTTGACTGATGGCATTGATTGCTCTGCAGGTATCTAGAGTTAAGTTTGGGCCGCCGAAACGCGGAAATGGCTCTATCTGCAGCAGGTTCTGATGTTCTGGTATGGTGTGGCATGTGATGGTGTCAACGCCTGAGTCCTCTATGTGTTATGTAGGTTCAGCTACATATATCGTGGCTTTCGAAGTGGACTTGTAGGATTTAACTCTGTATATTGCTATCTAGTCTCTGTCATTACTACCTAATGTTAGTATGCTGGGATAGTGACTCAGCTAGTTGCTTCTGTTAATGGTTGGATCAGTCAGTTAATTACTGCACTGTTGTTCATTTGATTAGCTACTCAACAACCTGGTGCTCCACTGTGCGTCTTTTGGATATAATTTGCACATTTTCAATCTTTGGGTTTCTGCACTATACTATAAAGTATAAACAAAATATCATCTCTACTGTAAAAGTAACATCATCTATTAACCCGCACTTTGTTTTATCAGTATAGTACATGGTTGTGAATTCAAGACCACATAGTTGTGAATGCACTAGCATCTCTAGTGGCTCGTGTATTGGGCTGTGTAAACGAGTTATACACGTTTGAGGCCCAAAATCCACTCCAGAGGTACGTGTATACGGTCGTGGAAGTTTTTGATGTCCATCCACCACGCTACTCGTTGTAGAAGTAAACACGCCCCATCCACCTCTGTGAAGCTGGCAACGCGAGCAATTGCTTGACCTCCCGCCTCCGTCCGGACATTGGAGGATGGTGCTGCTTTTGTTCAGAAACATGTTGAATGGTAGTTATAAAAATATTGTTGAACTATAGGAGAGAGAATATACATGTCCTGATATATACGTTCCCTTGAAAACTGGGAGGTGTAAAAACTGGGAAAGTGTATAGGTGAATTTATACATGTCCAAATTTACACGAGCCACTAGAGATGCTCTAAGTTTTCTACGTGCACCATTTGAGTACATTAGAAGCGAAGCTGTTGTAGCATTTCAGGACTATTTATTGAACGTCCCCACGGAAATAAAAACATTAACTTCCTTTTTGCGAAGTCACACACATTTCTTCTTCTTTTCTCGCAATCAGACCTGAGTAGTGAGGTATGACACCGTAACGGGACAATTTATATTGGGTTTCCATTGCCCACTCGGTGCTCTGCCTTCTCTTTCTTTCCCCTCTCTAGATGTGTCCACCGAGCGATAATCTAGTTTTCAGTCAGCAAAAGTGATAAATTTATACCTAATAATAAAAGCATTAAGTCTTCTTCTCGTACGTCATTGAAAATACCCCTAAAGTTAGAAAAAATTACCCACCACTGCCACCCATAAGTGAAAAAAACGTTTTGTTTTAGACAAATGAACGGATCACCACGAGGCCACGACCTGAACACCCTGCGCCGCCCCAGCGAAAATCGATCCCGACTACGTGCAGCAAATCCGTCTCCACTTCTTACATCAACCCACGATGTAGGATTGTTGCTTGCCCTGATGCCTCATCGAGCAGAAACAGTGTCCTGATTAGACCCGACTTGGCCTCTTCTCCTTGAGCCTTTAAATTTGGGGAGATCGATTGCGCTGCATCAGAAATTCAGAATCAAATCTTAGGATCCGAGAATCAAGCGTTCCAGCACGCAAGTTAGCAAATCGACGAGAGATCAAGCGAGAAGCCGAGAACAATGGCGGCGAGCACGGTGGACAGAAGCAAAGTTGACGAGATCTTGGCCCTCGCGCGCGCTGAGCCCTCCGAGCTTCTGTTTGTACGTAATCCTGACGATTAAGACGATTACGAGGCAACTTCTTCCTCACAACAACGATTACGGGGATGTGCCGCGCACGTCGTAGCATTGGCGTCGAAACATGGCAGAGAGGGAACGCCCCTGCTCCGTCGTGTTTACCTCGACGCCCTCCTCCGTAGCGCCCGCGACGACAACTGCCCGGACATCCTCTCGTGCCTCCGCGACGTCGTGGACGCTAAGAACCATACCATCAGTATGTGCATGGCATGCAAGCGCGCCCGCGCTAGGCGCCTGCACGAGGACAGCAAGCAGAGCAGCCAGAGCGTCACCGCCGAGTGCCCGAGTCGGCCCAGATGTCGTATTTTTTGCTAAAAATGGCCCTTTTACCGAACTAAGCCTAGATGTGGCCCTTTTGTGAAACTATTGCCAAATCTGGCCCCTGGGCTCGGCGCCAAATGGGCCGGCGCCGAAATTGTACAGCTCGGCGCCAAGATGGGCCTCTGCTGAACCGGGTCGGCGCCAGCCCATCTTGGCGCCGAGCTGTACAATTTCGGCGCCGGCCCATTTGGCGCCGAGCTCGGGGGCCAGATTTGACAATAGTTTCACAAAAGGGCCACATCTGGGTTTAGTTCGGTAAAAGGGCCATTTTTGGCAAAAAATACCCAGATGTCACGAACTGCCCCAAGCCTCGTCCTTTCGTAGAGCGCCCGCGACGTTCGAGACGACACCGACGACCACGGCGTCGTCGTATTGGTTGCCCAAGGAATGCTCTCGGTGGCCGACGCTTGCTGCTTGGTGGATGGAAGCTATCTGAAGCGGCTGATGGAGAAGTACCAGAAGCTCTCTGTCTCTGAATCGAATGAAAATATTGAGCTGATCACAATGCGCTACAGCATGGTAGAACGGTTAGGCTTCAAAAAGTTTATGGGATACCGAGCATTGGCTTAGTTCGTGTGCTTTCGAGAAGAGTCTAGGTAGCACGCTTCAGATGTTTAGGGGATCGGACACCGCGGAGTGGATTCACAGGTAACTACAGTTTATGGTTCTTGCTATTGCCTATCAGGATGGTAAAGTATCATATATCCCATGCCAAATGTTTAGTTCTAAACCTACTGTCTCAAATGTTCTCAAACATTATTTTTCTTCAGTTGATACGGTACAGTTTCAAGATAAAAAGGAAACCAAGAAAAACATGTTTTTTCTGTAAGATTGTGGCACATAGTATTATGTTGGTACATGAATATTTGGACTTCGGAAAGAGTTTTTTCATTCAATTATGTTTTGCAGGCAAAAAGCTTAAACTTTTTTCTTCTACTTTGAAGTATTCCCATAATAGACTGCAAAGTGCATTGTCGTATTAATCAATTAGCTAAAACGACATATTTCTTCTCTCTCCCGTTGCAACGCACGGGCACATTTCCTATTATTCCTTACATAACAATATTTAACACAAGGAATCGATGTAACAATTACATTTACATCCTTTTAGTTAGCGCACATGCAAAGATGCTGCAAATGTCCTAACAAAGAGAAGGTGTGATCCATATAGGAGCCGATAAACCCATCCTTGAAAATAGTTTTGGCCACGCTTCACGAAGGTTCTGGATGCTCCTCTTTTCGAAGTTCCAGATGCCCAAGTCCTTTCGCAATATCTGGCCGAACTCGGAACAGTCATCCGTGAGATAGGTGTGGTTTGGTTCGAATGCCGGAAAATCCCTAGTTCGAAGGCAGATGGCAGAGTTGTACCCAAGAAACAATGCGTGCTCTCCGATGCTTCTCAATTCCACCAGTTTCTGCATATCAATGTCAACCTTGAAGATTAGGAGGTCGCCCGTGGTGACCACTATATATGTCCATCTGGTCAAGGCTTGGTTTGACAAAGTCGTCAATGCCTTCTTCCTCATCGGTCTCCACATCACCGGGCTTCTCATCGTCATTTCTACCGATGAAATCAACACAATCCCGGGATGTAAAATACATAACATCTTTGAATGTTGAGCGATGCTTGAGTTGATTATCTACCTCACACTCATCCCAATTTCTCCACACACTTGCCAGAGTTCGCCGGATGGGGTGATGGTGAGGTACTTGGTAGGGTTGCCCCATCCTGTCACACCCACATGATTCTAGTTGCGGCAAGTGAAGGCTCACTAATATTTAGAACATAAACGGAGCCATCAACACACAAACCGTAAAACAAGCTAGTCCTCTCATTGTAAAGGACATCGTCGAAAGCATAGGTCAGTAGAGAGCAAGTTCCACGACTCGTCGCCTGGCTTGGCAAACGAGAGCTTCTGCTCTGGCAGGTGCACTACTAACACACAGCACGTTGCTGCATCGCCGCCCACGGAGATGGCCACCTGCCAATACACGCTATCCCGTGCCCACTCGATTTCTTCTTCAGGTAGTTTACCCTCGTCGTCCAAGAGGAGCTTCATGCCCGGAAGTGTCTTGACCGACGGGAGCGTGGCTTGGGCGCCGGTGACGTGGTTGAGGAGGTACGGGTCGGCGTCCTCGTCAGTAGCAAACACCCAACCGTTTGAGGAGAAGAAGCGTCCCCTTCTGTGGTGTCCTCGAAAGGGGACGCGGAACGTCGTGTTGGTGCAGGGGCAATACATGGCGACGTGTTTGGATCCATACTCGTCGCAGGCGTAGAACATGCAGGGGCCCTGCTTGGGCGACGAGTGGCGGAGACGGCGGAAGGTGGAGTAGGCGTCGTGCCAAGAGGTGCAGACGGCGCCGGATCGGAAAAGGCCG
Source organism: Poa pratensis (assembly GCA_947311845.1). Taxonomy (NCBI): domain Eukaryota; kingdom Viridiplantae; phylum Streptophyta; class Magnoliopsida; order Poales; family Poaceae; genus Poa; species Poa pratensis. The sequence continues at coordinate 41,682,798 of CAMZMU010000099.1, forward strand.
GGGATATCCAGCGCCCCCATGATGATCAGCAGGAGGTCCTCCGGCAAGCTCGACCAATTGGCGCCGCCATATGATGAACGGAGCTCTTCCATGATCGATCGCGAGTAGTGCAATGGCCGGTGGCTAGGGCATGTTGGCTCGGAGAGACGTACGGCGCTACGTATAATGACATAGACAATAATTCAAACCGTGCACGTATATACATGGAAATCGATTCCAACACGGACGCAGAGAGACATCCATCTGATCAGACCCGTAAAAGTTGTGTCCTCTTGCCATTTATACTAGTATCAAGTATGGGAACGCGGCTTGCCTGCTCCCTCCTAATGCTCCCATCCGTGCTCCCTTACGGTAAACGGCTCGGATTGATAGTTTGATGGCCCACAGTTTACACCTTCCCTTTCCTACGGGCTTCGGCGTCTTCCTTCTCTCTCACGAAAAAATGGCGACAAAAGCGTGAAGTACACCGCCATGAGCCTCCGATGGAGCGGCACTGCTATTTCCAAGAACACATGGCGGCTCAGACCGTCGGACGACGTCATGCTGCTCCAGCACCGGTCCGAGCCGCAGCCGTGGCGCTGGGCAAAGTCTGGCGGGTGGCAGAGGAGCGCGCCGGCGTCGAGGTTACGGTTACCCCAAGCATGGCAACTCAATTCACTCGGCTGGCCGCAGTCTTCATGTGCATCCTCGATCGGTCTCATGAACTTGCTCATTAGCAGCTCCTGCATGGTTGCTCCACGTGCCAATACAGATCAATACGGCCATGTCGATCAAGCGCACCTTAGAGCTCTTGATCGCTGGCGCTGGCCATCAGGCCATGCGCAGGGCTCCCTCGCGTCTACGTGGTCCATCCGTCCATGTGCCGGCTTCCGCATGATCGGAAGGTCTGCAAGCGCTGCCGCGGCGCGCGAGGTCGTGGCGGCGGCGGCCAGCCCCGCTCTGCGCAAGCGGTGCAAGCCATGTGCATCACCTCGGCTGGCCGCAGATGATGGTTAGGAACAGCGGCACCGCCGTGGTAGGCCCCGGCTCCTCCTCTCTCGCAGCCGTCATGCATAGAGCTGAGATTCTGGCTATCCCGGCCGGCTGAGGCGCATCATCAGCGTAATCGACAAGTCCGTAGCCTTGCCGGTGCTGCTATCCCGCCGGCGCAGATCTCGTTTCCAAGTTTTTTTCCTTTTATTTACTGGAAAATAACAAGCGAGGCAGAAAGAATTTGGAACCGTTCGATGCATGCCACCTAGGTGCGGAGCACGGATGGGAGCATTAGGAGGGAGCAGGCAAGCCGCGTCCCCTCCGTGAAGCCCAATCATCATCTAACATCTGCGAAGCCAACTTTGATGGTACAGATCCAACCTTTGAATCTGATTTCAGATCAATGAGTTCTGCTTGAAAAGTAGCCTCTTTGCTTGTCCAGCCGTCTTGCCGATCAATTTTTTCGACCATCTCTTCTCCATTCTCAATTCTCACATACTCGCCCTTCCTATTATCAAACCGTAACAACGCTACTTCTTGCTCTGGACCCCAATGAACACTCTCTCCTAGTTTCTCCACCACATTCTCCACGGCCTTCTCTTTCAAAATCTATAGCTCTTGGGGATCAATCTCTGAAAGTTTCAAATTATATGAGGCCGCAGTGGAGATACTCTAGCCGCTGCTCGTTTGCAAATTCGAAAATTCTTCTGAAAGATTTAGAGGAAAGATGAAAAATCTCTTGGAGGAAAACAGCGGTGACAATTAATTGACCACGCACACACGTCCGCTTCCACGCGGCTTGCCTGCTCCGTCCTAATGCTCCCATCCGTGCTCCCTTACGGTAAACGGCTTGGATTGATAGTTTGATGGCCCACAGTTTACACTTTCCCTTTCCTACGGGCTTCGGCGTCTTCCTTCCCTCTCACGAAAAAATGGCGACAAAAGCGTGAACACCGCCATGAGCCTCCGATGGAGCGGCACTGCTGTTTCCAAGAACACATGGCGGCTCAGACCGTCGGACGACGTCATGCTGCTCCAGCACCGGTCCGAGCCTCAGCCGTGGCGCTCGGCAAAGTCCGGCGGGTGGCAGAGGAGCGCGCCGGCGTCGAGGTTACGGTTACCCCAAGCATGGCAACTCAATTCACTCTGCTGGCCGCAGTCTTCATGTGCATCCTCGATCGGTCTCATGAACTTGCTCATTAGCAGCTCCTGCATGGTTGCTCCATGTGCCAATATAGATCAATACGGCCATGTCGATCAAGCGCACCTTAGAGCTCTTGATCGCTGGCGCTGGCCATCAGGCCATGCGCAGGGCTCCCTCGCGTCTACGTGGTCCATCCGTCCATGTGCCGGCTTCCGCATGATCGGAAGGTCTGCAAGCGCTGCAGCAGCGCGCGAGGTCGTGGCGGCGGCGGCCAGCCCCGCTCTGCGCAACTGGTGCAAGCCATGTGCATCACCTCGGCTGGCCGCAGATGATGGTTAGGAACAGCGGCACCGCCGTGGTAGGCCCCGGCTCCTCCTCTCTCGCAGCCGTCATGCATAGAGCTGAGATTCTGGCTATCCCGGCCGGCTGAGGCGCATCATCAGCGTAATCGACAAGTCCGTAGCCTTGCCGGTGCTGCTATCCCGCCGGCGTGGATCTCGTTTCCAAGTTTTTTTTCCTTTTATTTAGTGGAAAATAACAAGCGAGGCAGAAAGAATTTGGAACCGTTCGATGCATGCCACCTAGGTGCGGAGCACGGATGGGAGCATTAGGAGGGAGCAGGCAAGCCGCGTCCCTCCGTGAAGCCCAATCATCATCTAACATCTGCGAAGCCAACTTTGATGGTACATATCCAACCTTTGAATCTGATTTCAGATCAACGAGTTCTGCTTGAAAAGTAACCTCTTTGCTTGTCCAGCCGTCTTGCCGATCAATTTTTTCGACCATCTCTTCTCCATTCTCAATTCTCACATACTCGCCCTTCCTATTATCAAACCGTAACAACGCTACTTCTTGCTCTGGACCCCAATGAACACTCTCTCCTAGTTTCTCCACCACATTCTCCACGGCCTTCTCTTTCAAAATCTATAGCTCTTGGGGATCAATCTCTGAAAGTTTCAAATTATATGAGGCCGCAGTGGAGATACTCTGCCGCTGCTCGTTTGCAAATTCGAAAATTCTTCCGAAAGATTTAGAGGAAAGATGAAAAATCTCTTGGAGGAAAACAGCGGTGACAATTAATTGACCACGCACACACGTCCGCTTCCACGCAGCACTACCAGAATCATCTTGGAAGCCGTGCTGCTAGCACTAAACCGACGGGCTGCTCCTTCCACATCGTTCCCTCCGCCATCTTCCTCCTCACACTTCCACCCCAAGAAAGAACCCATCTCCGATGGGGCGCCGCCGTACCAAAAAGCGTTCTCCGACCACCTCGGACTCGTCGTCGGGGGAGCTCACGCTGCCGGTCGGCGCGGAGGCGGAGCTGCGCAGCGACGACCCCGGCTTCCTCGGCTCCTTCTACGAGGTCGCCATCACCGGCCACCTGACCTCCAGCGGCCAATACACGGTGGTCTACTCCACCCTCGTGTCCGACGACGGCGGGCCGCTCGACGAGACCGTGGCCGCCGCCAACGTGCGTCCGCGGCCGCCGCGGGCGGGGAGGAGGCGGGGGTTCGACGTACACGACGCCGTCGAGGCGTTCCACAACGAGGGCTGGTGGGCCGGCGTGGTCACCGCCGTTCGGCCGTCGGTGGCCGGCGAGCCGAGGGTGTACAAGGTCGCGTTCCCGACGTCGCGGGAAACCATGGAGTTCGAGGAGACAGCGCTTCGGCCGCACCGCGTGTTCCAAGCTGGACGATGGGTCCCAGCAGCCGAGATGGTAAGTGCGCTTAATTAGACTGTTCAGATGCGTAATTAGAGTGTTCAGGTGCTTAATTAGAGTGTTCTACATCATTGAGAGTGAATCTAGCTTCGGTGTTACAAGTATAATTGGATGAATACTACATATAACTAAGCTCTGAGCTTTTTGAACTTAAATTTAGATTGAAGTAAATAAGAGGAAGTTGCCTCGTTGTCTGCTACAGACCTAAATTAAAATGATTAAATCTTCTGTTTTTTTTATCCATTAGGTTCCTCGTCCATGTATGAATAATTCTGGATGGGAATGGGTCGGCCCGGACCTGGCCTTGGACCCGGCCCCGATGGCCCCAAGGCCAATTTGAGAGGCCACGGGTCGACCCAATTCAAAAATATTTGTGGCCTCACTGGCCCGATGGTATCTCGGGTCGGCCCAAAGTTTATTAAATTAATAAGCATGTATTAGGATAATTGTCTTAGCCACGGCTAAATTCTTACCGAAACTTGTCTGAGAAACGATTTGGAGAACTGTTCGTACAGTAGTAGTGTACGATGATTTTTTCTGGGCTAGCTACGATCGAAAGTTGAACTGATTGTAGAGTAGTAGTGTACGAGTGGAAAATGAGAGTTTGCACTTGGATTCAAGTGTTTAAGCTGCACCATCCCAGCATTGAACATACACGAACTGATTCAAGAGTTTGCACTCGAAAATTTAAAGAGGAAGATTGTTCTAATTGACTAAGTACATGCACGAGCGTTAGCTGGCTGATGGTACGGCTGATCATTATATCAAGCTAGCTAGTGGCTAAGATCTGGTGAGCCACAAATCTAATTTCAGTCAGCGTGCAGCAAGATCCCGATCCAATTCCAGTACGTGTATCCTAAAAGCTTGATCTTACTATACTCGCTGATACTACTCGCCAAAAACTGGTACGTAAAAATGATCGATTAAAACTCATCTAGCTGTACCGATGACTACAAATTCTCAAAGGTGGGTCGGCCCTCCTGACCCATTGGGTCGCTCGGGGCCGGCTCTACTGACCCAATTTCTGTATGGGGCCGACCCGACTGACCCATTGGCCTTTTTTTTTTGGGTCGGGCCAGGAACCCGGTGGGTCGACCCGGCCCATTCCCACCCTGAGTTGATACCATTCGAGTTAGTACTAATTTGATTTTGCTGATGTATGTATTTAGTCAAGCTAGACGTATATGTGCCAGTTAAGCTATGACAAATGTTGAAATAATACCACTGATTGTTTTTTTTCGAGAATCGATACAACTGCTTCTAAATGTACCTAGAAACTAATGATATCCATTTGATGGTTTTAGTTCTGAAAATTTACTGATTACGTGGATGATAAACCAAATTGACTTGTCTTGCTATCTCGATCGAAAGTGAAAGGATGTATTTTTTTTACTTCACCCTTGTGAGATTATACCCAGCTACAATAACGTCCAAGTGCCAGTACCACTGCTATACGTTTAATATTTTCTTGATAAGTGAAATTAGGGATCCTATGAGCACAGCAGAGACTAGCATATGCCTAGTTTGACTAAGCCTAGTGCGACTTTCTCCGAGTTAGTACTAATTTGAGGAGAGCCCATATACTGAATTTGGTCTCTGCTGTGCTTAGTCAAACTAGGCATATGCTAGTCTTGGATAAAGGGAGTTTTTGTTGACAAAAATGTCTCATCAAGCCGATACAATTAATTTTGATTGTTTCTTAAAATTTAATGTACAAATTTTATTAGGGGGCCGTATTAACTTGTCTTGCTAACTCCAAGTAAAAGGATGTGGGTGGATCATTTAAATTAACAAGGGTTGACCCATTGTTTGTAACTTTTCTTTCACCCTTGTCAGATTATGCCAAGCTACAAAAAGTGGGCAAATTTCCAAGCGTCGGCACTGCTGTATCTTTAATTTGATCTTGATAAGTGATATTATAAAAAAATAAAAAATTCAATCTCAACACATTAGTCTTTGCAATTTTTACTTGGCCATTTTACTGCAGAATTGTTATGCACTTTGTATTTTGAGACTCATGGAGTTGTGCAGGCTGACTTTTTGTCAATTGGGAGATGATAGCATCAATCTGTATAAATTGTTTCACTGGCATGCTTTTCAAGTTTGGAAATTAGCATTTGAAATCTTCATGTGGAGAATTTGCTTACTAAGTGAAAACATGGAACTGTATTGTGGAAGAGCTGATTTTTTCTTTGACAACGAAGTGAACAGTTTAAGAGTATAAACGAGCGTACCCTTAGAACCAGAAACACCATATTCTTAATGTTGCTGGCTGTTGCTGTGTGCAGGGTGATGGACACTCTTTGTTTCCTGAGGGAACCCAAGTCGAAGTGAGTCGGTCTGTAAAACGCTTTGGTGAATCCTGGCGTCCAGCTTCTGTTCTGAAAGTGATTGGTGCTACAAATTTCTTAGTGAAGTACACGCATGTTGGAAACCGCACAGAATTAGCCACTGAGATTCTAGATTCTCAATATATTCGGCCAGCGTACACCGCCTGTAAGTACAGATTTTCTCCATCTTCTCGTGTTGAGGTGATGCACGAAGGCATCTGGTGGCCTTGTGTTATTCTGGAGATTTTAGGTGGTGGAATCGAGCAGTATGTTGTAAAACTTAAGAGTTATGAGACAGACATGGATGATGTGGAATGTTTGGATGTGTTAACGGTTGAAAATACGCAGCTAAGGTCGCAAGTTCGCTGGGACGGTAAAACCTGGTTACACCGCCTGGAAGAGGTACACATAGCTAGCACATATATCTCTTGTTATTCTTCGATGGTGTTCTTTAATTGGATGGGACATGAAGTGTTATTAGTTTTTTCTATAATATGTACTATCTCATGGTTTTTTTAATGTTTAAACGAGCAGAAATCTTCAGTCAATCTATAGTTCGTTATGCAATGCTTGTTCTAGGGCTAATCAGTGTCTCCTTCCATCTCACTGATATACTAGATCATGGTACGATGTCTGCATCATGTATATTTACATAAAAACCAGAATCATCTTGCCGAAAAAATATACAAACGTAATAGGAATATGCAAGTCTATCAATGCCTAGAATGTTATATCGATTCTTTCCTCGAAGCTAGAAAGATCTTATTCAATGTCACTTGACCTGTCTTGAAGATTGTAGATGCAGAAATAAGTATAGTATCATTGTGTACTCATGTGTTCTTTTCCTATGTCCTGTTTTTTTAACCAAAATCATGTTCGTAATGATTATTTTGAACCAAAATTATGTCCACAACGTTTTTTTGGATGAGAATTATATCACTTATGATGATGCAATATTTTTTCATTTCAGAAATCAGCTACTGGACCTATGCCATCCTCTCGAAAAAGGCCAATTTCTTGTGGCTTGTCATTACACAAGGAAGTTGGTGAAACCAGTGATGAGCATGGTTCTAATTGCGAAAAAAAGTTGAAGAATGCAGATGAAGTATCAGAACCAATTAATGAAAGCTCCGAAATTAAGGGTAAGTCCAGCTCTTATCCTGGAGAAACAGTGAAACAAGGAAATGCAGTGTTGGCACCTCCTTCATTGCCACTAACGGTGGGATTTACACATCTAAGTGATTCTTCACTTGCTCAAAGTAGTCATCTTGAACAAGCATCCTCTCAGAAGATTATCAAACCCTCTGCACTAGTGGCACCTCAAAGTCGACAGTTAGAGGCTTCTCTGTTTGGAACTTTTGGACAGACAAGATCTCCACAACAGGGCCAACTTTTAGGAATGCAATCACTCAACCCTCAAACCGTGAGTTGTTACTTTTTTAACACATCGTGTTCATACTTTTAAACTACTCCTAAGATAATTGAAATTGCCATTTGTTTTTAGTTAACTCTTGCATTTTGTATATATATAGCCAAATGAAGTGATGCCTGCTAAAAGTATTGAGGAAGCCAGAAAGATTGTATCTATGTCGGAAGATGGTAAGTTTTGGAGTTGTCACTTCTGATGCTACGGAAAACACATCAATATATTAACTAGTAAATTTGCAGTGGCCAAACAGAAAAAAGGTGATGATAATGTTGAACCGTCTTATAATAAGACTGTTGGATGTGGAATGCTTTCCGAAACAAATACAATGAATTGTGTTGACCTGACTACGACACCGACGACACCACAGGACATTGGAGGTATATGACTACTTATTACAGAAGAATATGTCATTATGCTACTAGCATTTCTATAGCGGCACCTTCCACTTTTCAGGTTCACAACATGCAGTGTCACAACAAGATCGTGCTTCAGCAATGGACGACCGGCTTTCAGAATCCTCGGCAATCCACCATCTTCCATTCTGGCAGACATCCTCCATACGGTCGAGGATCGAGGCAATGGAAATATTCCGTGAAATGCTGCAGCGACCAAATCTGAATCAGTTCGAGAAGTATGGCCCCGAGCTCCGTGAAGGAATGGCATTGGGTCTGAGGCTCTCCTTTTCGATTCTGGCAGAAAGCATAGACAGGCTAGACGTTCATCAGGATGACATTGGAGGAGTGTTTCAAAAGAAGAAGCAGGGCCTCTCTTTGCTGGAGGAAAACGGTTTTGACGTTAGGGCCCTCCGGTCGCGCCTGGAAGCTCGGCTCTGCACCACACGCTGACGATGATAATGCTGCAAGTTTGGTGGTTGCTAGTGGAGCTTGTACAGGTAGTTACTGATGCTAAGTAGTGGGCTAGATATTGCTAGTGGAGTTTGTACAGGTAGCTAGTTGACCCAACTACTGGTGGTATTGGTGACTTGCTGTGTCTTTTGGGTGTGTTAGTCTGGTTGTTGCAGCCCTCTGGTTAATATTATGTGTAATGTAACTCTAGGTTCTACAACTCTGCTTTTGGTACTGCAACTCCGCTTCCTGCTATTACTTCTTACACTTTGATCTAAATATGCTCTCTCAAATTGTCTTTCTTCGAGAATCACGGGGATTATTCTCCACGGTATGTTGTATTACTCCGAGAGAAACTGACGGGGGTGTTATACCAGCTAGCTCTGTTAAAATATATGCATGTGACATATATAGTGAAAATTAATCTTGAAAAAAAAGTGAAAGACAGAGCACGCTGGTTGTGAGGCCTTGTGAGTTGTGATGCGACGCAAAAGTCCTATCCGTCGCAAAGAGCAATGCAGTGTTCAACCATTCCGCTCTTTACCGCAAACATTATGTATTTGTGAAGATCACTATTATTTTGATAGTTATACACTGTCGGTAATTTGCATTGGCTCAGAATGAGTTTCTAGATGTAATATAGTGCTTGAACTGCAAATGCTCTTGATTTATCACAGGCTGGAGTATGTTGGATAATGATATAGCTATTGAAATGGTCAGGAGTTTTGTTTTATTTTTCTGGGAATAGTTGGCAGGCTCACTGTTTCATTTCATTCATATATATTGATTGTAATATATGGAATCTGTGCACTATCCTTGCTCAAATTTGGGGCCGTAAACTGTAATGCCCCCATTTTGATCTCGTACATACAGTGCTCTCGTCGAGAGCTCGGCTCAAACAAACTAATACAGTTTGCAGGCCGATTCACTTCGCTGTGCCAAAGAGCACATATACTGAGCTTTTTAACAGAATGAATCACCACACTAGTTGAGCAGAAACAGAGATCGTTGGCAGGTGATCATCTTCAGCGTGCCATCCTGCCAGGCTAGCGACGCAACGGGCACCACATCGTCGTGTCACACACAAATGCAGAGCCGATTTCTAAACAGCAGCATCAGCTTAGAACCTGGTCGTCAAATAGCCTATTTTAGTACAATCCAGATAGCATCAAATACACTGACACTTGACAAATAAGAACCTGATCCCAATTCAATTTGGATATCAGCAGCAAAATCAAAGGCTGAAATACACAAATAGGAAAAATATCCGCTGAAAAGTGGAGCCTCTGATGAGCTAGGCAATTTCGTTGCTGCTGATGCAGAGCACACATGCACACTCCCTGCAAGTTCAGTTCAACAGCAAACCTGAAGTACAGACCTGAAAAACCTGATCCAGATTCAGCACTTGCAGACATAAAACCCTGAAATACGCAAACCATATCGAAGACACATAGGAAAAACGCGAGCAGTGAGCCAAAGACCCAGAGTTTATACAATGGAGAGCAACATCAAGTTGTTGAGACTAGCTCTTAGCTTTACTTGACCCAAACGTAATAACCAGGTGAGCATCAACCATAGCAACTCCATGAGTCACTATCTGGCCATACAAGTAAACTCAAGTATTATTAGGTAGAAGTAATAGAGAGAAGTTAGCAAATTACACAATTAAATCTTACCAAGTCCACTTCACAGGCCTTCGTAGGACTATACTATATATCAGGTAAATTCAGCATGGACCACATTATACAAAACCGGAAAAACAGATGTACAACAAATAGCCATTTCTGCATCTCAGCAAACAGAACATAACTTGGATACCCCGCAGAACAATCGATGCCACCGGGCAAAACCAGTTTGTACTAGTGAAGTCAATGAATTATGCCTCGCGATTTTTTATGATTGCAACAACAAACATTAAATCATTATTTGAAAGACCATGTCAAAATATCAAAAGATGAATCCTCACTGAATTATTAGACAAAATGAACGGAGAACGGCCATAGAACAACAACTATTGACATGTTCCCATGCCTTCTGCTAAGAGACCAGTGACCTATTAATTATCCCACTAGAAGCAAATATTAATTTTCCTAGATTAACAAGTCATTCGAGATTTATTTTATGTACTGCACATTAGAGGCTCACAGAATAGAAAGAAGACAAGTCTAGTATCTAACTCATAGGCATGCTATTTCGGAATGCAAGAAGTAGCTATATTAAAAATTGATCAAATTCATGCCATGGAGAATTCAAACAGAAAAAATTACTTTGCATCACCCATTCATTTTTTCATATTTTCAGGTCCACCATCTCCACCAGCAATGCCCCTACCTACAAGCAAAAGAAGTCCAAAATGTTAATGGAAAACCCATCAATCGGCACGGATATGTGCAAACCGTTGTACATATTCTATATAGGACGTAAACCGATCAATTGGCAGGGATAATAATATGTAAACAAAGCTAAAAACTGTCAGGTGGCAATGAAAGACACATTATGTGCAAACAAACAGTATTATAACAAACATGTACCAGTAGTAATGGAATGAATCTCAGCAAAAGAAGTAAATCCATTTGTGACGTGTGCAATGCAAGAGACGAGGTATTACCTATAGTATAAAAATTTGTATAGGGATAATACATTCCGAAACTCTTGCTTTCTCTTCCACGAATACAAGTGAACTGCGTGGACTCAAGCTGGAGGATGAAGTCATCAGAAGCTGAAGACAGAAATATCACATTTGTATCCTCGTCATACCCCGACATCAGGACCATTTTTCCCAAGCATGCAGGTCGTGAAACGAGCTCGAGCTCAACCAGTTGGACGGAGTTCTGTAGTACCCACGAGACAACACCATCACAGTTGGATTTGCTCGCCCATAACTGAATCCTCCATGTTGAATCTGACAAAACGGCAAGGTCGAGGCCATTATCCACTGCTCGTAAGATCTGAAAGCACCAGTCGACGACAAAATCAACGCTGAAACCAGTAGCAGGGGTGTCTGCCAGTTTCTTAATCACAGCAAGAGTCAGCTTTTCACAATCAAACTTGAGGATGTTGCCTCCACCAAGCAACCAACAAAGTGCTTTCCCAACCAATACGATAGGCCTGTGCCTAGTCACATCCGTAGTCGCTGTGGTGATAATATCACCCCATACACCAGACTTGGACTCATAGATGCAAACAGATGCCTTTGTTTGTTTAAGATCATGGCACACAAATACCAATTGGAATGGGCTCAAGTGGCAATCACCGTGCACACACTGATCGTCACCGGCAGAACGCAGAGCGGTGGCGTTCCAGATGTGGCGACTGTCAAGACCCGGTGGAAACGCCACACGGCGCTGCACATCGGTTAATGGGTACCACAAAACAGCCTCGCGGCGGTTGCGGTCAAGGAAGAGTGCGATGCCGTGGCGACAGCCATGGAAGGAGAGGGTGAGGCGTCTGCCCAAGGTGGTCCACAATTCCGAACCATGGAGGTTCTCCGGCAGCACGAAGCTGGCGGCTGGGATACAGTCCGGCGGGTCCAGCATGGGAGTGAAGACGGGAGCTTGGCACCATTGTTTGTCAAAGAAGCCAAGGAGCGTGGGTTTCTGGTGGTGTTTGCGTAAGCGGCACAAGAATCGGGGGTCAGTGAGGATGCTGCGCCAACGCTTGCAGACGACGGATGCACGTGGGAATGAGGATGGCATCGGAGGGAGTCGGAGGAGGATCTCCTGGAGGAGGTCTTGGTCATCCAGCGGCGGCGCTGCCAGCGAGGAATGGTGGCGGCTCATCTGAATGTAGAGAGAGTGGAAGCTCGGAGGATGTGCTAATCGATTAAATGCCCAATGTTACTCTGGTCCTCATAATACGCTGGAATAAATTCCCCTTTGCTTTCATCTGCACAATAATAAAAGATGCATCCATCTTAGAGTTCACCATGTTTTTTCCCCTTAATACAGTAGCACAAGGATCTTAAATGGAGAAACTTACCGAATGGAAGCAGAGGAGACAGGATCAACAGTGTGTGCTGCAGTTGAGAAACAAGAGTATCAGCCCACAGATCCACCCCTTGAGCTACCTAGCTAGCGTTCATACGAGTAGGGTTTGCAATGGAATGAAAACATCAGTCAAGAAACTAAAGCATCAACTATAGTTTGCCATGGAGGTAGGGAAGGTCACCTCGATGATGCTGCGCCGCCGCCGCGCGCTGGACACCGTTGCAGCCGACGGCCGGAAATAGAAGGAAGAAAGAGCAGCTCGGGTTGGGACGTTGGCCAAACCATACGGAAAATCTCTCCACTGTACTCAACAAGGAGTCTGATCGGTTTCAGCCTTCTCTCCTCCCTCTACACTGTCTCATGAACGAGGAAAAATCAATCTAGGGTTGTCCGCACGAAAATAGAAGAATAGAAAAGGGAAAACTAGGGGGTCGAGAAGTAGTGGAAGTAGAGGGGATGGCCTGACCTCGATTCGTCGGTGGCTGCCGGCAGGGGATGAGGTCGCCGGCGGCGCCGCGCCACTTTTCTCTCGCTCGGCTCCGGCCGCCGTCGACTGAAGTGGAGAGGACTGCAGCTAGCGCTCAAGCCCAATCCAGTTATACTTTCTCGATCAAGTAAAGCCCAATATGAGAATTAAAGCCCAGTAGGTTTCCAAAATGATAAAAAAAACAGTACTAGAATTTGTATCACCCTCTCAACGAAAGAAATGGACTAAAAGAGCACCACGTAGAGAGGAAAGCACGGGATGGAAACATAAGCTCGTGTGTGAGGAGCTCACCGTCTGCAATTCACTCCATACATTAATCCAATAACATATGAAGAAAATGATGTCAGCGGGGTCTCCGGACATAATTTGGTCGAAACATGCTCTGTTCCTGGTTTTCCAAATTGCCCCGAAGATGGCGCCGATGCAGATCTTGATCGCACATCGCTTCCGCCCTTGATATTTCATAACTCAATCCCCCAACTCAGCAAATGCAAGATATGAATATCGAAAGTGCACTAGAAAAACCCCAGACTATACCTGGCCATGGGAAGCCCGGCCCGGCCCAAAATTCCAGGGCCTGGGCCGACAAGGGCTTGTCCATGGGCCGGGCCTAGGCCTAGGCTTTGCATATTGACGTTTTAAGGAAGAGGCCCGGCCCGAGTCCCGAAAGACCAATGGGATTTTGCTGTTATGAGTGGGCCTGGGCCTTAAATATAGGCCCGAAGGTCGGATGGGCCTGGGATTTCACCCGTGGGTGCAAATGTACATGTAAAGAACAAATGATCAATCATTCGTCTATTGCACAGAACATACATTGTGTCTTTCTGCCCATACATAGTGATTGTGTATTTTCTTTGGTTGATGCTCATCTGGTAAGTACATTTGGGTCAAGTATCCGATTCTGAATAGCCGATGTTGCTGGATCTGGTTTTTCAGGTTTGTATTTGAGGTTTGCTGTTGAGTAGAACTTTCTGGGAGTGTGCATAGGTGGTCTGCATCAGCTGCATTAGCTCATCAGAGGCTCAACTTTTCAGCGTAATATTTTTCATATTTGTGTATTTCAGCCTTGGTTTTATTGCCACTGATATCTAAAGTTGAATTTGGATCAGATTCTTATTTGTCAAGTGCCAGTGTATGTGATCCTATTTAGATAGCACTAAAATAGGCTATTTTACGACCAGATTCTAAGCTGATTCTGCTGCTGCACATGCCTATCCTGTTAGAAATGAACTTTGCAGTATTTTTGTTGTGTGTGTGATCAGTTGTGATGACAATGGCGGCATCCGTTTCATCGCTAGCTAGTCAGGATGGCACGCTGAAGATGTTCACCTGCCAACGCTTCTGCTGGATTAGTGTGTGGTGATTCATTCTGTTGTCGAAGGGAAGAAATGAACTTGTCACTGGCAAAATGAGTGATTTCTTTCCTTCAATTTTGTGAACGTTGGTTCCTGACTATTTAAATGGTTCATATTTTAAAACCTACACAACAACGCACGATGGGCCGGCCCGTCCTCTCGTCTCTGCGTGGCGTTGCATGGCGGCTGAAGCGTTCAAAGGAACCAACAAGCGATGCATCCGTTGCATGGGCATGGCCATAGTCGGAGGAGCTAAAGATAGATGCATTGCCAGCCTCCTTCCATCGGAAATCCTAGGCTTCCTCCCGACCTCTCCACCATCTTCTCCGGTCCCTATTAATATTCCTCCGCCTCGCGCTCGCCCTCTCGATCCCTCTTTTCCTCGCTCCCTCCCTCACTCCACCGAATCGTGACCGTAGCATCCGAAGATCGCCGGACAATGAGGTTCACGGCGCCGGTGTGCATCCTCGTCGCCGTCGCCGTCATCTTCATGGCGGCGCACGCGGCGGCGCAGTCGGTGCCGGAGTCGTGCGCGAACCCGGTGACGGTGTCGGCGGCTTGCCGGGGCGCGTCGGACACGCACCACGGCGTGGACTACGACCACTGCTTGCGCTCCCTCTCCGTGGACCCGCGCAGCCGCGACGCCGCCGGCATCCACGACCTGGCCGTCCTGGCCACGAAGCTCGCCATCGACCACGCCGCCTCCACCGAGTCCAAGATCAGCGACCTCGCCGAGCTGGAGGCGCTGGAGTCGGACCCGGCGAAGCGAGCCCGGTACGACCACTGCCTGGAGCGGTACGGTGGCGCGGCGGACCTGCTCCGGGACGCGCTCGACAACCTGCTGGCCCGCGTGTACGGCAAGGCCCTGGAGCAGCTCATGGCGGCGCTGGGCGCGTCGGAGAGCTGCGAGGACGCCTGGAAGGGCGCCGACAAGGGGACGCTGCCCGTGGCCGCGCACGACAGGAGTACGGCCGGATGGCGCACATCGCCGTCGGCTTCACCCACGCCGCCGCATGAACCTCATCTCACATGCGAATCTCTTCTTGCATGGATGGGTTTCTTCGTAATCCCTCCCCGGCAAACACCGTCGTTACTAATTTCGTTATGATCAAGTGTAGTTGTTGGAATATGGTTATTTGTGGTTTTTGTTTGTGTGTTTAATTCTCGTTTCCGATTGTCCATAAACGTGAATATTGTAGGCCGGCCATCGTATGATGTGATAAAGAAATAATGACAATACAAATGTACTGTGTACTAGTATTTCATACCGATCACCTTTGTTCTGTTATAAGGTTATCAGCTCTGTTCATACTACTTCATTTCAAATAAAATGCTCTGTTTTTCATACGGACGAAAAGATGTGTATTGTTGAGAGCAGGGAAAAAATATTTAGTTTTGACACATTCCGACCCACGTACGATAAATTATTTTCACAGAAAATGACGTGAATGCCAACCGTCAGTTACAGCCAGCCTGAATATAACAAAGGAAAATGAGCAGTCCAACCAACCTACCTTTTGGTTTCGGTTACAACCCACCACCCTCAAACATGCAACGCCATCTTCCTCACACGCTTCACCTTCTATCTTCCTCTATATATATATAGACAATGCGCACACACAATGTGTCCACCCGCATCTGAATCGAAAATGGCGCCGCCGTCTTGCTACCTCTTCCTCCTCACCTCCGTCACCCTCTTGCTCCTTCCTTCCCCATCGCTATCCTCCTCCTTCCTCCAGCTCCACTCCGCCAATGACATCATCGCTGAGACCTGCCAGCGTTGCGGCTCCACCAACCCGAACGTCAACACTGCCCTCTGTATCGCCTCCCTCTCCGCCGACCCTTCCGCCCGCGGCGCCGACCTGCATGGGCTGGCCGTCATCTCGGCCAAACTCGTCCGTTCGGGCGTAGCCGGCATGGACACTGGCATGTCGGACCTCCGGGGCAGGGAGTTCACAGGGTCGCCGAGGCGGTCCTGCCTCGACGCGTGCATGGGGGTGTTCCACGACGCCATGGTCGACCTCGACGATGCAATCGCTGCCATCAATGACCGCAGGTACGCCGACGCCAAGACCAAGATGAGTGCCACCACAGACTCGCCAGTCACCTGCAGCGATGAGTTCAAGGAGCAGGGGTTGGTGCCACCCATGGAGGCGGAGAGTCGGCGCCTGTTCCAGCAGGCCGTCATCTCCCTCGCCATCATCTCGTTGCTCTGAATTACAAATAAATCAGTGTTGCTCTACTCTACGTATTTATCCGTGTATGTATTGCAAGCGACCAATGATGTAATATCAACTATGCCATATATTAATATATGAAAAGTAGTGGAAACAAACATCCCAAATGGAATAGAAATATCAGTTCCTCTTTATATCAGGAGAACTCAGATCTTATTTCTCGTCTCGTGTATACAGAAAATTTGGCCAAAAGCCCTCATCTGAAAACTTGTACGTGTTCTGCCGCCTTCAAAGAATCTTCTGCAACATGGAGACTGGTTCACCTCAGACGCTCCACGAGATCAACCAACGGTGTGCACGATCCATGTTATAAGTTACTCTTTGGCTATCTTTACACGTGGAACGACGTTCATTGCTTGCAGTTCCTGAAAAAAATGGCCAAACGGTACAAAGGAAATGATAACAGCCCTACTGGAAACATCATATTGGTACAAGATACTTGGAAATCATGTCTGGACTTGTCCCGGAAAGTACTTTCACAATATCAAAAATTTGATGGGTCTCTAAGTAATACAGTGATAGAAATTATTGGTCCAATTTACGATATCGAGACCATGCTCGTGTCCAAAGTGACAGCCTTTTCTGAACTAGAGGATCCTCCATCATAAAATCAGTATACAAATATATATAACCACCAACTGAAAAAACCCAATAACTCATTTCCCTAAACATAAACCATACTCTAAGATGTCACACATGCTCCACATGATGCAGCAGTACCGTTGACTGGAGGAGAATATTAAGCATGCATGACAGGATGTACGACTGCAGCACTAACTCTAAATAAGGTTCATAGAGACAACAATGTGGGCAATGCAATTTTCTGGAGGCAGATTTACCATATGGTTTTTCGGAGGCATGTGACAGACTTAAACAAACAACAGGGGACTTCAAATGAATCGATCATATCCGAGCAACAAAACTTAGGCACAGTTGAGGTTCAGGCTCTTAGCTAGGTGGGAATTGGTAATTCTACAAAAAAAAACTCTCAAGGAAACAAATAAGCTGCATTAACTGAACCATTTTTGCTTCCCCCATCTGCAGTACCTGAAACAAGAGTTTGCAAGCATATGGCATCGTCACTTTGGCCATGTTTTCTCCATTTTTGCACGATGTGCAGAAGGAAGTCTTGAGTTTTGTAGTAGCCTAGCAAACCACATTTTCCACAAACCTGGAGAACATAAACAACCATAGATAAGACACTCGCCAATCTTCCAGAGTTCTCGGATACAAAAAGTATTTGCTTCCAATGCCACATTAACCACTCAACACTAGTACAGAACGACACATCGGATACCCCTCTATGGAAACGGCAGGAGTTAGGCGACGGAGAATCGAGCCTTCCGCGCGGAAAAAGCCGCCCGCGAGGGCTATCCTCCCGCGACCCGCGACACATCGGCAACGGTTGTGCTTTCCGCAACCGTTTGCTTTATATGAGCAACGGACATATTTTCGTGTCCGTATGCATTATTTTCATTATTGTAAACGGTTAATATGGATGACCGTATCCGATGATTCCATCCAGACCTAACGCTATGAGTGGTGTCGAGTTAGCCAGCTGCGGAGATTCCCATAAGACTGAAAGATAGGAGCGGCGGCGGCGAGGGCGGAGGCGGAGGCGAGGGCGGAGGCGGAGTCCAGATCTTACATCTGTGCTGCGGGCGTCGATAGGCGCGCGGTGGTTGCCGGCGTCGAGAGGCAGCGCGTTGGTTGCCGGCGTCGAGAGGCAGCGCAGGGAAGCTTGGGCCCGATTCCACAGCTACTGGGGCGGTGGTATAACCCGAAAACCTACTACTTATTTTTTTAATTATTTTGATTTAGGAGCGCGGAGTATAAATCTTACATATGTAGTTTGCCATTTTACTAGATGGTTCTTGATCGAGCTTGGATGTACGGTGGTCGCACGAGTCCTGAATTCTCACAAGGTGTGGTTGAATTCTTGGACAGGGCTTCGCAACACATGCTAGAAAGTAATGAACCGAAGATGTTTTGTCCTTGTGTTATCTGTAAGAATGAAGTCTTGTGGCCTAGAAGACAAACGATAGAAGAACACATTATTTTGAGGGGATTTATGGAATCGTACACATGTTGGTCAAAACACGGTGAACAACAACCAGCAATCTTTGCCGACAACCGTGATGATTTGAGCAACGATAATCATGAAGTCAATGCCAGAGATGGTTTGGGCAACGCTGATGATGATGTGCATCCAGATGAAACCAGAGCCGATGGTCCACAAAAAAACCTAGAACAGATGATCAATGATTTGGAGAATAATATGGAAGGTAATGATGAGATAAAGAATTTCCTCTGTCAGTCGGCGGACTCGAAGAAACCTCTGTATCCGGAATGCAAGCTCAGCAAGTTGGATGCGACACTAGAATTGTTGAAATACAAGGCAGAGAGTAGTACATCCGATGTGAGCTTCACAAAGCTGTTAAAACTTGTCGCATTATTACTTCCACCTGGAAATGACTTGCCAGCGAACACTTACCATGCCAAGAGGGTGATCTGCCCCATTCCAGCCGAGTACGTGAAGATACACGCTTGTAAGAATGATTGTATTCTCTACCGAGGGGAAAATGAAAATATGCGGCGTTGTCCCATATGTAACTTTCCTCGTTACAAACGCAACCTAGCAAAAGACAGAGACAAGGGCGAGGATGAGGTCACAACGGGAGTCCCTTACAAGGTTGTGTGGTATTTGCCAATAATACCCAGATTGAAGCGTATGTATGCAGACCCAAAGCAGTCAGAGCTGATGCGTTGGCATGCCGATAAAAGGAAAAAAGATGGACTGCTCAGACACCCGGCTGATGGACCACAGTGGAGGCTTATCGATTATGAGTTCCCAGACTTTGGCAGGGACCCCAGAAATGTAAGGTTTGCACTAAGTACAGATGGAATGAATCCTTTTGGCAGCATGAGCAGCAGACATAGCACTTGGCCAGTTCTTTTAGCAATGTATAACCTTCCTCCTTGGTTGTGCATGAAGAAGAGGTATATCATGATGTCGATGCTTATTCAAGGACCAAAACAACCTGGGAATGACATTGATGTTTACTTGAGTTTACTTGTCGAAGAACTACAAGTACTGTGGGATGGGGTAAGAATGTATGATGCGTTCAAGAGAGAACAGTTTGATCTCAGAGCAATGTTGTTTCTGACCATTCAAGATTATCCTGCACTTGCGAACTTGTCAGGGCAGAGTTTGAAGGGATCCTTTGCATGTGTCACTTGCAAAGAGAGAACAAAAAGTCTTTGGCTGCCGAATTCAAGGAAGACAGTGTACATGCGGCACCGAAGGTTTTTGGCAAAGAATCACCCGTATCGTAGATTGAAGGCCCCGTTCGATAATACGATTGAGACCGATGACACGCCAGAACCATTTTCAGGAGCGGATGTCGATGACCAGACGAAGGATGTACACACTATTTTTGGTAAGGGGAAGAAACCCCAGTCTCGTGAGAAGGCAGTGTGGAAGAAAAGATCGGTTTTCTGGGCATTGAAGTATTGGGCATATCTGGACGTTCAACATTGCATCGATGTCATGCATGTCGAGAAAAACGTAACTGAAAGCGTTCTTGGATGTGTAATGAATAACAAGGATAAAACGAAGGATGGTATGAATTCACGGCTGGATATTCTTGCATTGAAATATAAAAGGAAAAAGTTGAAGCCACAAGAGAAGCCTAATGGGCAGTGGTACCTCCCACCTGCTTGCTACCAGTTATCGAAGGAAGAGTTGAAGGAGTTCTTGCAATTCTTGTATGATATGAAAGTTCCGTCAGCATACTGCGCAAACATCAGGACTCTGGTGTCGTTTGAAGAAAAGAAACTGATGGGGATGAAGTCACATGACTGCCATGTGATGATGACACAGATGCTCCCTGTGGCAATTAGAAATATGTTGCCTAAACCCGTTCGAGAGGCTCTCATGAGGTTATGTGATTTTTTCAACGCTATATACCAGAAGGTAATAGATCCATTCAAATTAGACAGATTGCAAGAAGATGTTGTGAAGACTATCTGCCAGCTGGAGATGTTCTTCCCCCCTTCGTTTTTCGACGTAATGGTCCATCTAATTGTACACATTGTTTATGAGATAAAGCAATGTGGTCCAGTGTATCTGCGCACTATGTATCCGTTCGAGCGCTTCATGGGTATACTCAAGCACTACGTCCGTAACAGGTATCGGCCAGAGGCAAGTATCGTTGAAGGATATCTTTCGGAGGAGGTGGTTGAGTATTTCATCAGCTACATGGATGGCCACCGACCTATCGGGGTGCCTCTGTCCAGGCATGAGGGGAGGCTAGATGGAAAAGGGTTAATGAAAGATAAATCATGTTGGCCAGAGTGTGAATTATTTGAGAAAGCACATTTGTACGTATTGCAGCACCTTGCAGTCGTTACACCATATGTGGATGCTCACAAGGATCTACTTAGAATTGAGCTAGGAGGCCGAGGCTTGACAGAGAATCAGAAGGAAGCACAAGTCTTGAAACTGCACAGCCAGAGATTCGCTGATTGGCTGATGACGAATTGTGTCGGAGATGATGACGAGACTTTAAAAAGTTTGGCAAGAAAGCCAAACTTTACGGTTCATAAATGGGAAGCATATGACCTGAATGGCTACACCTTTTATACAAAGAATAGAGACAACAAGACCATGTATCAGAATAGCTCTATTAAAGTGGAAGCGGTAGATCCGAATGGGAGGAAGGATTGGTACTATGGAGTAATTGAGGAGATTTGGGAGCTGGAGTACGATACATTACTCACGGTTCCATTGTTTAAATGCAAATGGGTCAAACTGGGTCATGCGAAAGTTGACCAGTACGGCACTACATATGTCAATCTCAACGAATTGGGATACAAAGATGAACCTTTCGTTTTAGCTACCCAAGCCACCCAGATCTTCTATGTCAAAGACCTACTACATAAAAATTGCCATGTTGTGATGAATGGGAAAAGGAAGATCGTTGGGGTGGATGACGTTACTGATGAAGAAGAGTACAACCAGTATGAAGACTTGCCAGCAACTGGAGAACGCATACAGATCAATGACCGACAGGCTCCTGGAGATGGCTTTTACGCAAGAGATGATCACTCCGATGGGGCAATTTACAAAGGAAATATTCAGGTTGATCCAGTTTTACTAGAGGAGGACGAAGAATGAGCAAATTAATTTGTACCCTAAAGTGATAATTGTATTTCTTAATTGGCAAAGTAATGTGCTGTTGTTATTTCTTAATTTTCAACCGTAAACGCTACGTTTATTCAAATTCCGAAATATAATTTATTTATACCACATCGGCAACGGTTTTTTTGAATGCACCGTTGCCGATGTGACATAAACCCTACTTCCAGACTTAAACTTTGGGGACCAACCTACCACCCCTCGCATTTCCCCCCGCTCACCGTCTTCAACACCACCCCCGGCGGCGTACTCACGCTCAGCTGAGTTCATTATGCGGACTACTCGGGCCGCCCTTGCGGCGCAGGCGGCTTCCCTGGCCGTCCCCCCACCCACGGTCTCAGCTGAGTTAGTTATGCGGACTACTCGGGCCGCCCTTGCGGCGCAGACGGCTTCCCTGGCCGTCCCCCAACCCACGCCGCGGGGCAGCTCCAGGCTACGACGGCGTCGCGCCGACGCCGTGGTCAGCGAAGACGCCCAGAGGGTGGGCTCTATGCCCCCCCTCAGGCGACAACCGCGGCCGCCGTCTCCACTGATTTGGCTCCCGGAGATGCTGCCGCCACAGATCTGGCCGCCGTCTCCACTGATTTGGCTCCCGGAGCTGCTGCCGCCACAGATTTGCCCGCAATAGAGGAAGGGGCAGACAGCGGCGACCTCATACATGCCGGAGACACACTTGGGACAGGTTAGTTGTGCTGATTAACTGTATTACACACTGTAAAGTCGGACCTTTTAGTTTTAATTAGATCCACCTTCTATTATTCACCTGTTATTCAGAGCTGTCGTCTGGTGATGAAGGGTCCTCGAGCTCATCCTCGCAGCAGGATCAGTTTATCATGAAACAAAGGGGTCGAGGAATTAGAAAACCAACCCTAAAGCCAAGAGGAACATTTACAGTGGAGATGATTGACAAGAAAACTGGTGCCCCGTTGAAACCAGTCAAGGCACATAGGAAATTTAAGACATTGTGTGGGTGTGTAGTCAGGGAAAAGGTCCCCATTACGGTTGACGACTGGAGTCAAGTCACTCCAGAAGAAAAGACTTTCATCGTCAACGCCATAATGAGCCAGTTCCAGCTCGCAAATGAGGAATGGAAGCCTGCAGTTCAAGCTGCTGCTCTTTCTAAAGCAAAGGATTCGTTCCGTAACTTCAGGCACCGTCTGTACTCCAAATTCCAGAAGAAAAATCGGGATGCTACACTTGTATACCCCTTCATTAAACCTGACGACTGGAAGGAGTTCAAGAAGTATAGGAGGACGGAGGAGTTCCTAACAAAGAGTAAAGCCGGCAGCGCCCTCATCAGTAAAAACAAGCATCCCCACAATATGGGGGTTCTTGGATATGCTGGTTCGAAGCCCATATGGAGAAAACAGGATGAAGAAGCAGTTGCTTCGGGGGGCACGGTTCCTTACTCTGATCTTGAAGGTGAACGGGCACGAGACTTCTTGAGGGCGAGGTCTAAAACAAACGAAGTTGGTGAACTTGTTATAACTCACCCCGAGACCCAAAAGTTACATAAAACAATGGTAATAACCATATATAACCTAAGTTGTTTCCTCCTTAACTGACACAATATTTCCTTGTGTACTGAATTCAGTGTACTACTTGTCTTATCTCCAGCTGGAGCTGAAAAATAAAAAGGACAGCGGAGAGATTCTGGCACGAGGGAAAGATGACATTCTCTCAAAAGCTTTGGCTACGCCTGAGCCCTCTGGTCGGTCTCGGACGTACGGCACCCATGTTGGCCACAAGAAGGCTTTCGCGATAGACCAGGCTGAAAGGCAGGCAATGAAAAAGGCCAGACATGACGCTCAAATGAAAGCACTAGAGACAAATATTACGGCCAATATCGTTAAGCATCTTCGAGACGGTCACCTTGATCCCGGTAGGGGGGAGTGCCCTGCAGCCAGGAGTAGTTGTGGATCATTGTCGGTTGATGGTCTTGTAGACACCGGCAAATATGCTGTGGACGACATCACGAGCCCGGTGAGATGCAAACTACATGTGCCTGTAACCGTGATGACGCATCATCCCCTGGTGGCAGCACTAGGTATGGTTCAGCCACCTACCGATGTGGTACCTCAAGTGGATGGTGTGCCCTTAAAGCCAGGTTTTGCAATGTGCTTTGTGGACAAGGTCATGCCTGGCTTCGAAGGCATCTTGCTATTTAACACCTGCGTCGATGCAGACGTACAAAGCTTGGGCCAGGCTAAGCTGAGATACGTACAGTGGCCCAAGAAGGAGATTTCTCTTCTCAGTGCCCTGCCATCCACCTCAACAGCTTCTCGACAGATGGCGTCGTCTGAAGGCCTCCGTTCAGCACAGCTCCTCCTTGATATTGCGGCCAAACAGCCTTCCAGAGAACAAGCAGTTGAAGATACAACGGTTGCACAGAGTTGTGAAGCCACACCAACACCGCCTGTCGATGGTAACTCACCTACTGCCCTTGTGGTGAACAACACCACCAACTTGGTTGAAGCTACACCAACACCGCCTACGCCTCCGCCTCAGCCACAGCAGGCTTATCTGCCGCCTCCGCCTCAGTCACAGGAGGCTCAACTGCCGTCCCTGCCTCCTCAGCCACAGCAGGCTCATCTGCCGCCTCCGCCTCCGCCCCAACTTGTTCGGACACGTAGAGGCACCACACCCGTCCGGGCGAAGGACCATGCCAAGATGGCCCCGATAAATAGAACCCCGATGAAGCCCAAGCCCAAGACCATTAAAAATAAAAAAAATACTGCACCGATTGACAGCGACCAATACCTAGATGACGAAGAATTTAATAAGAAATACAATGCAGAGGTGCAAAGTGGCCCCAAATACGTGCGTGGACAGCCATTGTTGACTAGAGATGGATTACAAAGATCAGGCTTGGCTTGCCAGCAGCTTCATGAAAAGTACCTCCTATATTGTGAAGAGAATAAGGAGATGACCTTCAGTATCAGGAAAGAGGATTTTTACGGCGTCGAAGTGACGTTCGTTATAACTGGGAGTTTTCAGAGATGTTCCAAGTTTTCAACCTGAATACTGTTGATGGCACGTTCATGCGTTTGTTCACATTGTATGTGCCTTACAAATACTTTTCACATTTTAATAGCTTTCTTCTGTTCAGTACATGCTAACTATTCTCTTTCTTGTACTTAGGAGCCAGGTATTCGAGTGCAACCGCAGGAAAGAACCGGTAGGTTTCCTTGATCCGGCTCTTATCAATTACACGAACATCTGCAGCAATGGATACGACGATATATTCAACTATGCTGTGAAAGCGTTGACTCATTATCAAGACAAAGAGTTGATCCTGCTTCCTTACAATCAGGCGTAAGTTTGTTATCAAAAATTATCTGTACATCCTGCTTCCTTACCATCAGGCGTAAGTTTGTTATTTTCCTTTGCAGTTCTCACTGGTTCTTAGCTGTCATCATTCCTAAACAGAACAAGGTATTGTATATAGATTCCCTACTTGGAAGTATAAATTATACACCCTTGGAGGAATTCTTGAACAGGTATTACATCGTTCCCTAGTTTACTTTATGATTTAACTTTCACGTGTTGTTTTCTCAATCCGCCAACTCATTACTTTTGTAGTGTGTTCGAAAAGTACTTGACGATAATCAAGAGACCGTTGGCCAAGAGAGGAGAACAGGAGGCCATATTGAGTCACGTACAAGTTAACCCGGTAACAGTTGCTACTTTATTCCTAGTTTTCACAAATACCTGCTAGCAAACCAAACTAAGTGAGCGATTTTGTCACCAACATTACAGTGCCCTCAGCAACCACCTGGTACAAATCTTTGTGGGTATTATGTGTGCAATGCAATATTGAAAGTCGTTCCCACCTCGAGAAGTCTGCCAAGCCTCGATTCGGTTAGTAATCCACGACATCATCAACAATTCATGTTTCCTAACAATATTTGCAGACATACATGACGAAAGATACCTAACTAAGAATCTGCCTGCAGCTTATAGGTGGAATGGGACGTGCACCTTTGAAGAAGGATGTTCTTACGATGGTGAGAGGCAAGTTTGCTGCGTTCGTCCTTAAACACATCGTAAGCAAGGAGGGAAAACTACACGACCCTAATCCATGATCATGAGATCCTATTCGGCATTTGTTCACCTGTCCATACCGGCATTCTCGCTGGTGAGACTATAGATTTTTCCAAAACAATTGTTGTCACCATTGTGGTGTAACTTCTTTAAATTGTGTCCACTTTTTTCCGAACAATGGCTGAAAACTTTGTATTTGTAGCAATAGCAATAGCTGTGAACTTGTATTCCAACATTTGCTGTAAACTTTGTGTTCATATGATTGTTGTAAACTTGTATTGCTGAATGTCTGCTAAATAATTGCTGTAGCACGGGCGTGCAAGCGCAGCTAATTACTATTAGCTTGCAATTAGACATAGGAAACGGGCAAACAGAAATAGCCGTTGCCGACATGATACCACACTGGTAACGGAGGACAAAACCCTCCGTTGCCGAAATGGTCACACATTGGTAACGGAGAGCCGGAGGCTCCGATGCCGAAATTTTCTCACATCGGAAACGGTGTTCTGCCACCGTTACCGATGAGGGCCCCCACATCAGTATCGGAAGCGGGGACACGGACCCTTTCTCCGTTGCCGAAGGGGTTTTTTGCCCGTTTCCGATGTGTCGTTCTGTACTAGTGCAACCATGAGAAAGAAAGAGTGACAAGATTGGCATGTTTTTTACGACTACCGATGCAACAACGATATGCATAGTAATGTTCCTTGCATGATATCAGCGGAAATAATCTACTTCGAGGATTACCTGCACTTGAAATGGATCGCTGGACAGCAGTAGACGTTCAAACGTCAGCATGCTAGCACCATACGCAATTAAACAATCACGCTCCATCTCACCAACACGAAGGCCTATGGAGAAAAATATATATTTAAGACGAGAAACTAGCTAGATTGTCAACATGAAAAAGTACAAAGAAAGGTGTAAACCTCCACTATTGCTTCGCCCTGCAGTAGGTTGCCTGGTCATTGAAACTCGTGGTCCACTAGCTCGAGCATGCATCTTATCAAGAACCTGGAGAATTCATATATATGCAGCTATTTACAGAGCTATACCAGAGATTACAAATAAAATCTCTCGAGCAAGCTGAGAGAGCAGTAGTATAGCCTATTTGCTTGAATAAACTCAGCAAGAAAATTATGTAAATGCCAAACATTTCTGTACAAATTGAAGTTTGAACAAGTAAACAATATTTAATATAACATGCAGTACATGAAGTCTCCAAGTAAAAAGAATGTAATACAAGCATTTACTGCGTTACAAACACAGCTGCTATTCTACGTACTTGATCCGCATATCATGGTATAACATATACAGTTGCATCACCTTGACTACCCTAACACGATATTTCAGAAAGGGTTAACTGTTAACTACCTCTAGTTACTCCAAATTGTGAACTGTTAACTACTCACAATGCTATCACTTTCTTTTGGAGGTAAAGGCAATTTTAGTATATTTTTTCAAGATATTTACAACCTATTCCAACCGGAGAGGTTCAGGACCTCTACATTCTGTACCAAACTACTCTCTAACAATTACGATTTATATTTTCGTTATCACCATTAAATTGTTAAAATACAATAAAGCACGGTGGACAATTAGTAGCAGTAGAAAACATAGCATCTGCAAGCAAAAAAGAACAGAACAAAGAAAACGATGTCTACCATGTGCTTGAGTTTCTGGTAGTAGATTGGCCCCATGAAGATATATGACTCAATAGGATGGCCTAAAATGCCTGAAAACAGAGGACACAATAAGCTCTCAACAATCCCAGAAAGGCCAGGCGGGTGTTGCACTTGCACATCCAAATATATACTTCATCAGCAGATAGTAACTTGATATAAGAAACACACCTGAGTAGAGTAAATCTTTACCCTGATAATTAAAGCCGTGCTTGACAAGAGTATAGCTAGTATGCAAAGCAAACAGTGGTAAGGAATGACCGTAAAACATTCATGAAGATATAATCATGGCAAACAAGACGATGCTATTACCTCATGTCTTCCACTTTATCAGCATTGCCACTTGGTTCACCAAATGCACTGCCATAATGAAATCGACCACACGACACACCAGCCTTTCCCCCAACAAGTTCGAGCATTTTTCCTATTGTCATACGACTAGTGAACAAAACAAGAGTCACTCGGGCTTTTACTTTCACACTAAAGAGCTAAGCGATTGATTTAAGAGAAATCAGCAAAAAGGGGAAAGGGATGTAAGATATAACCAAAGCAAATATAAGACCTTGGAAATCCATGTGGATTCATAATTAAATCAGGGCATATTCCTCTCTCAGAGAAGGGCAAATCTTCCTGCTGGATAATGGTACCGCAGACACCTTTCTGTCCATGTCTGCTACTAAATTTGTCACCTACCTGGGTGACGAACAGGACGAGAAAAATTACATTCATCGTTTTGTAGATGAAATTGAAGGGATTCAGAAAATAATCCATACCTCTGGCCTCCTAGTGTGGCGGATAATACACTTAATGGTCAATTTGTCATCTTTATCTGAGCAAACCAGTACACGATCTACAACAGTTGTCTCACCGTCTTCACCTTTGAAAACAGCAGGTGTGTCCTTATAGTCCCTGCGTATGTAATGTTTGAAGCAACTGAGAACATATCACATTATTGAACAGCAGAACTTTAGAGTCACAAAATAAAAGATGGAACATAAGGAACCAGAAAACGTCAGAATAGTCACTTGTCTGTTAATGTAACAGCAGGTCTTTTTGCAGTATTATCGGGAATAATCTTAGGAGTTTTCTTGTTCACATAGATATCATGATTGCGGATTATTTGACCCGGCGCCGCATATCCATCTTCATCCAATGCCTGTCACAAAAGTTCCCTTGCCTTTAGAAGCTATACTGGGAAATGAATACAGAGTGGATAGATTGGAATACATGAATAATGTAAGCCAGTTTGGGACCGGCAAGCCAGTTTCAATCTTATCACACATTTTAAATGATAAAACAATAGTAACTTAAATACAGAAATTGGTGACAAAAAAGCTGACACAACACTTAAAATCTCTTAGTGAAAAAGGTAGAAATATCAATGTGTAACCCAACTACAATGTTCAATCAGAATTTAGATGGGCAGGACAGAGATACGGAAACAATGCTTGTTGAGAAATAGGAACGGTTCATGTTAAACGTCGAAACTCTTTGGAAAAAAGTTCAAGGAAATAATGCATATTTCTCTGAATTTTGAGGTAACTATTAGGGAAAATATCTCAGTCTTTGACGGCATCTTCCCCATTGGCTTCTACTTTCTTTCTTTTACAGAAATTCATATAGCTCAATCAGAATCAAAGACCTTTACTGCGTAGTCGAAGTGGACTCTAGTATTGTTCACTTGAGATTCATCTAATATGCCTATCTACTGAGAAAAATGAAGGGTCTTAGACCAGTGTCAGACAAGTCAATAATTGGTGATTTCTGTACCTGCATATTCTGCTTCTTCAAAACACCATCTTTATCTCTCTCCGGTTTAACATTCTTGTCTGAAACGTCCATTGTCACAGAGTACCTTCAGGACGAGAAGCAAAGATTCAATATAAGAACAAAAACGGAGTAAAAGTAAGAGCATATAGGTTTGAAGCCTAACATTACTTTTTTGTTACTATGCAGCGACCAAAACCTCGATCAAGGGATGATTTATTCATTACGATAGCATCTTCAATGTCATATCCACTATAACTCATGACAGCAACTGTTGCATTCTGCCCAGCCCCAAGCTTATCATATCCCACCTGAAAAGATATGCAGTAAAATATGTGCCACATAAGATTTAAAATGAGAACGGAGAGGAGGAGGCAGGTGACGAACCAACTCAATTGTTTTCGTTGTAAGCAGGGGACGTTGCGCATACACTAATAAATATAGTAGAGAATCTGCCCAGAACAACTGTACCACATACCACAGAAACATTATTTCACGTCAGTAGGGAAACACGCTTAGAACAATGGACATGGTATAACACCATTGTAAAGTTAAATGTAACGCAAAGGAAACTAATTATATCAAGGCATGTGGTTTAATGCTTTTCCATCGTCACATATGTATGCCGGTCGCAACCAACCAGGCCACTGCATGCTGCATTCGTGTGGGTGCAAAGAAACAAAAAAAAAATTGCAGCACTTAAATGGTCCATGGCTTCTTACCTGATTATATGCAATATTGCCCATTGCTTGCTTTCCCATTGCGCCCTGCAGTTGATAAAACGTTAACAAGAGCTAGAGAGATCCAAGTAATAGTTTTGTATAACAATAATCCACATCCTTGCCTGATATGTGTTGTGTGGAGATTGGTTATGGTGTGGATAAGGAATAAGTCCAGCTACAACTCCTAATATAGTCATGGGCTCTATTTCAATGTGTGTGATGCTGCTTCTCTGAACATAATCTTGATCCTCATGCTCATACAATGCAATCTGTTTGAATGATTGTAAACACATTATCACAAATTAAATAAATCATAAACAAAAAGTTGGAAGAATCTTGTTATACCAGTGCATTGTTCTCTTCATTGACATCAAGATATTCAATCAACCCATCATGCAGAAAATCATCAAATGAACGTATACCATCCTAGAAAAGAACAAGAAAAACAGTTGTGAACTAAATGACAAACAACAACAAAGCCTTTCATTTCCAAGCAAGTTGGGGTAGGCTAACTAGATGACAAACAAACAAAAAAAATCATACAACATGTAAATTGCTAACCCTCAGTTCTTTCATATGATGCTCTTGGACCCTTGATCTCCCATTGTCAGCAATTATAAGTGGGCGACAGACACGACCACCATCAGAGGCAATGTGAATGCAATGCTAGAAACAGCAGAAACAAGCTAGATCAAAACATCCTTCAAGAACGAAAAAAAGATGCAGATCACAACAAACAAACAAATAAGATAATTATTATAAAAAACCCAGGATGGAGCTGACCACAAGGTGTGTTAATTATATCCTTTGTAACTTAAGGTAATCCATATAAAGAGCACAGTACTCATGGAGCAAGACACCTGAATTATGAGACTGAACATACAACCACTGTTTACTTCATGGAGGCAACCTAAATTATAAGATTCAGGGAATTATCTTAAATGTTGACTTATAGAGGATAAATAATAAACTTTGGCGACAGGTGTCAGAGGATAGTCAGGTTAGGCAAAAATAATTCCAGTTATATGCCCCCTCCTATATAGCACGGAAGCAAAACTAGTGATATTTTCATAATATTTGTTTCTCACATGCCACAATCACTGTATAGCTATCGTTTTTACCAGGTTGCTGAAAGTTATATACGTTAAAGATATTAGCTCTTGTTTGGCCTCAAATTCTCTGTATTGAAACTAAAACTTGCAACAGTAATTCCATTCCCCGCACCAAAATGATGAAAAGCTATTCTTCCATGTCTGGAGATAAAACTAATGGCTTGATATCAACGTACATTATAAGAGGGTTATCCGTCGGTACAAGAGCTGGTTTTTTCAGTTAGGTTTGAGTCGGGAGTTAAGAGTTTTTTCCCAAAAGTGGCAGCAGTTTATTCAGTAGATTCAGTCGCTGTTCAAGATTCTCTAAACACAACGGTTTTCCTTATCAGTTGCTAGGTACACAATTTCAATTATCATGGTGGTAGTATTCATGGTAAGCTAGTACAAATCAAGAAAAACTAAACAATACCTGCTTCTCATTTACAAAAATGCTTACAAACTCCCCAATCTTGGCTGACCGACGTAATGTTCGCATAGCATTAGCAAATATCTGAAAAGCGTCATGGAAGGGTTAACGACAATTTAAAAAAGAAACAAGAAAAAATGTAGGTAAGGTTTATAAGGAATTAGACCTGAGGCTTTCTATGTTTCCCCAGTATTAATCCATTGAACATGACCAAAAATGAACTTGGTGCATGAATTTCTTCGCCAGATAGAATTGATAAATCTTCCACACCAAGACTATAACACTAGTACATGAACAGAAATGGAAGATATAAGATTGCTCAAAACTTGTAGCACATTTATGTAATGGGTGTAAGGAAAGCAAGTGAAAATGAAGGAAGAAAATATTGCAGCATGTTGTGCCAATGAAATTATAAATAGGATAGCACACTGAATTTAGTGATTAATGACCACTATGTGTCTGTTGTGTTGTTCCCTGCTGGTATGTAGAATCCAGGTAATTATATGAACTACCACACAATCGTGTTGTTACAGCTCCAAAAAGATAATTTCATATATATTTTATATTATAGTGGTAAACATGCAATCATGCAGTAACATGTAGACATAGTCACATGCACACAAAAAATTATAGTGGCTAGTAAAACCACCAATCAAGCAAGAGGTCTCAAAAGACATATAAACAGGCTCCGACAGAGGCACAAAGCATTAAAGACGATAAAAATAAATGCAGAAAACAAACCAGATTCATCAGTGGACCATCCTCTTGATCTGTTGTAACATGAGTCAACAATGCCAAATTTTTTGTCAATCCACAAAGTTCCCCTTCAGGAGTATCGCATGGGCAAAGCATACCCCACTGTAACAAAAGTAGTTACATAAGAAACAAAACAGTGTTGTTCCAGGACTTAACGTAACTTTGTGTTTTTTATGAAGTAGAAATAAGCTACCATTTTATCCTCACCTGACTAGGCTGCAACGCACGCGGCCCACTTGTTTTCCTGGTCTTCTCAAATTGTGGTGATACACGTGTCATGTAGCCTAAAGATGCCATGTAGGATAATCTACAAAGAGACAGCATAGAAGAAAAAGATACTTATACCCCAAGATATATATAGATCAGAGGAGGGGGATCGGAACTCAAGAGGATCGAATGAGTAGATACCTGTGATACACCTTTTCTACTCATCCCAAATCGGCCTATGTGCCAATTTCCTGTGTTAATAGCCCTCTCCAAACCAGCAGTTATGGTATCATTCACCTTTATTATCTGCAAATAAGGAAGTTATAAGTCTAAGATACAATATCTGAGAATCCCATGAATAGTGTATGGAATTTCTATTTCATATTAAGTTTTCAAGTTATTTTCACATCAGTGTAGTGGAATTTCCAGTATACAAACTCAATGTCAAAAACAAGGAGACAGTTACTTTAAGCTACATAATATTATGGAAGTTGTGGGGTCTAAGTTTTGTAGTTTTCAGAAAGGCCAAGTAGTTGTGTCGTCTAAGTTTTGCTTGCAAGGCCAAATTTATAAAATGTGCTCCCAAGTCCCAACAGAACATCTAATGTAAGTACATGCTAAGTTTTCCTCTTGATCCATTTCATTATTTCACTCAGGAGGGTAAATTCTATGTGGATCTACTTAACAAGCTTCGCAGTTTCAAAGACATTTTCATGTGTGAATTTTATGAGCTTAGCAAAAAGTAGGAAAGGGCAGATACTTCTTCACCTAGTATGCTCATCGAGGTAAAATGATAGCAGAAACATAAAGTTAGATAGCATATAGAGTACAATTGAAAGATATAGGGCAACAAGAATTGAGCACAATGTCAAAGTGTTGCAGTACAGTAGCATGACTGGCTCGCTCCTGTAAAAGGCAAAAGGAGCGCATAAATATGCACCTGCTCAAAATCCCTACGACCGGAACGGGCATTCTTCATTTGTTCGCTCATACTCTTCACAGCATTAGAATTCATTGTTTTGAGCAAATCCTTCACAAAGAAACACCGTAAGAGAGAAAAACCAGATAATGCAACTATCTAATGAAATGATTAGAGAAAATAAACACCTCGAATAGCAGGGATACTAACTGACCAGACAGTTCCAGCCTCTTATTTCCTAGGTAATTCTGCAAGATATTCAACAAAAAGGTAAAATGACAACAGGTCATAAATCTTTAATGACAGGTTGGTGTGTTTATAAAAAGGTAAACGTGCATGCAAATTTGCTGTATTAGATGATTCACATGTGTCTTTAAAGACAGGTTTGTGTGTCTATAAATCTTTAGCCCTTGATTTTCTAAGATCAAACTAGTCTTGACTTAACTGAATGAGTACACAGTATATTCTAAAAGTAGAAATATGCTGCTCACATCACAAAAAATAAATAACTCCATAAATGTTGCGTAAACTTGTGATTCCTTAGAGAAGGTTGTAATAGGTAAAAGATGCTGTAGGATATGAAAGACAAATTTCTGCGGGGCTCAGCTGTAATTTACATGGATTTCATTTCTTACGAACCATTGTTGAATGCAAGACTACTTTTTGTAATCATTCAATAAAGTGATACAGGTTGCAGGTTTGGACTTGCCTTATCATCAAAAGTGTCAGCATTCAAGATTAAATCCATCATGCGCCTTAACATTACGCTAGTGTATATGCACTTAGCTCGGAAATTCCCATCGTTGACCTACAGGTGAGAATGACGTGAGAGATAAAAGACTGGCTGCAAAGACTAGGTAGTAGAATTCCCATTATTTATCTCACCGGCACATGCGCAAGAAAAACATCACGGAGGAGTGACCGACTTTCCTGAAAGTGGCAAATAAGAGTTTGCACCTCAGTTTGCTAGTCTCTACCGACTAGTTTAAGAAAAGTAATCTGGAAAATTATAGTTGACAGTATATTTCCTGATTGTATAATTAGAACTAAGAGAGAACAAAATAGGAGATTCAATTAATAGTTTAATACCTTCAGATTTCCTGAACCACGATACTTCATCTACAAAAACAAAGGAAGCCACTTCAATACGTACATACATACATACAACTAAAACAGATAAACTTAGTAATGGTGAAAATTAGAAGTCATACCTCCCTCCCTCATGTAATTTTTATGATGAGTTAAACTTCTTTTATGAACAATGTTGGAATATTTATTTTTTAGGTTGAACTAATGTAATTTTCTATAACGAGAGGAAGCCCCTCTAGAAGATAGCATAGTAGTAATGTCCAAGGCTGCTATCAGAATGAAATCAAATTCCTAACACACTCCCACTAGTCACTGAAGAGAATGCATGACTTGGTAGTGAATGAATCTACTGTTGCAAAGCTTAGGGTGCACTTTATTGCTCAGCAAATTGCTTGCCATTATTCAAACTACAATGAAATTCAACAGTGATAGTAAGGCATGCTTATCAGTTTGCAGTTTCACCTTGTCATCCATGTACTGAAGAGCCTGTTGTTGCGTATATATCCTCTCTGAGGCACATTCCTAAGAAAGTAAAATGTTTAAATAGCCTAAAAGATAAGGATATAAGATCTAGAAGGGAAGAACAAGAAAAAAAGACATACAGGATGAGATTGTATATCTGGATGACAAGAGAAATAGTATACACTTGACACAAGATTAACAGATGAAATGACTATGTAGTAACTCAACAAACATGTTACCTGAATAGATAAAAATAGGAGGTCTCCATATCTTGGATCCCGCCCAATCATTTGTAGAACCTCTTGGTCACTTTCTATTCCCATAGCTTTCATAACCACTATTATAGGGATCTGTAGAAGTCAAAACTTAGAAACTGAGATATGAATACCAATTTACTCTTCCATATCAATATAGTAACCAAAGACCTTATGGACATTTGTGATGAATTCATCAGGTCTGTAAACAAGGAGTAAGAAAAGGCTACTCGGGGTCTCAGGTCATATTGCCCTATCAAGTATGTCATTAATCGTGTAAATCAGTAACATTATCTCAGCACAACGGAAAGTGTATAAATTGGAAAAATAAGATTGTTTACTTTTCAACTAGCACAATCTCGTCGTCCTACTAAATTTGTCTCACCATTGATTCTGCAGTTGTTGGTTTAATCATAAATGATTGTGTTGGCTCAATTATATCTATGAAACGAAAAGCACTAAAGCTAGTAATTAAGGCTGAAGATATGAGCAAAAACAGTCAAGAGGTGTTGATGGAAAGAATTTCTACCAAATGCATATTGTCAAATGGAAAGAATCGCAGCCAAGAGCATACCATCTTAGTGAACTGATTCAGCTGGAGATAAATCTTCTCTTTCTCCATAATGATCAGAGTCTTGCTTTTTCTCTCATGTGTGCTGCTCACGACAGATGCAGTCACCCTAATTGAAAGAAAATGATGGTCACCTTGTTCAAAGCAGAACATATTCAATATTTGAACCGTAGTACATTTCATACAGAACTAAATGTATAGAGTAGACAAAGGACACTATAAGTAGAAAAGAATCTGCTAGATGTTGATACAAAATTCAAAATATAGTAGACAAATGACCCAATAAGATATTCAGCAAAGAGTATGACCTTCCTTTACGATCACTCTCAATAATAATACGGTTCTTTGACAGTTGCTCTTGTATAAGAATGACCTGAACATCAAAAGATATCATTAGACATAAATAAGCTCATTAAAAGAACTTTTGTTTCACCAATAAGCAGTTAGCGCTGTTACTATTGCCATCCATGATCAATATGAAAATAGTAAGAGAGGTGAATGTTTTTTGCTACCTTCTCATTTCCTTTCACAATGAAGTAACCACCAGGATCAAGAGGGCATTCACCTACATGCGGAACAGTCAAATAAACAAAATAACCAACAAGATAATATGGAAATTCTGTCTAAGATTTTTTTTGAGTGAACAATCAAGATCATAAATAGGCTAACCATATCTTGTTAGTTCAGCTTCATCCTTTCCATTTAGAACACAGGCACGACTTCTAAGCATAATAGGCAAGTAGCCAATGATGACACTTCCCTAGAGAAAATAAAGAAGACATAAGGAAGCTAAGTTTCTTGCCAGCAAGGTTGTACTTAAGGGTAGGTTTGACATATGCATATAAATGAAGATTGTTCTGTGTGATGGTGGAAGGACGGGTCTTTCAGCCAGATGTTAGATGGGTACCTTCTTCCTTTGCAGTCCGACCTTCCCTGGTATGAATGTGGTGTATTCAACATCAACAACCACAGAAGCAGAGTAACTGAAGGACGGAAGGAAAAAATATTAATCAAGCACAATGACTGAACATGTGCAATGGGGAACTTGTAGTAATTGGCAAAAGACAAGAACTATAATCCCAAAAAGAGCAAGATGCTCAGACTTACGTGCGATCAATAAGGCGGCAAACATTCGGCGAGAGTGTCTCAGTGACAAAGTCTGTACGTATTGACGGCTTGCCGACACGGACTCCAGTATACCTACACCGAAGCAAACAGTAGGAAACATATAAGATAACAACGGAAACACACCAAGGAGACAGTGGCCGTACTACATAATTGGATATTCTGCATCATGCCTGAGATAAATGGATGGGTCTTCGAGCGCCACGATGCGTTCGTTTGCCTTGACGATGTTCTCTATCCCTTTGGTAGTGAAGTAGTTGAACGAGTCGATGTGCTCCTTCACGAGACCTCTGACCTATGGTCAAACAAGCACGCGTGTCAAAGCAAACGGAACGACACGGCCGAGGCGTAAGCCGGGTCCAAAAGAGCACTTGGGCAGGGTTTGGCAGTATCCAATCAAAAATAAAGAACAAAGTGTTGTACTCCAGCAGAGATAAATAACACACAGCTTGCCATGGAACTGATAATTGGGCGCGTTCTGCATTTAGCAGTGGGGAAAACAGAACGTTGTGGATTGTCAGTCCAGGCTGCGATTTTTTTGGTGGACCTAAATTTCATTTGCCACAAACTGGATTGATGCTAGGCAAATTCCATGGAGCAAATTAAACAGCTACTGATCTAGTACTGGACACGCAGAATCGAGGCCAGAAAGTGGTGTGCTTTTGCGTATAAATCCATTCGCGCCGCAAACTTGGCAACGGGGCACTGGATTGACCATAACAAAATTCCATGGGCACGAAAACGCTACAGAATCGAGTAGCTCCAGGACGCGCGGGTCGGAGGTACCTTGAGGTAGGCGGGGAGGAGCGCGAACTTGTCGACAGCGCGGGCCACGGGCTCGGCCAGCAAGCGGAGACTCGGCGGCGGCGGCGGCGCGTCCGCCTCGCCCCTGCACGAGCAAACCAAAAGAAATTACACGATGCGGCAGTTCGCCGGATGGGGAATGCGAGGAGGAGGGGGAGACGGCCGTACCGTCCGCGGTGGCCGGAGCCGACGAGGTCCATGGCGGTGCCGCTAGGGTGGGTTGAGGGATGTTTCGCCGGCGAGGGAGGCGTCGCTGGATGGAATGCGTTGCCGCCGGTGGGGTGGAGGCGGGACGGCAACGGCGCTTGACTGGCCGAATTTATATAGGCCGAGAGAAATCAAAAGAAGGTGTAAAAACATTCACATCTAGGGTTTTACCAAAGTCGGCTTGTGGCACGTTGTCTTCTTCCCTAAATCGTTTTATGCCTCGTTTAGCAGATCTAGAGTTCGAGCCGCCTTTATAGACTTTTATTGTAAAAGTTTTATTTTATTTTTCTTTTTCTTCCTCTTTCCTTCTTTGGTTTTCCTTTCTATATTTTTTAGGTTCAACGATCACAACAAGATTCAGAAGCGCAAGTAGTGGTTTGAAAACAATCCATATAGCTGAGCGGCATATGGGGTGAACACAGAGCAGCATGGGAGGAAACCCTAGTCATTGCCTTAGGTCTCCTCTTCGTGCTCCCGCATTGTCGTCATCGGCGGCGTTCAGCGCGGTAGCTCGAACCTCCTTCCACCTCTCATGTGGCGGCATGCGCCTTTCTATCGTGTCTGCACCCCCGTCATGCGTCCGACGTCACGCTCGGGCTCTCTCAAGGGATCTCGGACATATCTGAATCCTGGCGTGCGGCACGGCTGCGCCAGCCATCTGATTACTCGTGGCCTCACGACTGCAAGACTCCACCAATGACGTTGACGTAAAGCTCTGGGGTGGTATTTACTTCTTCAGCAGAGATCTCCTTGATTGATGATGTAGGTTCATAACCTTTTTGCTAAGATGAGGTGGCCGCTTCCCAGATGGCCTGGAGTAAAAGCCTTTTATATGACATGACATTTTCTTTCTTTTACTTCCGAGGTCCTTGTGCAACTTTGTTGATCCTCTCTCTCCTTGAGGTTCTTCGGGTGTGATACGCAAAGTGAGTAATTACTCAAGGCCTATTATTGTAGAGCGACCTGATGTTCAACTGTACATATAGCCCAATGACCAAACGCTCACGATCAAGCACCTCTGGGTACACTTTTCAGGGAAGCAAAGTATTTGCTGAGTCTGGGCTTCATTGAATACCAAATCGTTTTTAAGCCTCGTTCATGTAATATTCCAGCGCATGTGCTGGCAAAACTGGGTACGACTGAGGTCTTTGGTCACCATGCTGTGTGGTTTACCGACCTCCCGATTGATGTAGCCCGTGCAGTGGCCGACGATGTTGTCGAGTCCACAGTTTAAATGGAATGTCAGGTGTTCCCGTAAAAAAAAAAAGATCCTTGCTTTTGTGGGGATGGTTCATAACATGAACACAGATTCACCTGAAAGGTTTCAGAGAGAGATTATCTCATTGGTTTATTCAACTTTTGTAAATAATGGATGAGCGTCTCAACTGTCATTTCCATTGGAATATTGTATTGAGTGATATGTACAAAAGGGTGTTCGTATACAACATCCTCAAGGATTGAACAAATCTCCTCATCGGAACAATTATCTAATTCTTTTTTAAAAGTGTCCACAAAGGAGTCATAATTTTCTTGAATATTTTCGGTCCTTCGCGCCTGTTGGAGCACCGTCTGACAAGATTATTTCGACATTTTCAAGCAGATTTTTGAGCTAGGGGAACGAGTATTCTACTTTCTGAATCAGGTGCTCCGCACGCTGCTCCCCAAACGTGTCGACACTCATAGCCTTGGTGACTACAAGCCTGTAAGCCTCACATGTCCGTAAGAGTGTGAGTAGCATCCCTCTAACTGAATGGTAGAAGCCTTTGCAGCAGAGACCAAACCTTGAAACATCCTATATTTTCTGAATGGGTGACCCACACAAAAGCACATAATTGATGTGTTTTTCCTTTTATAAAAAAATAGTTTCTTTCTTGGATTGGAGGTGAGATAAAGCTTCCGCCTGCGACCATAGACCGGACTATTTGCCGCGCAACCTTGATTATATTAACATAGTAAGATTTAGTGCAACCTTGGCTTCTTTATATAAACTTATTTTACTTATTCTTATATTAAATTGAATTTCAGTAGCATAATTTATTATTGTACTTTATGATATGATGTTTTCGTTACAACTGACTTCTAACATTATAGTTAATATTATTTTAGAGAATTGGCCTTTTAAATGACCTATCCTTATGTCCGTTGTGTTAATAAATATTAAAAAAGGAAATTTAATGATTATATAAACTACACACGTAGATGAATTATAGTGTGAATCCATTTCCTTTTGTATTGTAATGTCCTTAAATATCCTGTAAAGAGCCTAAAGCGCATGTTGCATAACAAATATCTGGATAGAGTTTTTATATGATTGTCTCTTTAAAGTACGAGGAAATAAATAATTATAGATTAAGGTATCTACAAGTTTTTTGTCACCGAATGGTGGACATTAATATATATTGGTTTCCATAGTCAAATGTGATTAATATTATTGTAGAGACATGCTGAGCATGACCGGTTATTTGTTTCCACTGCATGTACACATCATTCCACAATCGCGCCATTAAAATTTTATGCTTAGGATGATCATGTTGTCTCGAAAATTTAATTTCCAATATATTTCACTTATTCAAGTAATAAATAGACATATTTCCTAAAATCATGCATGCACGAGCCTAGAATCATTTAAGGCAAGCTTACTTAAATACAACTCCTAAGATACATTGGGGTGGTCATCTTTTATATTACACCACTACATAAGATACCTGCTGTCTCTCTATATAATTCAAGAATAATAATTAACCAAGAATAAAAGATGCCCAAAAATGTGTGAGATGGTCAACCCACCCCCTCCAAATAGGGTATTAATTAACTGGGGCCGTAATGAGTTTGTAATGGATAGGCAGTTGTTAAATTCAAATTTAATTGGCAAATTAATCTTGCACGGTCAACGCAGGTTATAGTAGTTATTAAATGCACATCCATCACTACCTCACTTGGCTGCCTCTATATAACAGGGCTATGACGTCTCATTTTCATAAATCTTGTTTAGCCTCTAGTCTCTCCAGATATAGTAGTTCATGTGGATGGACCAGATGATCATGGCAATGTCTTGCCGTCCGTTAATACTCCTTGCAGCGGCGATGACACTGATGCTGCTAATGCAGCACGGCGCCGCAATGCCAGCAGCAGAAGCAGCTTATGCTGATGGACAGTCGATAATGGACAAGCCACATATCCCTCCCGCCATGGCAGAGCCCTTACCGCGGAAGTCGTCGTCTTTGCCAACTCGCTATTCACTTTTGCCTCCTTCTATTCCCCTTACTCAAAACACCATTGATATTCAGAAGTTTTCGCTACACTGTGGTTTAAGGGTAAGGTGCTCTATCGATGTGTCATGTTAGCTCTTGACTTGCTTCGTACGAGAATAAGTATTGGCCAGCAACGGAAGATGCTATGGCCAGGGTGTCTGATACTGTATGGTGTGTCCATGGGCTTCAAAATCGCAATGTCGAACGACTATTTTTCTAAGAGAATAAAAATCAATTAATTAACTACTCTCTCCGTTTTTTAATATAAGATGTTTTAGTTGTTTCATATGTTGTCTAGATACATACTAAAGTTAGTGAACATGCACACTAATACATGTCTACATACATTTGTGTACATGTGAGTGTGGACCAATGCTAAAACATCTTATATTAAAAAACAGAGCGAGTAGATGAGTTTAAAGGTAATAATGGAATGTAGGAACCACAAAGTTAATATATAAATTAGACAATTAACTAAAGCATTCGAACCAGACACAAATACAAAAAAAGCATCACCAATGGATGGCAAAATTAGAAAGACTACCTAGGAGGGTATCAGATTCTATTTGAGTCCTTAGTACGTGGCTCATCTTGTACCAAACACATATGGCTGACTACTACGCACGCCGTAGTTGTGTCGTCAAAGCAAAGAAAACTCAAAAAAAAAAAAAAACCCAATCAATCAATCGACTCATTTATGAAAGTAAGAACCAATTCGACCCATGAATCACACTACTAATATATGTGTGGATTAAATTGGCACGCAGCAATTTTGCATGGATACGGCTGGGTGGCGATTGTGAATGCGAGTTTAATTCACAAATCTTGCTTTTCTCCGATCCAAACTAATAGGTGCATATTGTGCAACAACTTTAATCATATCACTCTACTGTCTAGTCCTACAAATTATGAAAATCGAAATAACTAGGGTCCTTCATGAGTGGGCATAGCATATAAATATCGGCTAGAACCTTTTATATCCTAGCTAAATGCCAATAGCGGCTATGATCATAAAACACACATGAATAAATGGTCACTTATTAAGGAAAACTGTTTTACATTGTTTTTTTTTCATGAAAATTCTAAGGATGATTAGAGCATGTACGGGGAAGGCCTATGGAAGGGACAGGACTAGGCGTCCCCCGGGGGATCTTTCCGTCCAATCCCCCGGGTCGACAGCCATCTGATCCCGTCTGATCGAGCCCTCCGTGGCTGTTCGATCGCACAGCCCGCGTCGCTTCTTGCTTGCATGCAGAAAAGACACGAAACGTTCCTTTCCATCCCACGTGGGTGGAGCCCAGTTAATGTGCATGCTGCTGCGCTGCCTCACGTTCTTTGTCACGGGTTTGTAGCCCACCGATGCTAGTAGATGTCATTCTCTCTTCGCTACCCCGTGGATGATGTCACGGAGAAGACAGATTGTGAGCTACATATGTCATTGAGGAACATATCCTTGAAGGTGGCGGTCCGCTATGCTTTACCAAATCAACCTGGAGCAAGCTACCATCTTGGTGACATTCCAGCTGGCTATGCTCGTGTCGGGGTGGATGAAATTATGCCGGGATTTGAAACAATGGAACTTGAGATTCCTGGAGTTGACGAGGAGAAGACACTGGGAGAAGTCAAGCGTGGTTTCGTCTTATGGAACAAGAAATACATCGTCTTTCCAGGCTCCTTGCCAAGGCAACCGACTCCTCCTTGTAGCAGTCCACCTCAGCAGCAAAGTCCACCCCTCTCCGAGAGGGACCCCAGCGCGAGTCCATCTCGATCTCCGCCGAGTGAGCAGTCTCCGCCCGTTAAGTGGCTCCCGAGGAAGCGCCACACCGGTTCGCCGGTTAGGAAGAAAGATAGAAAGGAGAAAACACCGCCGGCTCTTGAGAAGTTACCTTGGGAAAGGACTGCCGAGGAAACCGCCGCCATCTCGAGGGCCGAGGTGGTCGCCCATTTTGCACCGAAAGTACCCGAGCCACCAAGGCAGAAACTATCTCCGGAAGTCGTTGTGTGTTGCATTGATGCTATATATAACCCTCCACCAAAGCCGGATTCAGACTATGAGCGTTCTATTGACAATTCATATAGCAATAAGTCGGAGGAGCGGAAAAAAGGGAAACAAGTTCCCCAGCTCGGAGAACAAGACGCACAATCAGTCCCCCCGCTCAAGGTGTTTGACGACAAGGCCGTTCAAGGTTCTCAACAACACAT
Organism: Poa pratensis; assembly: GCA_947311845.1. Classification (NCBI taxonomy): domain Eukaryota; kingdom Viridiplantae; phylum Streptophyta; class Magnoliopsida; order Poales; family Poaceae; genus Poa; species Poa pratensis. The sequence continues at coordinate 41,726,083 of CAMZMU010000099.1, forward strand.
AAGTTCGACAACTGATTACCCCATCTCCGAGCTAGCATATCAATATGTTGCCGGGGCAATTGGTCCAGCAGGTCAAGTATCAACAAAAATGCATCATTTACATAACTGGTACAAGAAAGCCGCAAAGAAAGGGACAATCAGTATCATGGTGGCAGTTAAGGAAGAGCACTACTTCCAAGAATACACTATGTCCTTTGAGTTTACGAACTTTTTCAGTTATACAATCTCCGGGCCCTCGACAAATCTATCATCAGTTGCTACTGTCTGTAAGCGATTTATTTCTGTAATTTAAGTCTTTAATTAGCTCAGCTCGTTCATTGTCTGTAATTATCCTTACTATAATCCTTTGTGCGCTATATTATGCAGATTGAAGATTCTCGAATGCAAAAGGGATGAAATCACGGACATTAGGTTCATTGACCCGGATAAAGTTCATGAAGTCACCATAGAAAATCCCTATTATAACAAGGACACACCGTGGATTTTGCTAAGGTTTTTGAAGCGACAACGTGACAAAAAAGAAATATTTTTTTCTTTACAACTTCAAGTGAGTGTTACTGTCTTGTACACATTCTATTTTGCTCACCAGATGTTAAGTTTTAACTGATGAGTTATCCATGACTGCGTATATAAACGTGCGCAGGTTCCACTTTATTCTTCTCGTCATTAACATTCACGCCGGAGAAGTTGAAGTCCTTGACTCATTAAGGAGAGATCCTAAACAATTCAAGACCTGTTTTGATATGCTCACAGAGTAATTTCAATTCTTATCGCCTCTTTCGTTCATTTCCTGATATCAAATAATTAATAACTCATTTGTTCATTTTCTTTGTCGGGCAGCGTTTGGAAATCGTTCATCAAGGAAGAACCCGGTGAATGGAAACCGAAGCTGACATGGCGTTTGAACACGTAAGTAGTACTACCTAGGTCCGCGCACCATTATCATACTTGATTATTATTTGATTGAATTCTATTCTTGTACAGACTTGACATAAATAGCCACAGGGGACTGATTTATGTGGATTCTACGTTTGCGAGTACATTCACATGAGGACCAACGAGAGATCCAACAACCAAAGAAATCAAGATGTACGTAAACATTATTCACAACTTTATTTTGTTACCATCAGTTTTGCTGAGTTTCATTCATAATTGTTTTATTATGATTTGATATATATACACACAACTCATGTATTCATTTTGATCTCAGTCTTTTATAGTTGGCAAGAAAGCGGAACGCGCTCCCAATAGAGTACCGCTTCAAAGCAATTGCGGAGGAATTGGCGGGATTTTTCCTTGCGGAGGACATACCTAAATTCGGAGAGTACCACTATGATGTAAAATAGTATGCCTCCATATAATAGTGATCTACATGTAATTAATTAAGTACTTTATACGAAAACGTGATCTTCATGTACTACTTAATTTGTATGTGTTATATATATATGCATCAACTTGATCTTCATGTAGTAATTTATATATAACAAAACGCGTTTTTGGCGCATCGACGTGATCCCCGTACGATGGTAACCATCCGAAACCCCTAAACCCTAAACCCAGAAAAAAATCGAAAAGAAAAAAAAGGGCCTACCTTTAGTCCCGGTTCGTGTTACAAACCGGCACTAAAGGTCTCCTGCCCCGCGTGCTACGCCGTGGCCACGTGCGACGGCCTCTTGTCCCGGTTCGTGGACAACCGAGACTACAGGTGGGGAGGGGCCTCTAGTCCCTATTGGCTAGTCCCGGTTGCCCAACCGGGACTAGAGGCCCTCTGGAACCGGGACTAGTGCCCCGTTTTCCACTAGTGGCCGGCGCCCTTCCAGTTCGAACCGGGACTAATGGTCTCATTAGTCCCTGTTCCAATTATGGCCCGGACAAAAGCTCCGGATGGAAGCCATGTTTTCTACTAGTGTATGTAGAAAAGTCATAAGTTAAGTAACCATAAAAGGATTTTATCCCATCAAGAGTTCAGCATAAAGGTTATTCATAGTATTACCTGAATACGCAATAATCTGAGTGCGAAAAGTACATGTTACTTAAGCTAACTTTCGTCAATATTTATCCGACATAGCAGTTTTTTTTCATGAGGATAGAAAATTGCACTATTATCCTTGCAAACAAATAAAACACACCTTCGGTTTCTTTTTACAAACCAACAACTGTTAGCTCATATCCAGGAATAGCAGTAAGCTGACCCATAAAAGGATTTTTTTAGGGAGATCGTAGAAGAATGTTAAGCCAACTAGCTAGACTTCAGGATAAAGATTGTACAGAGGTTGACTCTGCGTATGCAAAATTCTGAGGTGGACGAAGTACATGGTACTTAAGCTAACCTTCCTGTGGACTTCATGAATCAATTTATTTTGTCTAAAATAGTGCTTTTTATGCATATACAGGAAGCTCTTGCCTGCTTGTGCTCATAATTATATTATGCAGACTCGTAAGTGTACCAATTGACAACGTGGGGAGTAGATGTAGCATGACATACAGGTTCGAATGATTTTAGCATCTAAAAGGATTTTGCACATACACCGCACTAATACTTTCTAGCCGTCCTAATTCTACCTCACCGCACCAAATAGACCTCTGTTAATTAAGACCATTGTACACTCTGAAGCAGTACACACTCTGAAGTTTTCCTGTAGTCTAAACAGGATTTGACATTTTTTGCTTGAGCTAAGAGATGAGTTATTTCGGTTCTGCAATTCGAAATGAAGCAATAAGAATGAAGCAGCAAGAGGAGGGGATATACCATTGAAAACCAAGGATTGCGTGAACTGCTTGGGTGAGCTGCTCATGGTTAGACCGTTCACATGACTGCCACAACAAATGCCAGATATAGGGATTCATCTGTCCTGCGACTTATGTGGGCTACAGTTGACTGCCGCCCTGAACGCCAAATACAGGGGATCGATCTGATCATCACGATGGCCGGTTGCAAACTTGCCATTAGAGAATGAGCGTTGGCGTCTACGACCTGTACACATCAGAACTTCCTCTCTGTTTGCGATATGGTTTTTGGATTGATCCACGTTAGTAGCACGTATTCCAGATCGAGGTTGGAAGGGAAGGAAGGGGATGGGGATGAGTACCGGGGCAATCATGTGAGGTCGGCGGCGAAGAGCTCATGGAAGTGAGAAAACGAGGAGCGGGGACTGATGGCGGTGGCCACCGAGGGCGAAGAGAGGAATGAGAGGGTTGGCTTCAGGGTCGCGAATTGGGGGAGGCATGAGATTTTGGCGATGCCGACTCGCTGAAAAGGCCATGCCGCGCTTAACCGGCTCCTGACGAAATCTGACAAGTTTGGTGGGCACATGAGGTAAATGTCGCCTTGAAGAAGATCAAGGAAGCCTTAATATCTCCTCCCATACCAGACCACCTCTCATATAGGAACCGGTACTACTCGACGAATTATACTACTCCCTCCATTCCGGTTTATAGGATGTATTTGACAAATCTCCAGGACCTAGGTGAATGGGGATTGGCCATGCAAAATCTACCTTCCCAACATTTCATCCAATTAGCACTCTGATATTTAATACCAAGAAAGGCCAAGCCCAATCGGTTTTCTTATTGCTCTTGGGAAAGGCCAAAACCCAACATTAACTGCTCTTAATTAATGCTAATTGTTGCTTATTCTTGGAAAAACCTGGTTTTGGACTTGCATCCTATAAACCGGAATGGAGGGAGTACAACACTATATCACTCGCACAAAGTTGGATGGAAAAACTTTCAGCAACACAATACCCAAAATTCATGACGGCAACAATGGAAGGACATCGATGCTGCGACGTGTGGGTATCATCTCATTTCATATTAGTCAGGACATCCTATCTAAGTTGATAGATCCTTTCGTGTTGATAGATTTAATGTTGAAGTTCAGATCATTGACAGAGAGTTGAAAGGTTTAGATTTATCCAAACAAACATTGTGGAAAACATTGTGATTGCAACCACCATAGATGACAATAATATAGTGAAATGATACTATTTTATTACTTTAATCTGAAACATAAAGACTTAGTATGCATATGCTCTGATTAAAGTGCATTATTTCATATCACATAATTCTTGATTTATTGTCTTCTCTATTGACCAGTCAATCATCATAATGAACGATGTAACCTGCATATGAGATATAGGATTTTCCATATTAGTTTCGTCCATAAAGATACTAGTCAAGGCTGCTATATAAAAATTCTAAGAAAAACTATTTAAGTAAATATATTAGTTTATTACCAATGAAAACATACCTGCACAGTTCGTGCCTTCGGGCAATGCCTTACCACACGCTCGGGTAACCTGTGCCCACTTAGCTAGACTGATTTTAGCCAAGTCCTCAGCTGTAAATGCATTACAAACCGTTCGACGTTTCTCAATCTTCTCACTTGTAGGCAGCATTCACTGTTATGGTGGTCAAGGATTGGGATGGGCAAATGTTTCCTAATGTTTCGCTCGCAGTTGTGCATTATTATTGATTTATCCAAGGAATCATCATAATGAACTATGTAACCTGCGTATGAGATATATGATTTTCCATATTAGTTTCGCCCGTAAAGATATTAGTCAAGGCTGCTATATAAAAATTCTAAGAAAAACTATTTAAGTAAATATATTAGTTTATTACCAATGAAAACATACCTGCACAGTTCGTGCCTTCGGGCAATGCCTTACCACACGCGCGTGTAACCTGTGCCCACTTAGCTAGACTGATTTTAGCCAAGTCCTCAGCTGTAAATGCATTACAAATCGCTTCGACGCTTCTCAATCTTCTCACTTGTAGCAGCATTCACTGTTATGGTGGTCAAGGATTGGGATGGGCAAATATTTCCTAATGTTTCGCTCGCAGTTGTGCATTATTATTGATTTATCCAAGGAGGCTTTTGCAGTTGAGGAATAAGAAGATAGCAACATGAAAACTACAAGGAAGAGAAACGTTGTCATCTTAGATATTCCCATATGGACCGTCTTTTGGAAGATGTTGAACTTAGACTAGATGTATGTTGTTGAAATCGATGTCTTGATGTCTACCAAATACTAACACTATATATATTATAGGCAGTGTGACTCCATTATTGGTCACATTTATGACTCCCAAATAGGGATAGATAGCAATTAATTTATGGCCATCTCCCGGCTAAATAAGGAATTAAATTATAACATCATTAAACCACAAATTTAATTTTATAGTAGATAGGTAAGAAGATAACAATTAATGTCTATGTATCCGTGCTTTAATGTCATCTTAACACATAGGTAATTAAGTTATGTTAGCCAAAATAGTATTATTTGTGTTATCTCCATTTCCTAAGATCATTAAAATATGGAGGCTTACGTGCATGAAAGTTTTTCATGGATTTCCTGCTGGAAACAAAATCGACCTTTGTCACCGACGTTTGCGTTCACTACACACATACACCGAGATAGGTGCTAGGTCTCACTAGTCGGTGGCACATACACCGATTATTTTGCATTTTTTGCTATATAATTGTGTTTAGGACAAATCTGTGGCCATGTTTGTTGTACTCAACAAGTTTGTTAACAAAATGGCAACACTAGGAATTCGCGGCGATTTCGGTTTGCCATCTGACCCTTTATTGGCCATTGGATTGGAAGCAAACGAGCCGTACGATTTACTAGCTGGACCTTGGCATGTTGCATGCTTCCGATAAAGAACGATTCCGTAATTATACACGTCCTCTCATGTCGCACATCCCTGACAGTTTCCTTATAATGTCGTAATTAGTTTGGATTGCGTCCAAATTGTAGAAACTACTCCATGAAATTACTCACGAGATAACTCCTTCCAATATTTTGCGCCCTTGAGTTTTGTTCTGTCTTATTTTCTGGAGCCCATCTAGTGAGATAACGACCCAAATAACGTGCGCAAGCGAGAGGGGAGCTCATATATCCGGTACGTAACACTCCATCCGCATACCCTTCATGCTATTGGGCTCGGCCCAATTGCGTTCGCGAGCGTGAGATTTTGGTTCGATTTTTTTGCACATTTTTAAATCTCAACAAATTTCAAATCTAAACATTTTTCAAAATGAACAATCCTTTAGATCTCTCTTAACAGACTCATCCCATGTCAAGTTTGGTCTACCACGACCCCTCTTAACATTCTCATCGCGCTTTATCCGTCCGTTATGCACTGCCGCTTCCGGAGGCGTGCGATGTATATGCCCAAACCATCTTAGACGAATATTGGACAAGCTTCTATTCATTCGGAGCTACTCCAACTCTCTCCCGTATATCATCATTTTGGACCCGGTCCATTCTTTTACTGCATAAATTGGATAAAATGCACATAAGATTGATAAAAAGGGAGCGGAGCATGTAGAGCAGTTCTATAAAATCAAAATGTCAGTCAAATGCCTCTGGCCGCCCATCTTGAATAAGGCCCCAATCTCGTGGCGGCTTTGTGTCAGAAAAGAGAAAAAGATAGGGACGCCATGCTACCGCCGCGCCAACTGAGGAGAGGCAGAAAGTGAACACGTCAAAGACCAGTCAATCAAAATCGAAGCAAACTAAATTGGTGGAGGGAGCCAGATCTCACCTACTCTTGCAGAGTCGTCTTTGTCGTCATTCTATCGTTGGTGTTGCAACTCGCTCACAAGAAAACAGCGCATATGCCGGCACCCGTGGACGCGTTTTGGCATTGCGGCTTCTGCCGTGGCAGCGAGCCTTGATTTGGTTCAGCTCAAGCAGTGAGCTATCGTTGGCACCCACGCCATCGCCGCCACCAAGATCAGGTTAAGAGAATATCTGCAACAATTCACTTCTAAATTAAAAAGAACCCCCATTCCCTGAATTTTCACAATAAATAAATAACTGAACAGTTGAATATTGACAGAGGAGGCAATCAGTTGTTGTCACGGTTGATAAACTCATGGTCACTACTGAATAAACATGGATGGGATGTGTCTACCAAGGTGACAAGGACCACCCAAAATGTGATACTGGACTACTTCACAAGAAAAACAGTGCTTAGAAAACTCATAAGCACATTGATATAATCTAAGATCTACTCAGTATCCTCCTCCATGCCATTTTCGTTGGTTGATCCTATTCCAGCTGCCATTTAATATAATCATGTCCTATCCGGTCACCTCAACATCTTCAGATCCTACGCCACAAGCCCACATAGTAGAACTTTTATTAGCAATTTGATGTTGAACAAATTGATATCTTGTACTATATTCGGGAGCTCATCCCATATTCGGGAGCTCAAGACCAAAAAAAGTAACGCTGACTTGAACAAAATCAAGGCTCCCAATGAACAACCAAATCAAAGAAGAGAACCAATGGAAGAGTAAGAAGAAGAAGATGTCTAAAGCTCACCATGGAGAGGGGCAACGCGGGCGCCTGCTTGGTGTCTTGGTGACGATGAGCTACAGCCAGCAGTAGCTGCTCCTCCTTGGCGTGGTATGCCTCCCATCCCAGTAGAGGGATGGAACTGCGATGTTGCTTCTGGACTTCTTCTGCGCCGCTACCTGCCCCTTAAGATTGCAACGGCGGGTTTTGCTGGAGGAGAAGGAAACCAAGGAATAGATCGACGATGGGAGCGGGACCGGTAGAGGCAAACAGCCTAGATCTGATTGCGTCGTGGGGAGCACAACCGCCTCTTGAGGGGAAATGCGGCGGCTGCACGAGGAAGGCATGGCGGCGCTGGGTGTCGTGCCCACTGCGAGGGAGCAGAAGGCGCACGGCGGGTGGCGGCGCCGTGACGGTGTCCTTGTCTAGGGTGGAGGCTGACGACGATACGACATGGGGGAGGCAGGCAGAGCGTTGGACAAGCGACGGACGTGGAACGTGAGCCTGGCCCATGCGCGTAATCGCGCTGTGAATTGAGCGCGCGTGATAGATCCGTTCGTGTTGATAGATTTTAGGTTTAGTTTCGTATTATTCATAGAGAGTTGGAAGATTTAGACTTATCCAAACAAACATTGTGATTGCAAGGACCACACATGATAAAATACAGGGAAAAGATTCCATTTATTACTTTAATCCGAAACATACAGACTTAGTATGCATATGCTCTGATTAAATGCATTATTTCATATCACATAGTTCTTGATTTCCTCTTTTCTCTATTGACCAGTCAATCATCCATAATGAACTATGTAACCTGCATATGAGATATAAGGTCTTCCATATTAGTTTCATCCATAAAGATATCAATCAAGGCAGCGATGTCAATACTATAAGAAAAAACATTTAAGTAAATATATTAGCTTATTACCGATAAAAACATACCTGCACAGTTTGTGCCTTCGGGCAATGCATTACCACACACATGTGTAATGTTTGCCCACCTAGCTAGACTAATGTCAGCTAATTCCTCAGCCGTAAATTCGTTACAAATGGCTTCGACGTTACTTTTTTTCACTGCTAGGCAGCACACACTGGTAGGGTGAAGGAATGGGTTGTACAAATGTTTCCTCATGTGTCGCTTACAGTGCTGCATTATTCCATCTTTAATAGGACTTGCTCGTGCATGCTGCGAATAAGAACATATCAAGAAGAAAACAGCAAGGCGGAAAACCATTGTCATCTTAGATATTCCCATATGGACTGTCTTTTTGAAGATTTGAACTTAGACTAGATGTATGTTGTTGAAATCGATGTGTTGATGTCTATCAATACTAACACTATATATAGGCAGTGTGATGCCATTATTGTTCATATTTATGATCTCATTTAAGACAGGGATATATAGCAATTAATGTATAGCAATCTCTTGGCTAAATATGGAAATTAATTATATCATTATTAAATCACGGATTTAATTTTATATAGTTAGGTAAGAAGGTAACAATTAATGTCTATATGTCCGTGCTTTAATGTCATCTTAACACATAGATAATTAAGTTAGGTTAGCTAAAATATCGGCCGTCCATGGGCCAGTGCAAATTGGGCGACCGCACATTTGGGGCCAAGTTGCTAGTGCGGCCCAGCCCTTCTATTAGTAATTTTCTCAAATTTCTAGCCAATTAGGGATGGACCTTGTGCTGATTCTCAATTCCCGTGGGCCAAACACAGCCCAGAAATCCCGATGATTCAACTCTGAAAACAAAACGAGAACTAGTCTGATCTAATCGATAGCTGATCTATTCTCTCCCGATGTCGCTGGAATGGCAACACATCGATTGACGCCCAGCCGGCCAAAATACGTGCCAGCACATCGATCTATGTTGATGCAAGATGGACGTACGTGGACCTGTGCCAAAATACGTGCCAGTAGGTAGGTAATGGTTCTGGTAAAAATGTATCTGCCCGGTGTACATCGTCACACTATAAACATAGCATGACAGCGTTAAGACCGTTTAATCATACATGTCGTGTATTGCCTATTTAGGCCATGAAAAATGTGGTGCCGTAGCTATTGTTTCAAATGTTGACGCATTTTCTGAGAAACCACAGAGAAACGTCGCACAGGAGTGATCGGCCCCACTATTCTGGCACAAGGAGAACAACACAGGAAACTGGGAGCACAAAGGTTGCTCAACCTTAATTTGATCATGCTAGAAATGAACCAAATCTCCTTTTTCTAGAGATACTTTTCTCCAGCAAGATAAACTGCCTTCACCTTCGACAAGGCTTTCCAACAAGGTTAATCATTAAACCTAGCATGCACATTTGGCACTGTTTTTTTTGGACATATATTTTTTTCTCACGATTTTTTGCCAAATCCCATCATGCATCTCAAGTTGCACCACCACTTAGTTAGTTAGGAGGCTCACGTTTTGTTTTCTAAGGTATTGTTGTTGACGAGTCCGTCTGCACTTATAGCACTGAGTTTAGTTTCGTAATTAAAATGAATGTATCATTCGCAAACAAAATGGGCCGGCTGGCCCAATAGCTGACTAAGTCAAGTATGTCCACTGGGCTTGAGATACCGACTAGTGGTCGTGCGTGTCTGGCTTGAGATCTCGATCTTTACGTCTCCAAACTCGATCTCTCCATCGATGCATGGCATCCACGGCCGCCGCCGCGTCGTTGTCGTCGTCGGACCGGCTCTCCAATCTCTCCGACGACATCCTCACTCACATCCTCTCCTTCGCGCCCTCTCGCGAGGCCGCTAGCGCCACCGCGCTCTCCCGCCGATGGCGGCGTCCGCTATGGCTCAACACAGGCGCCGTCAACATCGATTACCGATCCTACACGCGCGGCAGCGGCCGCGGCGTTCCTCTCGGGCGGCGCGCCGTGGAAGACGCCGACCACGCGTACGCCTACCTCTGCTCCCGCGGACGCGTCCCCAAGAAACTGTCAATCGTCATGCGGGATGACGCCGTCGTGTGCGCCGCTTGCGATAGCGACGAGAACGACGAGTGGTCCGATGAGGACGCGGACGGCGTCGAGGAGGCGGCGGACGACATCCTAGACCTCCAGCTTGATTGGCTGAACAACGGCGGCCTTCCGCGCTGCACGCTGCCTTTCGCCGTCCTCAAAGCCCTCGAGCTCACCGGCTACGACCTGAAGCTCTACTCCTACCCAAGGCGGCAACTCGCGTTCCCGCGCCTGGAGGCGATCCGGCTCCTCCGGTGCCGCACGGATCTGGCAACGCTGCAGAATATCATCTCCGCGTCGCCTAGGCTCGCCGACGTCCGCCTGGAATCACTGAGCTTTACTGATCACCAGTATGTGTACAACCTCAGCTGTGAGGCTGCCACGGTCATCGTCATGGAGAACTGCTGCAGACTCGAACTCAGCCGCTGCAGTGTCTCACTCGCCGCGCCGCGCCTCCGTCAGTTCAGCTACGCCCACTCCGCCTTCCTTGACGATTACATATCCTTCTCTTTTGAATGTCCGCTTCCACACCTGGAGCAGCTCCACCTGGCGGTGCACTCCGCTTCATGGGCGTCGAGGTACCTCCGTCGGCGAATTCTCACAAACCTGAGGCATATAAGGTATCTGAAGCTTACAGTATACTGCATTGCCGACTTCGCCAAGGACTTCTGGTATGAATTCCCCAACTTGGAGCTCCTCGAGATCGAAGAGCTCTGCGGGTGGAGTGTCGGGAACCATGGTGCCGCAGCGGACGCCATGGTGAACCTGCTGCGCAAGTGCCCAAACGTGCGCGACGTCCGGCTCAAGTTCAGTTGGAGGAAATACCTGCCAGAAATTAATGCAGACCTAGCTGACGAGATGGCTGCGGTTTCTGATTTCTCGCCATGCAGATCCTTAGGAGATGATGACGATGATGAAGGTGAATGCTGTGATGGTTTGGAAGACCTCCATGAACAACATTGTTGTCGTTGCAAGTTGGGTTGCTTGACGAGAGTGGTGGTGGAGTTCGACGCAGAGGAGCTCACCTGCTTCCAGGTCCGGTTGATCAAGTTTCTAGCCAAGAGCGGAGTTGCTCTAGAGGAGTTCGTCGTTGATGGCGGGATGGGGTACGACTCGAGCCACATAGATTTGAAGGTCGCGAGATGGCGGAAACCACAGAGACCATCACGGACATTGTCTGCAGCGCCACAGCCCCCAGTCTGGCCACCACCACTGTCCGAGTTCCCACTTTTGGAGGCCCTGTTGCGGTCTGCCGATGCAGAAATTCATGACGATGATATAACTAAGGAGAAAGAGGATCCATCCCTGAGGCATTATGTGCATAGTTCTGAGGACGAGGATGATGATGATATATACCCTAGGCATTACATGCACTGTGGTAGAAAGAAGAAGAAATGTCGCTGCCTTGAGTGTTTCAGTGTTAAGCCGAAGTCGGGTTCAATCACAGCTGGATGGAGGGGACCAAGAGCCACACGTCCCCATTGATATCGTCCCTCGGGTTTGGAAGAAGTAGGAGAAGTTGCCTTCAGAGGGTTGCCGACGGCGGCCGAGTCTCTGCCACCGCCAATGCCGACCCTAGCGACTCCTGCTGAGCCATGGTCGGCACCATTGTTGCATGAGTTCCCGCTGCTCCGTTGAGCTCCACCGGCTGCCCCGTGGAGGCCACCCCTCTGTCTTGCTCCTACTGCAGCTGCACCAAGGCCACTGTCGCCACCCCAGTCCCCGCCGCTTGATCACGTCGCTCCTGCTCTATGGTGACACCTTTACTCGTGGGTGGCGAGCTGTCTGCCTTTCTGACCTAGAAGTCGACGTAGTGACCTCGCGCAGGTGCAACGACCCGTTGCGGGCGGCCCTCTAGGATCATGTGGCGGCGGTGATACATCTGCCAGTGTACCCGTACTGGCTGTCAAGTACTTTGGATATAATTGTCACTATCATAGATATTATTGATGAACGGTTGTAGTATGTTTTCGCAATTACAAGCTTCCTTATAATTTCATATTGGTAGTATCAACTGAAAAACATGTCACCATTACAAGCATCGTCATGGGGAAGTATGGTAAACGTACTTTTGCTTGTCAAAATAAAATGTTCATCCATATAGTGTATAAACTGGGACCAATGCGTACTTTAGGCCTGGGGAGGCCATTTAACAGGATTGCATGACAGAGAGGATGTCGGGAATCCAATAAAAGTTTCTTGTGTCGTGCTTTAAATAATCATTTTATGTACAGCAATGGGCGTCAGTGCATCTGCCCTCCAGGCGACTTCTTCACCATTCTGAATGAACATAGCATGATATAGGTCATCTGCTGTATGGTGCAGTTCTTTGGACAAATGTAGGCAGTTTTGTGGAGTTATTTGCACCGGTGGTCACACAACTCGTCGTCGATGTGCACTTAAGTCACACATCTGGATAACTGAATTTTTTGGTCACACAACTCGTCATCTGGTGCACTTAAGTCACTGACCCCACCTGTCAGTCCGTTTTCCGTTGAAGTTGATGCTGACTGGACACGTAATTTTGCAAAAAACCCCCTGTATTTTTGTACATTTGCAAAAAACCCCCTGTATTTTTGGACATTTCAAAAATTCAGGGGGTTTTTTGAAAAAAACACAGGGGGTTTTTGCAAATGTACAAAAATACAGGGGGTTTTTTGCAAAATTACGTGTCCAGTCAGCATCAACTTCAACGGAAAACGGACTGACAGGTGGGGTCAGTGACTTAAGTGCACCAGATGACGAGTTGTGTGACCAAAAAATTCAGTTATCCAGATGTGTGACTTAAGTGCACATCGACGACGAGTTGTGTGACCGCTGGTGCTATTAACTCCAGTTTTGTGTTCTTCCTATAAAAGTACAGTGTGATGACTGTTGCAATAAATCAAACGTGCTAGAAACATCGTTGTTCAGACCTCAACAGCAATATAGGCAGTGTGTTGCGGAGACATTAAAAGTTTTATCTCCTTCCCCTGCAGTTCTCATAGACTCCTGGCTTTCACTAGAAACGGAAGTTCGTGGAACTGCTTCCTCAACTCTTCATAGGGATGTAAGTTTATGGCCCTCTCATATTAATTATGTTTTACTCCTTCGGAAGTTTAATATATTACTACTAGTAAACATGAACCGTGCATTGCAACGGGACACAGAAATAATAAACTTAGAATTTTTTTCTTACATGCATGTACACGTACTTCCTAGATTCTTGGAAAACGGGGATCTATTTCTCAAGCAAGATTTTGAGTTATAGACGGAAATGAGCTTTTACTGTTTGCAAGATTAGAAGTGCACCGGAGCGCATGTGAAGGACGACGAGGCCGAACTACGTCTCCTTTCTGTCTAGGGAAAAAAGATCGGATTGGTCTCTCGTAAAACTCGGATCGGATAGAATTTTGGACTTATGGTGAAGGTTCTTCCAATATACGTCATCTTGTTGGATTCAGCTACAGCTCCCGCGAATTGCCCATGGGCCTTAACAGCGTGGCTTCTAAGCAATTTAAGTAATCATTACCTTCAATTTCATGTCGATTAAAAACTTTGTATGTGTTGATAGTTTGGTAGTTGATCAATAACGGAAAAGTGCAGGCAAGAAGGAGCGCAGCAGCGGCGGGCCATCCGGCGCGGCCATGGTGGCCATGGAAGGCGGCGAATCGGCGACCTGGAGACCGGTGTGGAGGTCTCCCAGCGAGACGGCATGGGCAGCGCGGCCTTGGGACGGGGCAGGGGTCCCGCTTCCTCGCCGAGCTCTGCGGTTTTCGCCCAGATTTGGCGCCGTCGGTAACCGTGGTGGTTGATGGCCGTCGATCTGGTGGTGGAGCCCTCTCTCGTCTTCTCTCTTCATCGACGAGGGACGATGAGCCTGAACGCCGGGGCGGCAACACTGAAAGGAGGGGAATTTGTGGGTTGGCGGGCGAGCCCAATGTTCCGGTGGTGCTGGCTGCGATCACGGCCGTGTGGACGGGTAGTGACTGGCGTGTTGCTTTCCGTGGCAGTGGTGTGTGGTCGTCGTCTTGGCTGCGCCATTCGCCCTGTGTAGGAGGTGGAGAGGTCATGCCAAGGGGAAACCCTTGCCCAGGTTGTTGCCTGGGCCGCGGCGGCGTCCGTGGACGTCGTCCCGTTCTTGAAGGCGCCGTTGTGTCTTTCCTCGGCCCTCCTAGGTGCTCCGGGTGAAAACCCAAGATCTTCAGATCAAGCGGTGGCATCGCTCCGCGTCGTGATCTTCCTAAAGACACTGTCTTGGAGCCCGCGGTGGGTAGCTCTCTGGAGGTTGGGTGGCGGAGCTCTTCGTGCTTCCTCCGGAAAAGCTTGTGTCTTCTTCTGCTCTCTTGGTCTTCCTTTGTTTGGACATCCTTGGTGTGCCTCTGCGTGAAGTTGTCCTCCTGGTGGCTGTCTCCGTGACGGTGTGCGGGTCTCGGCGGTGTGCAGGTGTGTTGGTGTGCCGGCCTTGGCTCTAGGGTGAGCTTCGGCCCGACGACTTTGCCCGTGTTGACGGTGTGCAGCGTGTGTCGGTGTGCCGGTCTGATATCGACGGCGAGCTTCGGCCCAACAATTTTGCCCGCCAAGAGTGTTCTCATCCTCATCGGAGTAGTTCGTCGGTGGCGTCCCCACTAGAGTTTCGTTGGTTGTCTTGTATCTCGTGTGTGTGAGTGCAGTTCGTTGATATAAGTTGGATTCAGCATTTTGTACCTTGTCACCGTTCGGGGCGTTATTAGTCTCTGGCCTTTTTTCTAAAAGACGATATGGATGCAGTCAGGGGAATCCTACTTGGTGATTAGTGGCGGGACGTGGTTGACATCCACCTTCAAGTGACTTCTTAATGGGCAGCATTCACCATTGTCATTAAATTTCAGAGTTTCAGTCTTGTGATCCAACAAAGGCTCATTGCTTTAATATTTTCTCCAAACAAACAAGAGGCAACATCATTATCATTGTGCATCTTTACAGGCAAGGTTAGCAACTTCTATATTTTTTCATTTTCTCTTTTTTGTAGCATATTAAATTTGAGGACCATATATGACATGTTCAACAACATTTTGTGTGGTTTGATATTCTGAGGCAACACCATTGCGAATGTCCCATCTGGTTTGTGCCCTGAATTATGGTTAACACGTGTGCGCAAATGAATTGTCCGAGTTGTATATAACATATTAAAGTTACATTTAAAAAACAAATGTTGTGTTAAATTTTGAAAACATGTGTTGCACGTGCAAATCAACTAGTATTATAAGATGTGGGTTTTGGTCTAGCGTGTAAGCCTAAATGTACGTGCGTAAGTCATTTTCCGTTTCAATTTTTGAGGATCAGAGGGAGTATTTGTTTTAATACAATGTGGTCGTATTGGATTGCTAGAATAACATTGAAATTTATCTCGCGATCAAATCACTAGCAGAAAAAGGACTTTCCATCCGGCCCTTTATTCCCGGCCATGTTTGGAACCGGGATTAATGAGACCATTAGTCCCAGTTCGAACGGCCAGGACGCCGCACGGCATCAGTATTTCCAACCGGGGCTAAAGGGGGTGCGCTAGGCGGCCGCAGCACACTACACAGTAAGGTAACTTTTCAGGAGCTATTAGCTATGAATATAGCTAATAGCACACTAAAATTTATAGCACACTGCATGGAAAATGCACGTTAGTAAATAAAGCAATAATATGTATGGACGGGCATTGTTTCACTCAAGCACACTACACAGTTTTACAAAATTCCAGCTTAGTGGCTCCGTATATCGACGAACACATGAATATTGTACGCTCCGAAAACCCGAAGGAGCCTGACTCCTGGATTAAAGAAGAACACATGGAGACTTTCGACGGTTGGTTGCAAACACGTCTTATTAATAACACAACTGTTGGAGAAGAGCTATACTTGTTGGCCAAGTCACCATCTTCGACTATGTTGACTTTCCAAGGGTACAAGATAAATGGGAATACATTTTACACAGCCGACCAAGATAAAAAAGAGCACGAACCAAAATAGTGGTGTCCATTTTGATGCAACAAACAACAATGGGTCAAAGGACACATATTATGGTTACATAGAGCAGATATGAGAACTTGACTATGGTTCTGATTTTAAGATCTCGTTGTTTCGGTGCAAATGGGTCAACCTGACAGGCGGTGTAAAGGTAGACCCGCAGTACGAAATGACAACGGTGTATCTCAAGAATCTTGGTTACCACACCGAACCATTCGTCCTAGCCAATGACGTGACTCAGGTTGTCTCACTACAACCGAACTGACTTTTTGTGACATGGTCATTTTGTCACTTATTAACGAAATTTGTCACGGATTACCCCCTCGTGACGACATTAGGGCGTCACTAAGCCCGTCACAAAATCCTCGTCACAGATTACAAAATAGTGACGCCACGACATTTTTGCGTCACGCATTATGGATCATCGGTGCCGCATTTTTTCGCGTCACGCATTGATGAAATGCATGACAAAATTATTTGTCACTGTTCATTCATAATTTTGTCACCGAAGAACGCAATGCGTGACAAAAATCGTGTCATTGATTGGTTCGTCACAGTCAAAGCTGGTGACGTGGATGCTGACGAGATGGTGACGTAGATGCTGACGAGTTTGTTGACATGGCTGTTGACGTGACACGTGGCTGTTGACATGGTTTTTTACGTGGCAGCTGAGGTGGGGATCCAGAAATTACTGACGTGGCATTACATCATGTGGGTCCACACAATCCGACATGTGGGACCCACATTATGCTGGCATGTGGGGCCCACGGGCTAGTGACGCCATCACAATTTCTGTCACGCTTGGAAGATTGCAGGCATTTGCATAATTTTGCAATTTAGAGATATTCGAATATATATATATATAATTGCAAACAATATTTGAAATGGCAACCAAATAATATTATGAAATTTACAAGTCTCGCACACACAAAATGTATATGTCTGACACACACAAACCGTACACATGAAAGTGCACAAAATACAGGAAATAAATCCAAAGTTCTTAAGAGGTAACTAAGCTGCGCATCCATTTATTCCTTCCTATTTTCAACGCCAAGTCTTCTCATCCTAGGACTTCGCCTTCTTGAAAGCTTCACGGGAGCCACATGAAAACAATCACGTCAGCAGCTTTTTTTCTAGAAAGCAGCAACAGTCGGTATTCTTATCCTGTAAAGCAAGTAACATATGTAAACAATACGGTCAAATAAACAAGTTTCATTGCAGAAGTCCAGAGCCGAGCACAATCAATTGAGAAATATCAAATATGCAAGAAACCTAGCCACCATATGAAAAATATGAGCATACACGTATCTCTCAATGAAACGATTTGAACTAGCTGATACCCAGCACGATTGTTACGGGACTTTATGCCTTCTAGAAGCAGCTTCAAAGGAACGTGCGCTCTATATGATTAAGACTTTGCACTACATACTCTCCAGTTTAGTGAACAAAAAAATTAAGCTAGCAGAAAAAGGAAGTTACACATACTCTCCAGTTCTACAGAAAGATGTGGCCTTAGATTTTAAAAAATTGCTCATCCTAATATATTTTCAAAATATGAACTGACGAATAGAAGTACTCCACCCTGCATACTGCATTAAACAATTAGATAAACTTCCACATGATATTTCACTTGAATGCTTACACTAATATAATAACCAGAAGGTGAAATGTTAGTACTACAGAGAAGACTATTCATACAAAAAGAGCACACGTCAAGGATGGAAAGAAGTCCAAATAACCCCCCTATGTATTGGGTTTGGGACGGTTAACCCCCCTATGTTTAAACTGGGGCATTTAACCCCCCTAAGTATCGTATACCAGACAAAATACCCCCTCCACCCATCGAGAGCGGTATTGAGTGGTGGTTTAGCGAGAACCGAACCTGCAGGTGTCAAACATGGTTAGGTCGAGACGCATAGCCCCGCGCCGCCCAACCTCTTCTCCGCCGCTATGCTCATCCCTCCCGACGCATGGTGTACATCCGAGCTGGTCCGCCCATGACGGCGGCGGAACACACTGCGGAGTACGTGCCCAAGCTGGGCGCCGGGAAGGCCTCACTGAGCAGCCGGCAGCTCAAGGCGGACGCCGCTCGACCATGTACACGTGTGTGTCGCCATGCCGGCCACCACGACGATCTGCCTCGAGCGACGGCTAGCACGTTGTCGCGCTTGGTGACGACGGCGATGGAGACGACAACTCCGTGAAGTATCCGCTCAGGAACAGAACGCTTGTGCCACCACCATGCACGAGTGTGCTCTAGATGCAATCAAGAAGAGCAAAAGCTCCACGCATGGTGCGTTCGGATAACGTTTTGCAATGTAAAGAGCACGTCGGGCTGTGCTGGGCTCTTGGCGCTTGTCGTGAGACATGCCGTCGAGAGACCCGGACGGAAGAAGGACGATCGCATCACAGGCGAACCGGTCGTGAAAATCGTTGGCAAGCTAGCCGTGATTGAGGCGACCACCACGGACATGCTGTGGGCGGCTCATCACGCTCGCCGCCGGAGGTAACTAGCACTGCGCCGTGTCTCGGAGGATGGTGACGAGTTACGGGCGCAGGAGCTGCCGGCGGGCACCACGTCGCCGTCTTCACCGGCATGCCGCGCCCCGGCGCGGCTGACGCTGTCTTCAACACCTTACACCGCTAACATTAAGGTGCCGGGGATGCCACCCGAGATGAGAGTATGAGACACCTCCGGCACCGCCGTGGCGCGTGGTCGGGCGCGCCCGTTGAAGCTCTTGAGCTGCTACCCTGCGACGACGGCCGCCGCTGCTTCGGTGACTGGTGCGGCATGGGCATCTTCATGGCGGCTGCGGTGACTCTTGCAACAGCCGGCGCGCCACGGGCAAGGCGAGGAAGCAGCAGGGAGGTGGACGGGAGCGACTGGCCTTCGTCGCTGCCGGCGGCGCAACACGAGGAAGCCATCCACGGTCAACGAATTGCTCGGACCAGGGGGTTATTTGCTTGCGCGCATGTCCATCTAACCAAAACCGCCTTTGATACAGCAAAACCACCGTGAGGGGGCTAATTGTCCGGTTTTGCAAACATGGGGGGTCAAATGTCCCAGTTTAAACATAGGGGGTTAACCGTCCCAAACCCAATACATAGCGGGGTTATTTGGACTTCTTTCTCAAGGATGCATTGCCTAGCGTGGCCTTATTTTAGCAAACTTTGGAATGAGGGTTAACTATTTCATTCACGAATCATCAATTTGCTTCTATATCTATTCATGGGCTGTATGTTTGCAGTACCTAATTCAGCAGGTAGATAGTGATCCTTGAGCTATTGCTGAAAAGTGAAACAAGCTAAAGTTACTCTCTTGGAGACCAAGTGAATGAAATTTGCACATGTCACAGGGCAAATATGATTTACCGGGTTAAGTGACTGTAACGTCATCTGCGCAAAGACCTCATCCGTTTCCGCATCAGCCTGAAGGTAAACACAAATGATGAAACACAAAGATAGCAGTGAGATCACGTAAGAATAAACCCTTAGCTCAACAGTAACGGAAAATCGAAATAGAGCACCATGGATGTGCCATGGGAACATGAAGGAGGCAAGAGACTCGTTCTGTTTTGTGCTTAGAGACTGGTACAACTGGTTTGCAAAGATCTTGAGAGTCTTTGACTAGCGCGTAACAAGGAAGACATTGCCGTTCTCATTGTACTTGAGAAGATTGACAGTCCCTGTACCCCTCTCCTTCCACTGGCTCCCGTCAAACCTGTATAGCCTTCCTACACACAGCCGCATGAACCATCCCAATAAAATCAGCACCGGATCGAGCCAGAACAGAGCAAGCTTATGAGAAGGCGGGGGAGCTTACATGTCGATGAGAGCTTGCAGCTTGTTGTCGTTGATCAACTCATAGCGTACGTTACATGTCGATGAAGACTATCTATGCATATACTGTCTTTTTATCTTCAGACAAGCACTAGCACAACAAACAGAAATTCAGTTTGTAATTTACATCATAATTGTTGAGAGATAAATCCTACAAGTGTTGGTTGGTGATACAGAAAATGTGCCGGATTTGTGTATGTCCAAGCCAATATTACGAGTAGCTACATAAACAAAACTAAACAATAACATTCGAATGAAAACCACACCTGGCCAAACCAAGATCCAAGAGACAAAGCGCATAATATTCTTACAAACCAATAAGAGATTGGCTGTGCACGTGAGCATGATTTACACCATATTTTGATGACACGAAAGTAAAAAAATCAACTAACTATGCATATGCATTCAGCAGACTGAAAATAGTAGGAGGGCAATTATTGGAATGGCAAAAGAAATTGTGCAACTAAAGTGATTTATACATGCTGAACTGTATCCATGGACAGAACGATAACCTTCTATGAGCACTGCATCTTCAGTTAACATTCAGATCTCAGTTTAACAAAAATAGAAAGCACAGTCCATCCGGAAATCTGTATTCCATCCTTCTATAAGCACTGACACTTCTCTAAACAGATGACAACGACGGCGTGCCGTTCTTAATTAGTAAAATCTGATGACGCAGTGCAACAAACCTTATGCTTCGCGGGATTGGACAGGACGAGCTCCTCCCTCCCCTCCCATTGCGCGTCGTTTGTTCGTCATCGGCGTTCAGACAGCTGGAGCAGAAGGAGCTGGGGGAGGCCGGACGGCCATGATCTGATCTTGTCGTCCTCCTCCTCCATATCTGCATGGGGCACGGGCAGGGGCGTGAGAGGGGATGAAATCATGGTGTGTAGGCGGAGAGGAGGCGGGATCTTCGGGGGCTTATGGTGGTATCTAGTGGAGGGAGGTCCAGCGCTTCCGGCGCTGCTGCAGCTGCTGCTTGGGCGGGCGGTGGAGGGGCTGGGGTCGAGCGGGTGCGGGTGCGGGAGGGATGGATCTGATGAGCGGAAAGGAGGAGATGGTGAGCGGAAGGGTGGTGGCCGAGGGAGAGGTGAGGAAGGGGACGGTCACGTACCTGGTCGACGGCGGCGTTCTCCCTTTGCAGGTCTGGTGGCATCCCCCTCCTTCGTATCGCGGCTCGCGGGGAGAAGAGCACGGCGGCGGCGGTTGATCTGGCGTTTTAGTTAACTTGTACTGCCTGCGTGCGTTTTGCCTTTTTTCCGGAGAGTCGTTGGATCGGTGTGGACGGTTCAGATCGAGCAGTTTCTGGCGTGATCCGCGTGACCCTTGATTCTGTCTTCTCATTGGCTACGTAAGAGCAGGACTTGAGCCTTGGTTCTGTTTCCATTTTCTTTGATTTTTTTCAAAAAAAGGGTAAAATGGCCAGCAGGATCATTCATACAAAGGGGTCGAATTTTTTAAAACTATCGGTGATTCTGTGAAAAAATCACTACTTATATAACTAAAAATGATTTTTTGAAAAATTTCAGAGCAAACTATCACACACTTGTAGTTCAAATTTGAATTACTTTCAAAAAATGAACATAAAGTCATTTAAATGGCGAAATTAGATAGAAAACGAAAAAATTCATAATATTCGGGGTTTATCCACATAATATGTCCTACTTCATGTGATAATTCTACTAGTGTCATTTTGCACCGTATTCTTCATACTTGTTGAACAAAAAATCTCAATTTTGGCACTTAGAAAATGGAAAATGACATGTTGATATATAATTTGAAAATTCCCTTCAGCAATATTGTTTTCCATGTCAAAATACACCTGTGTACCAAATATTGGCACATTACCATGAACTATGCCATGGATATGGCCGTGGTATTGGTCATTTGGTTTGAAACCTCATGATCCTTTATACATGATATCATTTTTTGTGAAGACTTTTCTCTATTAGTGTTCATATTAAAAGTTTAGCATTTTCCCTAGCAACTAATACACATATAACGAATTCATGAGAAAGCACTGCATTTTTTGATAATTTCTTCATTTTATTTGATTTTTTCAAAAAATGGTCAAAATGACCAGCATGATTATTCACAGAAACGGGTCGAATCTATGAGAATTGTTGGTGATTCTGTGATACAACCACTACTTATGTATCTTAAAATGATTTTTTAAAAAAAAATCAGAGCAAACTATCACACACTTGTAGTTCAAATTTGAATTACTTTCAAAAAATGGACATAAAGTCATTTAAATGGGCGAAATTAGATAGAAAACGAGAAAATTCATAATATTCGGGGGTTATCCACAGAATATGTCCTACTTCATGTGATAATTCTATTGGTGTCATTTTGCACCATATTCTTCATACTTGTTTCACAAAAAATCTCAATTTTAGCACTCTGAAAATGGAATATTATATGTTGACAAATAATTTGAAAATTTCATTTAGTAATGTTGTTTGCCATGCAATAATACACATATGGGCCAAATATGGGCACAATATCATGAACTATGCCATGGATATGGCCGTGGTCTTGCTCATTTGATTGAAACCTCATGATCCTTTATACATGATATCAGTTTTTGTGAAGACTTTTCTTGTCAAAATGGCCAGCATGATTATTCGTTGAAACGGGTCGAATCTATGAGAACTGTTGGTGATTCTGTGATACAACCACTACTTATGTATCTTAAAATGATTTAAAAAAGAAAAATTAGAGCAAACTATCACACACTTGTAGTTCAAATTTGAATTACTTTCGAAAAATGGACATAAAGTCATTTAAATGGGCGAAATTAGATAGAAAACGAGAAAATTCATAATATTAGGGGTTTATCCACATAATATGTCCTACTTCGTGTGATAATTCTATTGGTGTCATTTTGCACCATATTCTTTGTACTTGCTTCACAAAATATCTCAATTTTGGCACTTAGAAAATGGAAAATGACATGTTGATATATAATTTGAAAATTCCCTTCAGCAATATTGTTTGCCATGTCAAAATACACCAATGTACCCAAATATTGGTACATTACCATGAACTATGCCATGGATATGGCCGTGGTATTGGTCATTTGGTTTGAAACCTCATGATCCTTTATACATGATATCATTTTTTGTGAAGACTTTTCTCTATTAGTGTTCATATTAAAAGTTTAGCATTTTCTCTAGCAACTAATACACATAAAAGGACTTCATGAGAAAGCACTGCATTTTTTGATAATTTCTTCATTTTATTTGATTTTTTTCAAAAAATGGTCAAAATGGCCAGCATGATTATTCATAGAAACGGGTCAAATCTATGAGAACTGTTGGTGATTCTGTGATACAACCACTACTTATGTATCTTAAAATTATTTTAAAAAAAAATTCAGAGCAAACTATCACACACTTGTAGCTCAAATTTGAATTACTTTCAAAAAATGGACATAAAGTCATTTAAATGGGCGAAATTAGATAGAAAACGAGAAAATTCATAATATTCGGGGGTTATCCACAGAATATGTCCTACTTCGTGTGATAATTCTACTAGTGTCATTTTGCACCGTATTCTTCATACTTGTTTCACAAAAAATCTCACTTTTGTCACTCAGAAAATGGTAACTTATATGTTGATAAATAATTTGAAAATTTCTTGTAATTTTTTTATGAGAATATGTCCTACTAGTACACATAAAAGAAGAATTTTATGAACAATAAAGTGGTGAACAGTAAACTCTAGGCAAAGAAGAATTTTCGTGTAAAAATAACGAGAAATTAAGTTTTCGTAGACTTTTCTTTAGCACGAGGGAAAGAAAACCACGTGGCTGCTATCCAGATTCAAGAGGGAGGGATATGTCCACCGCGCGCATTTTTTCCTCGCCTGAATAATTGGCGCGAGCGTGAGTTTTCTATTCGGCGCCCAAAAATTCGAGGACACATCCGTAGGCCCACATGGCAGTGACATGTTCCTGGCGCGACTGAAAATTTAGCCAAGTTTCTTCGAAGGGGAGTGCTGAGCGTCTTCCGGAGGATCGGAAGCCCCGATCCTCCGCATTGAGAGGGCGACACGTGTCCCCTTCCCATGGTCAACGAGGGACCATCGATGCATGTGCGTCTCCTTCTTCTTTTTTCCCACGGAAGAAAATAACAAGTCCCCTCCAACTCTGTCCCCGCACACACCGCGCACACAGCTCAGATGCAGAGCCCGATCGCCGCCAGTCCGCCGGTCACCGGAGTTGCAGAACCACCGCCCTCCCCATGGGAGCAACGCTGCCCTGCATCCGCCGCCGTCCAACGGGAGCAACGTCGCCCTGCATTGGCAGCACCGCCGCCATCCGACGGGAGCAACCCCGGCCTCCCTCGGCAGCAAAGCCGCCATCCTTCGGTAGCAACGCCGTCGCCCGGCGGGAGCAGAGCCGCCGTCCGACGGGAGCAACGCCCGCCTCCTTCGGCAGCACCTCGGACGAGAGCAACGCCGGCCTCCTTCGGCAGCAACGGCGCTCTCCATCGGTAGCACCTCCGGCCTCCCATGGGAGCACCGCCGTGCCCTTAAGGCAGCATCTCCGACCGGCGCTGGCAGCAACGACGTCCACCAATGGTTGCACGGACGCCACCGTCGTTAGCACCGCCGTGCCCCTAAGGTAGCGCCTCCGCGCAACTACGGAAGCACCTCCGGTTGCCGCTGGCAGCAACAGCGCCCACCTATGGCAGCACGGCCACCACCGTGGGTAGCATCGCCCCCCTTCTTCTGTATCGCCGCCGTCCACCATTTGTGTACCGCGCCTTTCCATTTGTAGCACCGGCGTCAGGCTGCAACACCGACGGCGAAAGGCGCCGTCGCCTTGCAGCGTCGGCATAGCTCCGTGCACCGCCCTCTTGCAGCACCACCACCCGCTGGTCTACCAGAAGGCGAGCAGCTAGTGCTTCAAGGGGTCACGAATGGAGGCGCAGGAAATCGGTGCCGGGGCGTGAATCGCGGGGATGGAAGCGGCGGCGCGTCGGGGAAGCAGCGGAGGCGACGCGCGAGGAAGCAGCGGCGGCGGCTCGTGGCCAAGTCTGTGCCCATCGGCGACCCAAGTTCTCAACGGCCATGGCGGTGGGATTTGTTTTCTAGTGTCCGAGAGGAAAGGGAAAGAGGCAACGAGTGGAGGGGATGAGTTCGTCAGAGACATGACATGGTTGTGGGGCCTTGCGCAGGGGGACGCGTGGCGAGCGTAGGAGCCGGAGGACGCGCGGCTCAAAATCCTCCGGATGATAGGAAGCGTTTTCCTTCTTCGAACGACTTCCGTCGTGGAATCCTCTCCCTTTTCGCTCCCCCAAAATCCACAGACGTGGAGATCTCCGCCGCGTCCCCCTTCTACCACAGTCCACATGCAACCCCCCGCCACCACCACGCCAGCCGTCGCCACATCCACCTATCGCACCGTAAACCCCGCAGCCTGCCGGCCCAAGAAGAATCCCCGCTCGTCCGGCGGCTCCATCGCGCCCAAGAAGCCCCGCCTCGTGTTGTCCGTCCACGGCCGGCCCCTGTCGGCGGACGGCAAGGTGGCCTCAGCCATCCGGCACCTGCGGGCCGCCGAACCGTCCTCGCCGCCGTCATCGACTTCCACGATCCGCCGGCCTTCCACTGCCCGCACCGCCCCTTCCACTCCCTCGTCCGATCCATCGGATTTGGTCACTGAGCCGCGCCGCTCATGGTGACCGATGTCCTTCCCGAGGTACGACAACCGGTGCCTCTCGAGCTCGACCTCCGAGCGCCGCCTGCATGCCTCCACCGCGCCGACGAGCAGTCCGACTGCCCCTCCGCCCACCCATCTGCGGTTCCTTCCCTCTCCCGGATTCCCCAATCCCATCTCCTGTCTTTGTGATGACTCGTCGGCGGCCTCCAGAACAAGGACTTCACCGGCAGTCAGCGGTGCCGGCTTCCCTCATCCTGGCGTAGTCCTCGGCTCCGAGTGCCTGCGTCCTGGCCTTGATGACATAGCCGCATCTCCGGCCGTCGTTCCCGACGCCGACGACAACAGTTCAGATGAAAGGTGTATTTTCATCCAATCTTGTCCAATCCTCGAATCAGATAATTTTCTTGCAGCTATTAGATACGGTTCAGTTATCTTGGCCACATCTTGAATTGGTTGGATATATGTGTTTTCTTGCAGCTATTCTCCTACTCATGTAGTCATCTCTTATGTATGAAACGAAAACACCATGTGAAGACATGTATCTTTTGGATGGTCAGTGATAAGCAAGAGCAGATAGTTAATTGCATGTCCTTAATTAGTAGTGTTAGAAACTAACCTTGTACAATGTTGTACTTTAGAAAAACTTATTTGTGTGTATCTGAAGTTCAGTTGACCGGGACTTGCTGCAATTTGTATAAGCAACAAAAATCTGAATATATATTTTGAATACACAGTTCAGGTTCTGTCATGAGAACTGAACTATTTATAGTCCTTTGTATTTAAGATTTGGCTTTTGTTTCTCTGTTAGAGAAATCAATCTAGCATAGCTGATCCTGATCTCCATAAAGTTCTTCCAGATAATGGTTGATGGTATTACACTTGCTCATTTTTCTTGCAAGAATGAAATCACTAGTTAGCTCATGATAGTTCTAAGCTTTCAGTTTTCCCAACGTAAAAAATATCTTTGACTAGTTTTTGTTCTTTATTGGTATGTATTACTAGTCTAGTACTACCTTTTGGTCCAAATTAATAGATGAGATCGCTCGACGCTGCACAATCTCTTGATAGTTTGTGTTTTCTTCACTATTTGATATTATTAGGTGTATATTGGGATATGAGAAGGGAGTTTACTAGCAGCAATATTGATTTGGATGTAGTAATTTTAGCATATGAGATGACAGCAAAATCTTGATTATGTTTATTGCCTACACTAATATCACATAATTTATCTGTGACCTTAAGTACCATGCCCTGTTTTTTACATAAAGTAGCCTGGTTATCCCCTCATGCCACATTACATCTCCTTGATTTACAAGCCCACATAGTAGAACTTTTATTAGCAATTTGATGTTGAACAAATTGATATCTTGTACTATATTCGGGAGCTCATCCCATATTAGGGAGCTCAAGACCAAAAAAAGTAACGCTGACTTGAACAAAATCAAGGCTCCCAATGAACAACCAAATCAAAGAAGAGAACCAATGGAAGAGTAAGAAGAAGAAGATGTCTAAAGCTCACCATGGAGAGGGGCAACGCGGGCGCCTGCTTGGTGTCTTGGTGACGATGAGCTACAGCCAGCAGTAGCTGCTCCTCCTTGGCGTGGTATGCCTCCCATCCCAGTAGAGGGATGGAACTGCGATGTTGCTTCTGGACTTCTTCTGCGCCGCTACCTGCCCCTTAAGATTGCAACGGCGGGTTTTGCTGGAGGAGAAGGAAACCAAGGAATAGATCGACGATGGGAGCGGGACCGGTAGAGGCAAACAGCCTAGATCTGATTGCGTCGTGGGGAGCACAACCGCCTCTTGAGGGGAAATGCGGCGGCTGCACGAGGAAGGCATGGCGGCGCTGGGTGTCGTGCCCACTGCGAGGGAGCAGAAGGCGCACGGCGGGTGGCGGCGCCGTGACGGTGTCCTTGTCTAGGGTGGAGGCTGACGACGATACGACATGGGGGAGGCAGGCAGAGCGTTGGACAAGCGACGGACGTGGAACGTGAGCCTGGCCCATGCGCGTAATCGCGCTGTGAATTGAGCGCGCGTGATAGATCCGTTCGTGTTGATAGATTTTAGGTTTAGTTTCGTATTATTCATAGAGAGTTGGAAGATTTAGACTTATCCAAACAAACATTGTGATTGCAAGGACCACACATGATAAAATACAGGGAAAAGATTCCATTTATTACTTTAATCCGAAACATACAGACTTAGTATGCATATGCTCTGATTAAATGCATTATTTCATATCACATAGTTCTTGATTTCCTCTTTTCTCTATTGACCAGTCAATCATCCATAATGAACTATGTAACCTGCATATGAGATATAAGGTCTTCCATATTAGTTTCATCCATAAAGATATCAATCAAGGCAGCGATGTCAATACTATAAGAAAAAACATTTAAGTAAATATATTAGCTTATTACCGATAAAAACATACCTGCACAGTTTGTGCCTTCGGGCAATGCATTACCACACACATGTGTAATGTTTGCCCACCTAGCTAGACTAATGTCAGCTAATTCCTCAGCCGTAAATTCGTTACAAATGGCTTCGACGTTACTTTTTTTCACTGCTAGGCAGCACACACTGGTAGGGTGAAGGAATGGGTTGTACAAATGTTTCCTCATGTGTCGCTTACAGTGCTGCATTATTCCATCTTTAATAGGACTTGCTCGTGCATGCTGCGAATAAGAACATATCAAGAAGAAAACAGCAAGGCGGAAAACCATTGTCATCTTAGATATTCCCATATGGACTGTCTTTTTGAAGATTTGAACTTAGACTAGATGTATGTTGTTGAAATCGATGTGTTGATGTCTATCAATACTAACACTATATATAGGCAGTGTGATGCCATTATTGTTCATATTTATGATCTCATTTAAGACAGGGATATATAGCAATTAATGTATAGCAATCTCTTGGCTAAATATGGAAATTAATTATATCATTATTAAATCACGGATTTAATTTTATATAGTTAGGTAAGAAGGTAACAATTAATGTCTATATGTCCGTGCTTTAATGTCATCTTAACACATAGATAATTAAGTTAGGTTAGCTAAAATATCGGCCGTCCATGGGCCAGTGCAAATTGGGCGACCGCACATTTGGGGCCAAGTTGCTAGTGCGGCCCAGCCCTTCTATTAGTAATTTTCTCAAATTTCTAGCCAATTAGGGATGGACCTTGTGCTGATTCTCAATTCCCGTGGGCCAAACACAGCCCAGAAATCCCGATGATTCAACTCTGAAAACAAAACGAGAACTAGTCTGATCTAATCGATAGCTGATCTATTCTCTCCCGATGTCGCTGGAATGGCAACACATCGATTGACGCCCAGCCGGCCAAAATACGTGCCAGCACATCGATCTATGTTGATGCAAGATGGACGTACGTGGACCTGTGCCAAAATACGTGCCAGTAGGTAGGTAATGGTTCTGGTAAAAATGTATCTGCCCGGTGTACATCGTCACACTATAAACATAGCATGACAGCGTTAAGACCGTTTAATCATACATGTCGTGTATTGCCTATTTAGGCCATGAAAAATGTGGTGCCGTAGCTATTGTTTCAAATGTTGACGCATTTTCTGAGAAACCACAGAGAAACGTCGCACAGGAGTGATCGGCCCCACTATTCTGGCACAAGGAGAACAACACAGGAAACTGGGAGCACAAAGGTTGCTCAACCTTAATTTGATCATGCTAGAAATGAACCAAATCTCCTTTTTCTAGAGATACTTTTCTCCAGCAAGATAAACTGCCTTCACCTTCGACAAGGCTTTCCAACAAGGTTAATCATTAAACCTAGCATGCACATTTGGCACTGTTTTTTTTGGACATATATTTTTTTCTCACGATTTTTTGCCAAATCCCATCATGCATCTCAAGTTGCACCACCACTTAGTTAGTTAGGAGGCTCACGTTTTGTTTTCTAAGGTATTGTTGTTGACGAGTCCGTCTGCACTTATAGCACTGAGTTTAGTTTCGTAATTAAAATGAATGTATCATTCGCAAACAAAATGGGCCGGCTGGCCCAATAGCTGACTAAGTCAAGTATGTCCACTGGGCTTGAGATACCGACTAGTGGTCGTGCGTGTCTGGCTTGAGATCTCGATCTTTACGTCTCCAAACTCGATCTCTCCATCGATGCATGGCATCCACGGCCGCCGCCGCGTCGTTGTCGTCGTCGGACCGGCTCTCCAATCTCTCCGACGACATCCTCACTCACATCCTCTCCTTCGCGCCCTCTCGCGAGGCCGCTAGCGCCACCGCGCTCTCCCGCCGATGGCGGCGTCCGCTATGGCTCAACACAGGCGCCGTCAACATCGATTACCGATCCTACACGCGCGGCAGCGGCCGCGGCGTTCCTCTCGGGCGGCGCGCCGTGGAAGACGCCGACCACGCGTACGCCTACCTCTGCTCCCGCGGACGCGTCCCCAAGAAACTGTCAATCGTCATGCGGGATGACGCCGTCGTGTGCGCCGCTTGCGATAGCGACGAGAACGACGAGTGGTCCGATGAGGACGCGGACGGCGTCGAGGAGGCGGCGGACGACATCCTAGACCTCCAGCTTGATTGGCTGAACAACGGCGGCCTTCCGCGCTGCACGCTGCCTTTCGCCGTCCTCAAAGCCCTCGAGCTCACCGGCTACGACCTGAAGCTCTACTCCTACCCAAGGCGGCAACTCGCGTTCCCGCGCCTGGAGGCGATCCGGCTCCTCCGGTGCCGCACGGATCTGGCAACGCTGCAGAATATCATCTCCGCGTCGCCTAGGCTCGCCGACGTCCGCCTGGAATCACTGAGCTTTACTGATCACCAGTATGTGTACAACCTCAGCTGTGAGGCTGCCACGGTCATCGTCATGGAGAACTGCTGCAGACTCGAACTCAGCCGCTGCAGTGTCTCACTCGCCGCGCCGCGCCTCCGTCAGTTCAGCTACGCCCACTCCGCCTTCCTTGACGATTACATATCCTTCTCTTTTGAATGTCCGCTTCCACACCTGGAGCAGCTCCACCTGGCGGTGCACTCCGCTTCATGGGCGTCGAGGTACCTCCGTCGGCGAATTCTCACAAACCTGAGGCATATAAGGTATCTGAAGCTTACAGTATACTGCATTGCCGACTTCGCCAAGGACTTCTGGTATGAATTCCCCAACTTGGAGCTCCTCGAGATCGAAGAGCTCTGCGGGTGGAGTGTCGGGAACCATGGTGCCGCAGCGGACGCCATGGTGAACCTGCTGCGCAAGTGCCCAAACGTGCGCGACGTCCGGCTCAAGTTCAGTTGGAGGAAATACCTGCCAGAAATTAATGCAGACCTAGCTGACGAGATGGCTGCGGTTTCTGATTTCTCGCCATGCAGATCCTTAGGAGATGATGACGATGATGAAGGTGAATGCTGTGATGGTTTGGAAGACCTCCATGAACAACATTGTTGTCGTTGCAAGTTGGGTTGCTTGACGAGAGTGGTGGTGGAGTTCGACGCAGAGGAGCTCACCTGCTTCCAGGTCCGGTTGATCAAGTTTCTAGCCAAGAGCGGAGTTGCTCTAGAGGAGTTCGTCGTTGATGGCGGGATGGGGTACGACTCGAGCCACATAGATTTGAAGGTCGCGAGATGGCGGAAACCACAGAGACCATCACGGACATTGTCTGCAGCGCCACAGCCCCCAGTCTGGCCACCACCACTGTCCGAGTTCCCACTTTTGGAGGCCCTGTTGCGGTCTGCCGATGCAGAAATTCATGACGATGATATAACTAAGGAGAAAGAGGATCCATCCCTGAGGCATTATGTGCATAGTTCTGAGGACGAGGATGATGATGATATATACCCTAGGCATTACATGCACTGTGGTAGAAAGAAGAAGAAATGTCGCTGCCTTGAGTGTTTCAGTGTTAAGCCGAAGTCGGGTTCAATCACAGCTGGATGGAGGGGACCAAGAGCCACACGTCCCCATTGATATCGTCCCTCGGGTTTGGAAGAAGTAGGAGAAGTTGCCTTCAGAGGGTTGCCGACGGCGGCCGAGTCTCTGCCACCGCCAATGCCGACCCTAGCGACTCCTGCTGAGCCATGGTCGGCACCATTGTTGCATGAGTTCCCGCTGCTCCGTTGAGCTCCACCGGCTGCCCCGTGGAGGCCACCCCTCTGTCTTGCTCCTACTGCAGCTGCACCAAGGCCACTGTCGCCACCCCAGTCCCCGCCGCTTGATCACGTCGCTCCTGCTCTATGGTGACACCTTTACTCGTGGGTGGCGAGCTGTCTGCCTTTCTGACCTAGAAGTCGACGTAGTGACCTCGCGCAGGTGCAACGACCCGTTGCGGGCGGCCCTCTAGGATCATGTGGCGGCGGTGATACATCTGCCAGTGTACCCGTACTGGCTGTCAAGTACTTTGGATATAATTGTCACTATCATAGATATTATTGATGAACGGTTGTAGTATGTTTTCGCAATTACAAGCTTCCTTATAATTTCATATTGGTAGTATCAACTGAAAAACATGTCACCATTACAAGCATCGTCATGGGGAAGTATGGTAAACGTACTTTTGCTTGTCAAAATAAAATGTTCATCCATATAGTGTATAAACTGGGACCAATGCGTACTTTAGGCCTGGGGAGGCCATTTAACAGGATTGCATGACAGAGAGGATGTCGGGAATCCAATAAAAGTTTCTTGTGTCGTGCTTTAAATAATCATTTTATGTACAGCAATGGGCGTCAGTGCATCTGCCCTCCAGGCGACTTCTTCACCATTCTGAATGAACATAGCATGATATAGGTCATCTGCTGTATGGTGCAGTTCTTTGGACAAATGTAGGCAGTTTTGTGGAGTTATTTGCACCGGTGGTCACACAACTCGTCGTCGATGTGCACTTAAGTCACACATCTGGATAACTGAATTTTTTGGTCACACAACTCGTCATCTGGTGCACTTAAGTCACTGACCCCACCTGTCAGTCCGTTTTCCGTTGAAGTTGATGCTGACTGGACACGTAATTTTGCAAAAAACCCCCTGTATTTTTGTACATTTGCAAAAAACCCCCTGTATTTTTGGACATTTCAAAAATTCAGGGGGTTTTTTGAAAAAAACACAGGGGGTTTTTGCAAATGTACAAAAATACAGGGGGTTTTTTGCAAAATTACGTGTCCAGTCAGCATCAACTTCAACGGAAAACGGACTGACAGGTGGGGTCAGTGACTTAAGTGCACCAGATGACGAGTTGTGTGACCAAAAAATTCAGTTATCCAGATGTGTGACTTAAGTGCACATCGACGACGAGTTGTGTGACCGCTGGTGCTATTAACTCCAGTTTTGTGTTCTTCCTATAAAAGTACAGTGTGATGACTGTTGCAATAAATCAAACGTGCTAGAAACATCGTTGTTCAGACCTCAACAGCAATATAGGCAGTGTGTTGCGGAGACATTAAAAGTTTTATCTCCTTCCCCTGCAGTTCTCATAGACTCCTGGCTTTCACTAGAAACGGAAGTTCGTGGAACTGCTTCCTCAACTCTTCATAGGGATGTAAGTTTATGGCCCTCTCATATTAATTATGTTTTACTCCTTCGGAAGTTTAATATATTACTACTAGTAAACATGAACCGTGCATTGCAACGGGACACAGAAATAATAAACTTAGAATTTTTTTCTTACATGCATGTACACGTACTTCCTAGATTCTTGGAAAACGGGGATCTATTTCTCAAGCAAGATTTTGAGTTATAGACGGAAATGAGCTTTTACTGTTTGCAAGATTAGAAGTGCACCGGAGCGCATGTGAAGGACGACGAGGCCGAACTACGTCTCCTTTCTGTCTAGGGAAAAAAGATCGGATTGGTCTCTCGTAAAACTCGGATCGGATAGAATTTTGGACTTATGGTGAAGGTTCTTCCAATATACGTCATCTTGTTGGATTCAGCTACAGCTCCCGCGAATTGCCCATGGGCCTTAACAGCGTGGCTTCTAAGCAATTTAAGTAATCATTACCTTCAATTTCATGTCGATTAAAAACTTTGTATGTGTTGATAGTTTGGTAGTTGATCAATAACGGAAAAGTGCAGGCAAGAAGGAGCGCAGCAGCGGCGGGCCATCCGGCGCGGCCATGGTGGCCATGGAAGGCGGCGAATCGGCGACCTGGAGACCGGTGTGGAGGTCTCCCAGCGAGACGGCATGGGCAGCGCGGCCTTGGGACGGGGCAGGGGTCCCGCTTCCTCGCCGAGCTCTGCGGTTTTCGCCCAGATTTGGCGCCGTCGGTAACCGTGGTGGTTGATGGCCGTCGATCTGGTGGTGGAGCCCTCTCTCGTCTTCTCTCTTCATCGACGAGGGACGATGAGCCTGAACGCCGGGGCGGCAACACTGAAAGGAGGGGAATTTGTGGGTTGGCGGGCGAGCCCAATGTTCCGGTGGTGCTGGCTGCGATCACGGCCGTGTGGACGGGTAGTGACTGGCGTGTTGCTTTCCGTGGCAGTGGTGTGTGGTCGTCGTCTTGGCTGCGCCATTCGCCCTGTGTAGGAGGTGGAGAGGTCATGCCAAGGGGAAACCCTTGCCCAGGTTGTTGCCTGGGCCGCGGCGGCGTCCGTGGACGTCGTCCCGTTCTTGAAGGCGCCGTTGTGTCTTTCCTCGGCCCTCCTAGGTGCTCCGGGTGAAAACCCAAGATCTTCAGATCAAGCGGTGGCATCGCTCCGCGTCGTGATCTTCCTAAAGACACTGTCTTGGAGCCCGCGGTGGGTAGCTCTCTGGAGGTTGGGTGGCGGAGCTCTTCGTGCTTCCTCCGGAAAAGCTTGTGTCTTCTTCTGCTCTCTTGGTCTTCCTTTGTTTGGACATCCTTGGTGTGCCTCTGCGTGAAGTTGTCCTCCTGGTGGCTGTCTCCGTGACGGTGTGCGGGTCTCGGCGGTGTGCAGGTGTGTTGGTGTGCCGGCCTTGGCTCTAGGGTGAGCTTCGGCCCGACGACTTTGCCCGTGTTGACGGTGTGCAGCGTGTGTCGGTGTGCCGGTCTGATATCGACGGCGAGCTTCGGCCCAACAATTTTGCCCGCCAAGAGTGTTCTCATCCTCATCGGAGTAGTTCGTCGGTGGCGTCCCCACTAGAGTTTCGTTGGTTGTCTTGTATCTCGTGTGTGTGAGTGCAGTTCGTTGATATAAGTTGGATTCAGCATTTTGTACCTTGTCACCGTTCGGGGCGTTATTAGTCTCTGGCCTTTTTTCTAAAAGACGATATGGATGCAGTCAGGGGAATCCTACTTGGTGATTAGTGGCGGGACGTGGTTGACATCCACCTTCAAGTGACTTCTTAATGGGCAGCATTCACCATTGTCATTAAATTTCAGAGTTTCAGTCTTGTGATCCAACAAAGGCTCATTGCTTTAATATTTTCTCCAAACAAACAAGAGGCAACATCATTATCATTGTGCATCTTTACAGGCAAGGTTAGCAACTTCTATATTTTTTCATTTTCTCTTTTTTGTAGCATATTAAATTTGAGGACCATATATGACATGTTCAACAACATTTTGTGTGGTTTGATATTCTGAGGCAACACCATTGCGAATGTCCCATCTGGTTTGTGCCCTGAATTATGGTTAACACGTGTGCGCAAATGAATTGTCCGAGTTGTATATAACATATTAAAGTTACATTTAAAAAACAAATGTTGTGTTAAATTTTGAAAACATGTGTTGCACGTGCAAATCAACTAGTATTATAAAGATGTGGGTTTTGGTCTAGCGTGTAAGCCTAAATGTACGTGCGTAAGTCATTTTCCGTTTCAATTTTTGAGGATCAGAGGGAGTATTTGTTTTAATACAATGTGGTCGTATTGGATTGCTAGAATAACATTGAAATTTATCTCGCGATCAAATCACTAGCAGAAAAAGGACTTTCCATCCGGCCCTTTATTCCCGGCCATGTTTGGAACCGGGATTAATGAGACCATTAGTCCCAGTTCGAACGGCCAGGACGCCGCACGGCATCAGTATTTCCAACCGGGGCTAAAGGGGGTGCGCTAGGCGGCCGCAGCACACTACACAGTAAGGTAACTTTTCAGGAGCTATTAGCTATGAATATAGCTAATAGCACACTAAAATTTATAGCACACTGCATGGAAAATGCACGTTAGTAAATAAAGCAATAATATGTATGGACGGGCATTGTTTCACTCAAGCACACTACACAGTTTTACAAAATTCCAGCTTAGTGGCTCCGTATATCGACGAACACATGAATATTGTACGCTCCGAAAACCCGAAGGAGCCTGACTCCTGGATTAAAGAAGAACACATGGAGACTTTCGACGGTTGGTTGCAAACACGTCTTATTAATAACACAACTGTTGGAGAAGAGCTATACTTGTTGGCCAAGTCACCATCTTCGACTATGTTGACTTTCCAAGGGTACAAGATAAATGGGAATACATTTTACACAGCCGACCAAGATAAAAAAGAGCACGAACCAAAATAGTGGTGTCCATTTTGATGCAACAAACAACAATGGGTCAAAGGACACATATTATGGTTACATAGAGCAGATATGAGAACTTGACTATGGTTCTGATTTTAAGATCTCGTTGTTTCGGTGCAAATGGGTCAACCTGACAGGCGGTGTAAAGGTAGACCCGCAGTACGAAATGACAACGGTGTATCTCAAGAATCTTGGTTACCACACCGAACCATTCGTCCTAGCCAATGACGTGACTCAGGTTGTCTCACTACAACCGAACTGACTTTTTGTGACATGGTCATTTTGTCACTTATTAACGAAATTTGTCACGGATTACCCCCTCGTGAC
This sequence comes from Poa pratensis, assembly GCA_947311845.1. Classification (NCBI taxonomy): domain Eukaryota; kingdom Viridiplantae; phylum Streptophyta; class Magnoliopsida; order Poales; family Poaceae; genus Poa; species Poa pratensis. The sequence goes on from CAMZMU010000099.1 coordinate 41,762,635, forward strand.
GACATTAGGGCGTCACTAAGCCCGTCACAAAATCCTCGTCACAGATTACAAAATAGTGACGCCACGACATTTTTGCGTCACGCATTATGGATCATCGGTGCCGCATTTTTTCGCGTCACGCATTGATGAAATGCATGACAAAATTATTTGTCACTGTTCATTCATAATTTTGTCACCGAAGAACGCAATGCGTGACAAAAATCGTGTCATTGATTGGTTCGTCACAGTCAAAGCTGGTGACGTGGATGCTGACGAGATGGTGACGTAGATGCTGACGAGTTTGTTGACATGGCTGTTGACGTGACACGTGGCTGTTGACATGGTTTTTTACGTGGCAGCTGAGGTGGGGATCCAGAAATTACTGACGTGGCATTACATCATGTGGGTCCACACAATCCGACATGTGGGACCCACATTATGCTGGCATGTGGGGCCCACGGGCTAGTGACGCCATCACAATTTCTGTCACGCTTGGAAGATTGCAGGCATTTGCATAATTTTGCAATTTAGAGATATTCGAATATATATATATATAATTGCAAACAATATTTGAAATGGCAACCAAATAATATTATGAAATTTACAAGTCTCGCACACACAAAATGTATATGTCTGACACACACAAACCGTACACATGAAAGTGCACAAAATACAGGAAATAAATCCAAAGTTCTTAAGAGGTAACTAAGCTGCGCATCCATTTATTCCTTCCTATTTTCAACGCCAAGTCTTCTCATCCTAGGACTTCGCCTTCTTGAAAGCTTCACGGGAGCCACATGAAAACAATCACGTCAGCAGCTTTTTTTCTAGAAAGCAGCAACAGTCGGTATTCTTATCCTGTAAAGCAAGTAACATATGTAAACAATACGGTCAAATAAACAAGTTTCATTGCAGAAGTCCAGAGCCGAGCACAATCAATTGAGAAATATCAAATATGCAAGAAACCTAGCCACCATATGAAAAATATGAGCATACACGTATCTCTCAATGAAACGATTTGAACTAGCTGATACCCAGCACGATTGTTACGGGACTTTATGCCTTCTAGAAGCAGCTTCAAAGGAACGTGCGCTCTATATGATTAAGACTTTGCACTACATACTCTCCAGTTTAGTGAACAAAAAAATTAAGCTAGCAGAAAAAGGAAGTTACACATACTCTCCAGTTCTACAGAAAGATGTGGCCTTAGATTTTAAAAAATTGCTCATCCTAATATATTTTCAAAATATGAACTGACGAATAGAAGTACTCCACCCTGCATACTGCATTAAACAATTAGATAAACTTCCACATGATATTTCACTTGAATGCTTACACTAATATAATAACCAGAAGGTGAAATGTTAGTACTACAGAGAAGACTATTCATACAAAAAGAGCACACGTCAAGGATGGAAAGAAGTCCAAATAACCCCCCTATGTATTGGGTTTGGGACGGTTAACCCCCCTATGTTTAAACTGGGGCATTTAACCCCCCTAAGTATCGTATACCAGACAAAATACCCCCTCCACCCATCGAGAGCGGTATTGAGTGGTGGTTTAGCGAGAACCGAACCTGCAGGTGTCAAACATGGTTAGGTCGAGACGCATAGCCCCGCGCCGCCCAACCTCTTCTCCGCCGCTATGCTCATCCCTCCCGACGCATGGTGTACATCCGAGCTGGTCCGCCCATGACGGCGGCGGAACACACTGCGGAGTACGTGCCCAAGCTGGGCGCCGGGAAGGCCTCACTGAGCAGCCGGCAGCTCAAGGCGGACGCCGCTCGACCATGTACACGTGTGTGTCGCCATGCCGGCCACCACGACGATCTGCCTCGAGCGACGGCTAGCACGTTGTCGCGCTTGGTGACGACGGCGATGGAGACGACAACTCCGTGAAGTATCCGCTCAGGAACAGAACGCTTGTGCCACCACCATGCACGAGTGTGCTCTAGATGCAATCAAGAAGAGCAAAAGCTCCACGCATGGTGCGTTCGGATAACGTTTTGCAATGTAAAGAGCACGTCGGGCTGTGCTGGGCTCTTGGCGCTTGTCGTGAGACATGCCGTCGAGAGACCCGGACGGAAGAAGGACGATCGCATCACAGGCGAACCGGTCGTGAAAATCGTTGGCAAGCTAGCCGTGATTGAGGCGACCACCACGGACATGCTGTGGGCGGCTCATCACGCTCGCCGCCGGAGGTAACTAGCACTGCGCCGTGTCTCGGAGGATGGTGACGAGTTACGGGCGCAGGAGCTGCCGGCGGGCACCACGTCGCCGTCTTCACCGGCATGCCGCGCCCCGGCGCGGCTGACGCTGTCTTCAACACCTTACACCGCTAACATTAAGGTGCCGGGGATGCCACCCGAGATGAGAGTATGAGACACCTCCGGCACCGCCGTGGCGCGTGGTCGGGCGCGCCCGTTGAAGCTCTTGAGCTGCTACCCTGCGACGACGGCCGCCGCTGCTTCGGTGACTGGTGCGGCATGGGCATCTTCATGGCGGCTGCGGTGACTCTTGCAACAGCCGGCGCGCCACGGGCAAGGCGAGGAAGCAGCAGGGAGGTGGACGGGAGCGACTGGCCTTCGTCGCTGCCGGCGGCGCAACACGAGGAAGCCATCCACGGTCAACGAATTGCTCGGACCAGGGGGTTATTTGCTTGCGCGCATGTCCATCTAACCAAAACCGCCTTTGATACAGCAAAACCACCGTGAGGGGGCTAATTGTCCGGTTTTGCAAACATGGGGGGTCAAATGTCCCAGTTTAAACATAGGGGGTTAACCGTCCCAAACCCAATACATAGGGGGTTATTTGGACTTCTTTCTCAAGGATGCATTGCCTAGCGTGGCCTTATTTTAGCAAACTTTGGAATGAGGGTTAACTATTTCATTCACGAATCATCAATTTGCTTCTATATCTATTCATGGGCTGTATGTTTGCAGTACCTAATTCAGCAGGTAGATAGTGATCCTTGAGCTATTGCTGAAAAGTGAAACAAGCTAAAGTTACTCTCTTGGAGACCAAGTGAATGAAATTTGCACATGTCACAGGGCAAATATGATTTACCGGGTTAAGTGACTGTAACGTCATCTGCGCAAAGACCTCATCCGTTTCCGCATCAGCCTGAAGGTAAACACAAATGATGAAACACAAAGATAGCAGTGAGATCACGTAAGAATAAACCCTTAGCTCAACAGTAACGGAAAATCGAAATAGAGCACCATGGATGTGCCATGGGAACATGAAGGAGGCAAGAGACTCGTTCTGTTTTGTGCTTAGAGACTGGTACAACTGGTTTGCAAAGATCTTGAGAGTCTTTGACTAGCGCGTAACAAGGAAGACATTGCCGTTCTCATTGTACTTGAGAAGATTGACAGTCCCTGTACCCCTCTCCTTCCACTGGCTCCCGTCAAACCTGTATAGCCTTCCTACACACAGCCGCATGAACCATCCCAATAAAATCAGCACCGGATCGAGCCAGAACAGAGCAAGCTTATGAGAAGGCGGGGGAGCTTACATGTCGATGAGAGCTTGCAGCTTGTTGTCGTTGATCAACTCATAGCGTACGTTACATGTCGATGAAGACTATCTATGCATATACTGTCTTTTTATCTTCAGACAAGCACTAGCACAACAAACAGAAATTCAGTTTGTAATTTACATCATAATTGTTGAGAGATAAATCCTACAAGTGTTGGTTGGTGATACAGAAAATGTGCCGGATTTGTGTATGTCCAAGCCAATATTACGAGTAGCTACATAAACAAAACTAAACAATAACATTCGAATGAAAACCACACCTGGCCAAACCAAGATCCAAGAGACAAAGCGCATAATATTCTTACAAACCAATAAGAGATTGGCTGTGCACGTGAGCATGATTTACACCATATTTTGATGACACGAAAGTAAAAAAATCAACTAACTATGCATATGCATTCAGCAGACTGAAAATAGTAGGAGGGCAATTATTGGAATGGCAAAAGAAATTGTGCAACTAAAGTGATTTATACATGCTGAACTGTATCCATGGACAGAACGATAACCTTCTATGAGCACTGCATCTTCAGTTAACATTCAGATCTCAGTTTAACAAAAATAGAAAGCACAGTCCATCCGGAAATCTGTATTCCATCCTTCTATAAGCACTGACACTTCTCTAAACAGATGACAACGACGGCGTGCCGTTCTTAATTAGTAAAATCTGATGACGCAGTGCAACAAACCTTATGCTTCGCGGGATTGGACAGGACGAGCTCCTCCCTCCCCTCCCATTGCGCGTCGTTTGTTCGTCATCGGCGTTCAGACAGCTGGAGCAGAAGGAGCTGGGGGAGGCCGGACGGCCATGATCTGATCTTGTCGTCCTCCTCCTCCATATCTGCATGGGGCACGGGCAGGGGCGTGAGAGGGGATGAAATCATGGTGTGTAGGCGGAGAGGAGGCGGGATCTTCGGGGGCTTATGGTGGTATCTAGTGGAGGGAGGTCCAGCGCTTCCGGCGCTGCTGCAGCTGCTGCTTGGGCGGGCGGTGGAGGGGCTGGGGTCGAGCGGGTGCGGGTGCGGGAGGGATGGATCTGATGAGCGGAAAGGAGGAGATGGTGAGCGGAAGGGTGGTGGCCGAGGGAGAGGTGAGGAAGGGGACGGTCACGTACCTGGTCGACGGCGGCGTTCTCCCTTTGCAGGTCTGGTGGCATCCCCCTCCTTCGTATCGCGGCTCGCGGGGAGAAGAGCACGGCGGCGGCGGTTGATCTGGCGTTTTAGTTAACTTGTACTGCCTGCGTGCGTTTTGCCTTTTTTCCGGAGAGTCGTTGGATCGGTGTGGACGGTTCAGATCGAGCAGTTTCTGGCGTGATCCGCGTGACCCTTGATTCTGTCTTCTCATTGGCTACGTAAGAGCAGGACTTGAGCCTTGGTTCTGTTTCCATTTTCTTTGATTTTTTTCAAAAAAAGGGTAAAATGGCCAGCAGGATCATTCATACAAAGGGGTCGAATTTTTTAAAACTATCGGTGATTCTGTGAAAAAATCACTACTTATATAACTAAAAATGATTTTTTGAAAAATTTCAGAGCAAACTATCACACACTTGTAGTTCAAATTTGAATTACTTTCAAAAAATGAACATAAAGTCATTTAAATGGCGAAATTAGATAGAAAACGAAAAAATTCATAATATTCGGGGTTTATCCACATAATATGTCCTACTTCATGTGATAATTCTACTAGTGTCATTTTGCACCGTATTCTTCATACTTGTTGAACAAAAAATCTCAATTTTGGCACTTAGAAAATGGAAAATGACATGTTGATATATAATTTGAAAATTCCCTTCAGCAATATTGTTTTCCATGTCAAAATACACCTGTGTACCAAATATTGGCACATTACCATGAACTATGCCATGGATATGGCCGTGGTATTGGTCATTTGGTTTGAAACCTCATGATCCTTTATACATGATATCATTTTTTGTGAAGACTTTTCTCTATTAGTGTTCATATTAAAAGTTTAGCATTTTCCCTAGCAACTAATACACATATAACGAATTCATGAGAAAGCACTGCATTTTTTGATAATTTCTTCATTTTATTTGATTTTTTCAAAAAATGGTCAAAATGACCAGCATGATTATTCACAGAAACGGGTCGAATCTATGAGAATTGTTGGTGATTCTGTGATACAACCACTACTTATGTATCTTAAAATGATTTTTTAAAAAAAAATCAGAGCAAACTATCACACACTTGTAGTTCAAATTTGAATTACTTTCAAAAAATGGACATAAAGTCATTTAAATGGGCGAAATTAGATAGAAAACGAGAAAATTCATAATATTCGGGGGTTATCCACAGAATATGTCCTATTTCATGTGATAATTCTATTGGTGTCATTTTGCACCATATTCTTCATACTTGTTTCACAAAAAATCTCAATTTTAGCACTCTGAAAATGGAATATTATATGTTGACAAATAATTTGAAAATTTCATTTAGTAATGTTGTTTGCCATGCAATAATACACATATGGGCCAAATATGGGCACAATATCATGAACTATGCCATGGATATGGCCGTGGTCTTGCTCATTTGATTGAAACCTCATGATCCTTTATACATGATATCAGTTTTTGTGAAGACTTTTCTTGTCAAAATGGCCAGCATGATTATTCGTTGAAACGGGTCGAATCTATGAGAACTGTTGGTGATTCTGTGATACAACCACTACTTATGTATCTTAAAATGATTTAAAAAAGAAAAATTAGAGCAAACTATCACACACTTGTAGTTCAAATTTGAATTACTTTCGAAAAATGGACATAAAGTCATTTAAATGGGCGAAATTAGATAGAAAACGAGAAAATTCATAATATTAGGGGTTTATCCACATAATATGTCCTACTTCGTGTGATAATTCTATTGGTGTCATTTTGCACCATATTCTTTGTACTTGCTTCACAAAATATCTCAATTTTGGCACTTAGAAAATGGAAAATGACATGTTGATATATAATTTGAAAATTCCCTTCAGCAATATTGTTTGCCATGTCAAAATACACCAATGTACCCAAATATTGGTACATTACCATGAACTATGCCATGGATATGGCCGTGGTATTGGTCATTTGGTTTGAAACCTCATGATCCTTTATACATGATATCATTTTTTGTGAAGACTTTTCTCTATTAGTGTTCATATTAAAAGTTTAGCATTTTCTCTAGCAACTAATACACATAAAAGGACTTCATGAGAAAGCACTGCATTTTTTGATAATTTCTTCATTTTATTTGATTTTTTTCAAAAAATGGTCAAAATGGCCAGCATGATTATTCATAGAAACGGGTCAAATCTATGAGAACTGTTGGTGATTCTGTGATACAACCACTACTTATGTATCTTAAAATTATTTTAAAAAAAAATTCAGAGCAAACTATCACACACTTGTAGCTCAAATTTGAATTACTTTCAAAAAATGGACATAAAGTCATTTAAATGGGCGAAATTAGATAGAAAACGAGAAAATTCATAATATTCGGGGGTTATCCACAGAATATGTCCTACTTCGTGTGATAATTCTACTAGTGTCATTTTGCACCGTATTCTTCATACTTGTTTCACAAAAAATCTCACTTTTGTCACTCAGAAAATGGTAACTTATATGTTGATAAATAATTTGAAAATTTCTTGTAATTTTTTTATGAGAATATGTCCTACTAGTACACATAAAAGAAGAATTTTATGAACAATAAAGTGGTGAACAGTAAACTCTAGGCAAAGAAGAATTTTCGTGTAAAAATAACGAGAAATTAAGTTTTCGTAGACTTTTCTTTAGCACGAGGGAAAGAAAACCACGTGGCTGCTATCCAGATTCAAGAGGGAGGGATATGTCCACCGCGCGCATTTTTTCCTCGCCTGAATAATTGGCGCGAGCGTGAGTTTTCTATTCGGCGCCCAAAAATTCGAGGACACATCCGTAGGCCCACATGGCAGTGACATGTTCCTGGCGCGACTGAAAATTTAGCCAAGTTTCTTCGAAGGGGAGTGCTGAGCGTCTTCCGGAGGATCGGAAGCCCCGATCCTCCGCATTGAGAGGGCGACACGTGTCCCCTTCCCATGGTCAACGAGGGACCATCGATGCATGTGCGTCTCCTTCTTCTTTTTTCCCACGGAAGAAAATAACAAGTCCCCTCCAACTCTGTCCCCGCACACACCGCGCACACAGCTCAGATGCAGAGCCCGATCGCCGCCAGTCCGCCGGTCACCGGAGTTGCAGAACCACCGCCCTCCCCATGGGAGCAACGCTGCCCTGCATCCGCCGCCGTCCAACGGGAGCAACGTCGCCCTGCATTGGCAGCACCGCCGCCATCCGACGGGAGCAACCCCGGCCTCCCTCGGCAGCAAAGCCGCCATCCTTCGGTAGCAACGCCGTCGCCCGGCGGGAGCAGAGCCGCCGTCCGACGGGAGCAACGCCCGCCTCCTTCGGCAGCACCTCGGACGAGAGCAACGCCGGCCTCCTTCGGCAGCAACGGCGCCTCCATCGGTAGCACCTCCGGCCTCCCATGGGAGCACCGCCGTGCCCTTAAGGCAGCATCTCCGACCGGCGCTGGCAGCAACGACGTCCACCAATGGTTGCACGGACGCCACCGTCGTTAGCACCGCCGTGCCCCTAAGGTAGCGCCTCCGCGCAACTACGGAAGCACCTCCGGTTGCCGCTGGCAGCAACAGCGCCCACCTATGGCAGCACGGCCACCACCGTGGGTAGCATCGCCCCCCTTCTTCTGTATCGCCGCCGTCCACCATTTGTGTACCGCGCCTTTCCATTTGTAGCACCGGCGTCAGGCTGCAACACCGACGGCGAAAGGCGCCGTCGCCTTGCAGCGTCGGCATAGCTCCGTGCACCGCCCTCTTGCAGCACCACCACCCGCTGGTCTACCAGAAGGCGAGCAGCTAGTGCTTCAAGGGGTCACGAATGGAGGCGCAGGAAATCGGTGCCGGGGCGTGAATCGCGGGGATGGAAGCGGCGGCGCGTCGGGGAAGCAGCGGAGGCGACGCGCGAGGAAGCAGCGGCGGCGGCTCGTGGCCAAGTCTGTGCCCATCGGCGACCCAAGTTCTCAACGGCCATGGCGGTGGGATTTGTTTTCTAGTGTCCGAGAGGAAAGGGAAAGAGGCAACGAGTGGAGGGGATGAGTTCGTCAGAGACAAGACATGGTTGTGGGGCCTTGCGCAGGGGACGCGTGGCGAGCGTAGGAGCCGGAGGACGCGCGGCTCAAAATCCTCCGGATGATAGGAAGCGTTTTCCTTCTTCGAACGACTTCCGTCGTGGAATCCTCTCCCTTTTCGCTCCCCCAAAATCCACAGACGTGGAGATCTCCGCCGCGTCCCCCTTCTACCACAGTCCACATGCAACCCCCCGCCACCACCACGCCAGCCGTCGCCACATCCACCTATCGCACCGTAAACCCCGCAGCCTGCCGGCCCAAGAAGAATCCCCGCTCGTCCGGCGGCTCCATCGCGCCCAAGAAGCCCCGCCTCGTGTTGTCCGTCCACGGCCGGCCCCTGTCGGCGGACGGCAAGGTGGCCTCAGCCATCCGGCACCTGCGGGCCGCCGAACCGTCCTCGCCGCCGTCATCGACTCCACGATCCGCCGGCCTTCCACTGCCCGCACCGCCCCTTCCACTCCCTCGTCCGATCCATCGGATTTGGTCACTGAGCCGCGCCGCTCATGGTGACCGATGTCCTTCCCGAGGTACGACAACCGGTGCCTCTCGAGCTCGACCTCCGAGCGCCGCCTGCATGCCTCCACCGCGCCGACGAGCAGTCCGACTGCCCCTCCGCCCACCCATCTGCGGTTCCTTCCCTCTCCCGGATTCCCCAATCCCATCTCCTGTCTTTGTGATGACTCGTCGGCGGCCTCCAGAACAAGGACTTCACCGGCAGTCAGCGGTGCCGGCTTCCCTCATCCTGGCGTAGTCCTCGGCTCCGAGTGCCTGCGTCCTGGCCTTGATGACATAGCCGCATCTCCGGCCGTCGTTCCCGACGCCGACGACAACAGTTCAGATGAAAGGTGTATTTTCATCCAATCTTGTCCAATCCTCGAATCAGATAATTTTCTTGCAGCTATTAGATACGGTTCAGTTATCTTGGCCACATCTTGAATTGGTTGGATATATGTGTTTTCTTGCAGCTATTCTCCTACTCATGTAGTCATCTCTTATGTATGAAACGAAAACACCATGTGAAGACATGTATCTTTTGGATGGTCAGTGATAAGCAAGAGCAGATAGTTAATTGCATGTCCTTAATTAGTAGTGTTAGAAACTAACCTTGTACAATGTTGTACTTTAGAAAAACTTATTTGTGTGTATCTGAAGTTCAGTTGACCGGGACTTGCTGCAATTTGTATAAGCAACAAAAATCTGAATATATATTTTGAATACACAGTTCAGGTTCTGTCATGAGAACTGAACTATTTATAGTCCTTTGTATTTAAGATTTGGCTTTTGTTTCTCTGTTAGAGAAATCAATCTAGCATAGCTGATCCTGATCTCCATAAAGTTCTTCCAGATAATGGTTGATGGTATTACACTTGCTCATTTTTCTTGCAAGAATGAAATCACTAGTTAGCTCATGATAGTTCTAAGCTTTCAGTTTTCCCAACGTAAAAAATATCTTTGACTAGTTTTTGTTCTTTATTGGTATGTATTACTAGTCTAGTACTACCTTTCGGTCCAAATTAATAGATGAGATCGCTCGACGCTGCACAATCTCTTGATAGTTTGTGTTTTCTTCACTATTTGATATTATTAGGTGTATATTGGGATATGAGAAGGGAGTTTACTAGCAGCAATATTGATTTGGATGTAGTAATTTTAGCATATGAGATGACAGCAAAATCTTGATTATGTTTATTGCCTACACTAATATCACATAATTTATCTGTGACCTTAAGTACCATGCCCTGTTTTTTACATAAAGTAGCCTGGTTATCCCCTCATGCCACATTACATCTCCTTGATTTACTGTTGTCAAATGAAGAATGTGCTACCAGGAGTTGATCACCTTCACAAATGGCTTTGGTGTGAATATTTACTAACTTGATTTTATGCCGGAACAAACAAACTAATGACTTAGTGTTGGTGCAAGTATAATCAGGTTGTTTCATTTGTCATGGCAACAAGTGCAGATCACTTAGTGTTGGCTTTTGGTGTGAGGATCTGGGCTTCAGCTGGCACTCACTTGTCAAGTTGTCATGGCAACATCAGGTGCAGCTCGGTTGATGGCTCAAATTACAAGTGTGGTCGTTTCATGTGCTTGTTTCTATGGAGCAGATGCAGTTGAGATACCGTGACTAGGATGATGATGAAGGCATCCTATGTCCCGATTGACCAACCAAACTGTGGCCATCTCGATTGCCTCCCAGGCCTTGATCTCCGAGATATATGGTTTTGGCTCAGGATCAGTCTGAATTAAGAAAAAACACTCAGTTTTTCATCCTTCCATTGTCTCTAAAATCTCTGCGATTTGTTTATATTTACTAAAAAAGATTCTGTTGTTCATCCTATATCTTAGAAAAAGTAATGGATCTGACAAACTTGGTGTCTGAACCTGTGCTTTGAACGATGTAAATATGTACCCTTGAAACATTGAAATCTGTTGTATGTATCTGAGCAGCTTCAATCCATCCTAGGCATTTTCTCATGGACAGTCGCCACCAAGTTTGTGCTATACAGAACCCAAGTTAGTTGAGTGAATAGCAAGTAGTAGCTGGTAATTCAGAGTTGACGTTTGGACTGGAAGCACAATGGTAATTGTATCATAACATTTGGTGATCTGCATTGCTGCCGGGAAGGTCTGTGACCATCCACAAGTACGTGTTGTTCCTTTAGTTAGCTTCGTCAAAGGCATTGCATCAACGCGATTGGGGAGTCGATGATGTATCTCTCTGACACCACAAATCAACATCTGGATGCATATTTTCAGTAACCGAAATCCAATCATCCTAGAACAACCGGCCAATACCACCGCATCCAGTCCCACCATCTGCTCGTTCACCATCTCTTTGTAGATCTCCACATTCATCTCCTATCCATGTACACATTTATACCTCTTATAGTAAAACCAAAACATGAAAACTGGCCAATTTTCGAGCTCATCCCTTGTTTTGTAGGCTTCGGATGCTAGCCTAGATCCACCAGCTGTGTGTGCTAAAGAACACGTAGATCATTCATTCGTTCATGTATGTATTTCGAAACTTATTTTGTGAGGCCACATTTGGCAGTCTTGATACTAGAAAAAAACACGTAAATCATTCCTTCGCTCATATATGTATGTATAACAATACAGATATGTCAGGTAAATAGTGTTGTTGCAGCCGATCGCTGCAACTCTCTCCCTCTCACTCACTCGAACGAAGGTGGAAGAAGAAGACACAGAAATTTCCCGGCCGGCGCACGAACGCCGCCGTGGGCGCACGAACCCCAATCTTGCTTTGTATTCACAGGCTACATTGCTCTCTAACTCGATATCCTTTCTACACGCAGATGACTCACACTTAAATAGCCTAGCTAGCACACTGCCCAGGCAACAACCTGCCCCGGCTCCTATGCCCACGACGTGCTCCACTAACCAACTAACACCATGCACTAACAGCTGCTTGATCTGCACGCTCCGGCCGCACGACTCGCATGTTCTGGTGCCTCATGCACCGATGCACGCACATGCAGAACGGCCAACACGGCAGCTCGCCCCACGACGCGCCGGTGTCAAGATTAGTGCTAACAAATAGTATATATTACATATACGAATTCTACAAAAGGCTTCGGTTCTAAACAATAAACAATAACATTACTTTAACCCAGCGGTAGTGCATCTGTGCGTGTTTTAGAAGGTCATGGGTTCAAAACACATCGAACCACTATTTTTTTAAAGTTTTATTTAATTATCTGACATTTCGACCTAGAGAATCTGTGACGAGCAGGGTGACGCCCTAAATCCGTCACCAGGAGTAATCTGTGACGAATTTGGTGACAAGAAAGTTGTGCGTCATGCATTAACAATAATGCGTGACAAAAATGAAAATTCCGTCACCTATTATGGCTAATCAGTGACAAATTCGATGTCGTCAATAGGATTTTTGTCACAAAAGGTCGGATCTGTTGTAGTGTCTATGTGAAGGACATGTCTACCAAACCGAAAAAAGAAAAAAATAAGCAAGAGAATACATCATACGATGAGCCAAAGCGCCACATAGTTCTTTCAGGGAAAAGAAACATCGTGGTAGTGGAGGACAAGACAGACATGTCAGAAGATTACAATAAGTTTGATGAAATTCCGCCCTTCACAGTGAACATTGATCCAAGCATCGTGTTAAATGATGAAGATTGTCCGTGGTTACGACACAATCAGAAGAAAAGGGACACACACGAAGAAAAAGTTTATACCACAACACTAGATAGGGATATTTTTGGTGATCTGTAATAAT